>PVKA01000284.1:0-175130 GCA_004027165.1 Ctenomys sociabilis | reverse complement strand
TCCAAGTTTTCCTTACTCTTGATTCTAGCCAAAAGTAATTAAAGTAAATAAGGTAATTAAAGTAATACGTTTCAATGTTGAAGTCTGGGACACAATTACCTCTAATCTACTTAGCTCTGTTTATTTATTTTTATTTTTCTGAGTCAAGATCTCTAGGCTGATCTTAAACGATACTGGTCCGGTTGCTCCAGTGCTTGGTACAACAGGGACACGCCACTACACAGGGCTCTAGTTCCTTTTATTAAGATATAAGATGATTAATTTATTTAGCCTTAAAAGTCCAAATGCATATCATATCAAGATTAACCACCTCTTCATTAAAAAAAAAAAGCAGCAGTCTTTTAATTTGAGACTAATTTAAAAGACTAGTAAAAAATTGTAAAAGCATAGAGAAGAGTACCTTCAGGAGCACTGCTGCACCGCATGGACACTTCCGGTTGTGACTGTATTCGTATGGCTTAACATGCAAGAATAAAGAGTTCTGAATGTTTCTGCCAGCGATAAATACTTGAGGGGATGGACATGTTTAACCCAGCTATATGATGTATACATGTACTGAAACATTGCATGGGGCCTCATCAATAGATATAGTTGTTTATATATTTCAGTTGAAAGTCACAAAATAGTATAAAATTATTTAAACTATCAGCAACAGTGACTGAGCCATTTACAGACTCACCTGAGTTTGTCTTCATGGATTCTAAAGAGCATATATCACATTCGGATGCACACGCAAAGCCTTTTAAAATCAAAAAAACTCACAGGACAGGTAAGTAGTAACACCCTTAATCCGCTAATTTAACAGCAGTGCTTCTGAATGAATGTGCATTTTCACTTGGGAGTTTTCTGCAATCTACAGAAAGGGGCTCACGTATGAAAGGTACAGTATATTAAATATTGTATATTGCTGTAGATTGCCCTATGAACTATCTGTGTCATATTCCTATAACACAGAGAGAAACATCACAAGCAGGGCAAAGAACCCTGTGGGAACTCCTTCTACCAAAACTACAAAGCCATTCTCAATTACTTTTCGAAGTCTAATACATCCCTACTATGCCACAGACCCCCTATCTTTGAGTCCCCAAGACTTCTAAGGAGACAGCTGAAATTGTGATCAAAACATATTCAACTCACTAACATGAGGACTTTAATCTCACTATCTTGAAAGCAAGGGAGAATCTCCCTAGCTGACCTCAGGGCCACAGCAAAAGCTGCAGGATCAACCAGGAGAATATAACAGCTGATGTCTCCCTTAGAGAAAAGCAATTTCCCCACCCCACCCCCCAAATTTACAAGATAGCATTATTCCACAGAAGGGGGTGGGTAACGGGCACTCCTTCACAATCAGATGAGGAATGTGATCGACCCTGGCCTGGAGCATTCACAGCGTGATGGAAAACTTAAGCAAATGCCCCCTAACAGTGGGCTGAACAATACCAGACTTGTGATTTGAAATAGGATGAAAGCATAGGTGGTCTATGAGCTCCCAGCTCCCGCCTAGCAGCTAGCACAAGCACGTGCTTAGATATCGCTCCTTCTCAAGTCTAATCTCCTTCAGGTATCACAGTAGCGAAATGAGAGCTGCTGTCACAGAACTTTTCATATCACCAACAGGAGGCAATCTGGTCACTTTAACAACCAACATCATTTTCCTATTTTCTAGGAAAAGGTGGCCAAGATGCACAGCTTGGCTGTCAAGTTTTTATCCCTAGATGTTACATTTCTCTCTTGATTGCAGCCTTCCTCATGTCCCATCCCAAGTCCCATCCTCCACCTTGCACCACCTCAGCTACCACAAATCACCGTTCCCTTCTCAATCTCTATCCATTTTTTAAACAAGGACAAAGTCTCACTGTTTCCCAGGCTGCCTCAGTTGCCCAAGTAGCTTGGACTACCAGTGAGTGCTACCACAGGCAGTATTCAAACTGTCATTTTAGAAAGTTACCACAGCATAACATACAAATAACCACAAGCATATTTGCTTTATAGGTAATAACTATGAAACTTTCAATCAATGACAAATCATTTCATAAACCATAATGCAATAAGAGAAAACGAGGAACAAGTATTGTTCCAACTTTCATGGATGACATGGTAGCTACAGAGAAAAGTCAAAAAGTCAAATGAAAATGTATTTGAAGTATTAAGCAACTTCAATAAGGAGATTATATGATAAACCAGCAAAAATCAGTAGACTTTCATATATCAGCAATAACCAATGAGAAATTAGTTGAGGAAAAATACCCTTTTCATCACTAGTAAAAATTACCAAGTGACTAAGAAGAGGTTAATAATGTAAAATTGCCATATTTATAAAACTATTGTTTTAAAAACTTACTAAAGAAGGACCTAAAGAATGTGAGATGGGCTATATTCCTTGAGAGGCAGATTCAAATCAAGAGCAGATCAACTCTCTTAAATTGCTAATACTTTCAGCTCAAACCCTAATACAGTAGTTTTTCTTTTCACTAATGTGACAGGTTGATTCTCAACTGAATACATGTACAAGAATAACTTTGAGGAGGCCAGTAAAAGAGTGTATATGCTAAGTAGGGGAAACAGAGCAAGGGTCAAATACTAAAACCATCTATAGTTTGCTTCTCAATCCAAATAGTCAAAGTTCATGGGGCTGGGGATATAGCTCAGCAGCATGAGCGCCTTGAGCAAGCACAAGGCCCTGAAATCAATCTCTAGTACTGAAAAAAAAAAAAAAAAAAAAAAAAACAGAAACCAAATAGTCAAAGTTCAGCAATAGGGGAAAGTTATGTGGAAACACTGAACATGCTCAAGGTGTCTTTTAAATCAGTAAAGATGTGCACCATAACAGGAACCACCAAGGCCTTCCTCCTTTGAACCACTGTGCCACTGTACACCTTGCTGACAAGTAAAGGCCAGCAACAGATCACATGAAGTCAAAAGCAGAAAGGTGTGCGGCAGCTCCTCACAAGTCCCTGGGCAGGGCCAGGCCCACCCTCGAGGCAAGTCAGAAGCTTCATCATCTGTTCCACCGTCCACGTTCTCATGAGAGCACCGTGGCACCGCCTCTACCCCGCAGGAGCTGGTGTGGGGCCAAAGGGCCACACCAGCTGCCATTCGAGGCGCACATGAGTCAATCCTCCCGGACCCCAAGCCCGACTGGAGGCACCCACTTCTAACGTGCAGCTTCTTTGTTGCAGAAACATCTCCTTCTTTGTTGCAGAAACATCTCCAACCCCTCCCTGCAGCGACCTATGCTGTCTGTACCCCTCAAGGTGTGATGATGACCCACAGAGAATCAAGCAAACGGTAAGGCTTTAGCATGAAGAAATCTCCTCCCACAGAGAAAAGGTGAAAAACTCAGTTCTCAACTGCCAGAAGATGACTCTTAACAGGAACCTTGGAAAGAAAGTGGAAAAAAGCATTCAGAAATGCCAGTGACCTCTCTAGTGCTGAGGAATCAACATAGATTTTTACCATTTGAAATTCCGAGCACGTCCTGGAGGGGGATACTCTTTACCATTTTGTAGTTTGCCTTCATCTTAACTATTCTTTTCACTTTTTTTAAGTCTAGCACCCAGGCAAAGTTGAATAACACTTTAAGAACACAAAAGAAGCCGCCTGGATATAAGATGCTTTGTTTCTATGTAAAAATCCAACCTATTATTATCTGAGTTCTGGCAGAGCCACAAGATACCTTTGAGCCAGAAGGAATGGCTGGAGAAGCCTATTCCCTTTCTCTTTCTTTCAAATTCAATTTTATTTTATTTTAAAGAATAAAAGCAAATAGCAGAACCAAAAACAAAAATGGAGTAACAGGCGACATTATAGATGGTACAGAGTTTTAAAACAAGAATAAAAATTTAACAATGGTTGTATACTGTACATTTTCATCGTTAAATCTGTTTTTCATCTTAACAGATATAGGTATGCAAAGTTGGTCAAATAATTAAATATTAATGCTTACTTTCAATAAATTATAATTTTTCCTGTCCTTTTTTAATTTATATTTTGTAAAAATTTATTATAAAGAGAATACTAATTGATAAGACATTAGATATGTCATACATTTAGAAGAACAAGATGAGAGGTATTCAATTGTGGTTCTTCTATTGCACTTCATTGTCTTCAGTGTAATTGCTCAGAATATAGATATTAGCATAAAGAGTTAGTCAACATGAAAATTTTAAACATTAACTGTTACTCTCAAAAAATTGATGGAAATGAGTACTACAATCCTCTCAGCTATCCTGAATATATACTTGTCTGATTTTTCCCCCTCCAACATTGATCAATGTTCTGCATCTCCAGACAGAAGCAGCGTCCATGCTGCCACTCAGAGGCAAACGTCCTGACACTTTCTAGAAGGTTCCAAATGTTCTTCTTCCTTTTTCTTCTTTGGGTAGCATGTAGGTTGTTGGGAGCTAAAAGATGCTCACATGTATTTATATATTTGTAGTAAAAATATTTTTTTACAAAACTGGAAAAACTGGGAGGTACTATTTAAGCTTCAGTTGGCAAAGCCACATTTTAAGGGAAATTAATTGCAACCTCAGTGAGAGTATAATCCAGTGTGTGCACACATATGTTGAATAAAAATCTCTTTTAAAGAAACCCTGATTCTATGGGATGCTAGAGAACTAAAATGACAGGTAACAGCACAAACGGAGTGACAGTGCACGTCTCCTTTGTGGTTTTGTCCCTTAAGCTCTAGAAAGTGTGCCCACAAGCACAATCCCCAATATTCAGCCAAGTGGAAATACCTATGGTCCTAATTCTGAAGGATCTGCATTCCCTGCTCTGCTCCAGCAAGACATAAAAGGGAAAAAGATATTCAGAGACATTTGCTTAGTGAAATGAAATCCTGACTGGCCCTCCTATGATTTCATTTACTTTTTATAGCTTGGCTTTCCAACATAGTAATTGCTTTCTTTTTTTAAAAGACATGGATTTACACCACATTTGAGTGTCCCTATACATAGATGTCAGTTTGGAATAGCAGATTCATAATATTCTACCCCTGAAGCCTAAACATAGTAGCAATTTAGGAACAGGATTTTCTTTACCTATAGAACAAAATATTAAAAGACAACTTCTACCTACCACAAAAAGATAATCCTCTAAACACAGCTTTTAGGACTTTCAAGGGAAAAATGAATATTCTATTTCTTCTAGAAAATTTTGTTGTCTGTAAATTGTCAGAAATTGTTTTTAAACTATGTTTTATTTCTGTTGCTCTTATAATCTCTACTTCAGGTACCAGTGATTAAAATCTTTCAATGAGAAAAAGTTAAGTCAGACCTCTTTCCATTCTCATGAGGCAGATATAAATTCACCTTCAATTCTAGCTCTTACTCAAATCTTACCAGAAAAAAAGTTGCCATAAGTACTGTTCTTAGAACAATAAAGTTGTAGAGACTGGACCAGCACTGTCCAGCCACCAAATGCTCTGAAGGAAGGTCAAATTTAAGTCCAGTCAGCTTCCCAGAGTTCTCAGAGCCTAGACTCTTCTTATAAGATCAGCAGGAGTTGCGGGCACTTACTTGCTTTGGTCCTGAGGTTGAAAGCATGCAGAACATCAAACGTGATGCTGGTCCAGCCCACAGCTTTACTGGGTTTTTATGAAGATGATGGTGTGGCTGATGATGAAATAGGGCTTTGGGAGAGTTATCCCCAATCTCTCCATGTCACAAAGAAAGTGAGGAACAGGGAATTCATGTAGTACACAAACCATCAATCTGCAGCTCAACAAGTGGATTACAGGGTGGACAACTGAAGCCTTTAGTTAGGATTTCTGTATCTCATGAACGAAAGCATAAAAATATCCAAGTTCACAGGGTTTCACCTCATAAGGCTGTAGCTGCATGTCATTCTTGCTGAGTGCACACTGACACAAGAGCTTCCCTGTAAGGGATGGAATCTGCCTTCGTGTAACTTCAGGTGAAGTCTTTCCCTCTGCTTGGCCATCTAAGTCCTTTCACTTATGGTCATCTCTAGGCCACAAACACACCCAGCACAGAAAGGCTACAGAAAACGTGAGCTTGTGGACAACTCAGACCCAAGCTGCCCGTCCCCATTCAGAGACCACCACTCTGGAAAGGCCTATGCTACTATTAAACTGTAATCAAAAAGGTCCCGCCCACTGATAGCTCAACAAGCCACATCACCCCTTGGATTTCATGGGACAATTCAGTTTAAGGGGAACTGAGCAGCTTCTTAGCAGTGTGAGCAGCTTTTTTTAGCAGAGACGACCACCTGGCTAGTTGTACCTAAACTAAATCTAAGTCAAATTCAGATATCTTGAACAAAGACCATGGGATGGTAAATTTCATTTACCCCACTTCAATAAATAAATAAATAAAGTGGATTACCATGCTGGCTCCACCCCCGGGGACTTGCTGAGAGCACCATTGAGACTGGGCATAATGGCGCATTTCTGTAATCCCAGCCCTTGGAAGGCTCTAAACAGGCGGATCACTACGAGTTCCACCTAATAGTGAGACCCTGAACATCCTGTAGACCCTTCCCTAAAATACAAAAAACAAATAAATAGCACATACTAGGTTCCTTCTTCTATCTCAATGTCCCAGTTTGAAGAAGAAAAAAATCTTCAAAACAGAAGTCAGAAAGGAGAACACCTAAGATGGATGTGGAGAGGTCCTGTCTGTGTACACATCCACAGATACCAAGCCATCAAGACCTGGATCAGTGCATCACTAAGAACCCAGCCTGCTCCCTCACCTCAGCTTAAGCAGTGGCCCATCTCACTCCAGGAAGCCTCACCTTCTCCTAACTTTGGGGACTGACTAGACAGGCACTGAACTGCCTCTAGAACATGGCGACTTCCTCAGGGAGAGTGCGGCTGCACTACAAAGCTTGGGCATCTGGCTATTTATGAGTCTCTCATTAGCACTCGATGTGTCAGAGATGATATACGTGAGCTCCTAAGAACTAGACTAGGCACACTGCAGGCCTGACTCTGGGTCATCACTTTGAGATACAGTGAGCTTTTACAGCTGCTGGGAGAGATTTCAGCACATCTGTGTCATTCACCTTTTTAAAAATCTCATCTGTATTCTCTATTCAAGTGGTTCCCCACCCTCTCTCTGAAAAATAAGCAAGCTTAGAGAACCACATCATGACAAGTGAGTTTGTTTTCATAACTCCTTTCAACCAATTATACAGTGAGAGGGAAACACTGCAGATGCCACCAGATGGAGAGTGAAGCGACAGGTAAATGCCATGAAGTAACTTTGGGGGAAGCTGCACTTGCAGCTGACACAGCACTAGAGTGTGTGGCATGTGCTCATCAAGAAAACTATAAATGACCAGGCTACCTTGTGGATGCAACAGTGGGAACAGAGATTTTGGTCCTATTTTTGGAGGTGACTAAAACTATAAAGTCAAGTTATTTAACCTATAAGAATTAAGCTTCCTTATCTATATAAATGAGGTAACTGGATACATGATTTCAAAACCTTTGCAGTTCTTAAATGTAAAGAAATTAGAATCTTTGTTCACTTCTGGGAATGTAAAATAGGACAGTAGTACTGAAACCATCTAGCAGGTCCTCAACAAATTTTTTTAAAAGTTTGGCATGGTGGTACATCACTGTTATCCCAGAGCAGAGGGGAAGGAAGAAAGAATGCCAGGTTTGATCCCAACCCAGGCAACTCATAACAACTTGGTGAGACCCTGTCTCAAATTTTAAAAGATAAAACAGGGCTGGGGATGTTCCTCACTGCAAAGGCCCTGAGTTCAATCCCCAGCAGTGCAATAAATACATAAATAACTTGCTATATGATCCAGCAATTCCACCACTGGATGTAGACACAAAAGAATGAAAACTGGGTGTTGAAATATTTGCACACGTGCTCAAAGCTACCTTCTTCACAATAGAAGATGGAAAAACCCAATGGCCTTGGGCCAATGCACAAATAAACAGTGGACAATGGGTTACCGTGTAGCTTGAACTGGGAGAAAGTTCTGACACATGCTACGAAGCAGAGGAAACTGAAGCACCTTATGCTGAGTGAGACAGGGTCATCAGAGAACAAATACCGTGTTTCTACTTTTATGAGGTACTGGAGTAGTCACATTCACAAAGCCTCAAACAGAAGGATGTCTCCCAAGAGCTGGAGAGAAACAGGGATTGGGGAGTTGTTTGTCAGGGTTTCAGTGTTGTGAGATAAAGTAAGTTCTAGAGAAAGACGGCAGAGATGGCTGCCCAACACGAATATAACAAACTGTATGCACAGATGGTTAGAAAGGTAAAATTCTGTTGTATTTTACCACAACCTTGTTAAAGTTTTTAAGTAGATTGAAACATGATTTTATGAATCATACTTCAATAGACCTAATCTTGACCAAAAAATTGTTAAAACTTTCCCTGACCATTACCCTCTTTGTTCTTCAACTCAACATTTATCCATCACCCTCTGCTCCACATCTGATTCCAACATGTTTTTCTCAGGGATTCCACTGGGAAAAGCAGAAAATCCCCCTTTCATTCCAGGACTCTGCAAAGTATGGAAAAGCTAAGGAACCTGGCACGGCTGCGTGTGCCTGCAAGTGGTGACCGACACTTCCGGGCCTTTTCTAATCTGCTCCACTCATCCTACAAACAAGGAAGCCAAGGCCCAGAAATGTGGAGGGAATTTCCCATGATTACCAAGTGGCCAAGAAGTCCAGGATCAAGAATCATGTCGGCCAGAGTCATTCAGTTGTCCTTTCCAACCTACCATGGTGAAGACAACCTGAGGTGATGCCGGTACTTCCAAGTGCCCTTGGAATTTCCAAGACAACACATCACCACCACTATTGTTAACCTCTTCCCTATGAGCATTATTGGTTTCATTTAATTACCCATGTAGCAAATCAATTACAAGAATAATTTTTCTTTTTAAAAAAATATTATGGAGGGCCGGTGGTACAGCTCAGCAGACGAAGTGCTTCCTTAGGTAAGCACAGCGGCCAGGGTTCATGGTTCCGCATGCCGCGCCAGCCCCACCTTCCAGTGTGCTGAGCCAGCGATGGAGTCCAGGCGTGGTGGCGCACCCCTGTAATCCTAGCCCTAGGGAGGCAGGAAGCAGGAGGATCACTGTGAATGTGGGCTGCATAGTAAGAGCCTGTCAAAAAAAAAAAACCTAAAAAAATATTATGGGGGGCTGGGAGATAGCTCAGGAGAATAAGCACTTGCCTGCCAAGCACAAAGTCCTGAGTTCAATCCCTGGTACTGCCAAAAACAAACAAATCTTATGGATACAAGTTCCTGATATAGTTACCCATTCATAACTTGACTGGCACAAATCTATTCATTACCCACTAATTTGGATCTTATTGACATGTTCTTCTTCAGGCGCTCTTCTTGCAGAGACAGGGAAGTATCCTTAACTCTGTCATGATTATCATAACCAAATATAAATACTATCTATAACCAGTCAATTTAAATGGATTAAGAAATGCTCAGAATATTAGTCAAGTACAGTCCTGGGGTCTATCTGTGGGTGACTGACATGTAACAGACCAGCAAACTTAGGGGAAAGACCCTTTCCAGATGCAGATGGCACCACCCAGATTGTAGGCTGGACAGGACCAGAGCAGAAAGAAAGAGAAAGTGTCCCCATCTTGGAAGAACTCTACAACACCATCACCTCTGGACACTGGTTTCCATTTTCTTTAGTCGTCCACTGCAGACTCACAGGAGAAGCTCCTATAGTGAGCTCCAAAGCCTTTAACTTTGGCCTAGGGCTATATGTTCAGTCCATCTGCTCCTACAGTTTCCACCTTCCTGGGCTGAAGATCAGCTGCTGCTGATCTCTCAGATGGTCACTGTGGACTCTCCTGCCTCTGATCTGTAGTCCTTGTGGACTTGCTCACCTCTTATCTTGTAAACCAACTAACAAGTTCCTTTGCATAGTTACACATGGTTTCTACTGATTCTGTTACTCTACAGAGACCTAGTGCAACAGAACTACGGGCTAACAGGTATGGTCCATCATTTAGTTCTCTAGCAGAAAAGGGAAGCCAGGGTTTTCTGCAAATTTACCAACAGCTTTCACACTGTGTCATTATTCCAGACAAACTCATCTACCATGTACTCAGCACACTGTTAAAGGCTTTTCCTCACAGCGGTCTTAGGAAGTATCAATATCCCAATTACAAAGATGCTGAGGCACAAAGAATAATCTGCCTAATAGCAAATAGCAAAAAAAAAAAAAAAAAGATCATTACAGACTATTAGATGTTCCCTAAAATTTAGGGTTACCCAAGAAATATAAAATACAGATAATGTTATTCCACTTATCTGGACTTTACGATGCACTTTGTTAAGATCATTAGGCAGGCAAGTATATTGTTTATTCACTTAACAAACAACTTGAAGTACTTTTCTCAGGGACAGAACCCAGGACTACAGACACTGTTAGAAACCAAGCAAAAACATATATATTTTATCAGGCCTCCCTTTAAAAGAATTACAGTCTCGGAAAGGAAATGCCAAGCTTACTTCCTAATACAGGAAATAAGAAATTCTTGCATACAAATTTTAAGTAAGACAGAAAACCTCCAACAGAAGAAAAGCCCAAATGATAGGAGGCCAGACAGTGATTACTGCAGACAGGAGAGAGGAGAATGTTGGCCTTGAAACACAGATAAATGAGTGGAAACTGGGAAGACATCCAACAGAGAAAGCACGTGAACACGCCTCTAGAGCAGAACTGGGCAACTGACAGGAATAGAATGTGAGCACCGCACAGAATTTCAGTTCTCCAGGAGCCAGGCTGAGGGATAAAAGTCATAAATACTACATTTTGGTCCATGCCTAGTACCACCAAAAAAAAAAAAAAAAAAAAAAAAATTTAATTTGTGACATACTTGTAATACATAAACAACCTAAAAATAGTAACAAGATATTTCTCAGGTGCTGTTTCACACCATCATGATTTCAATCTGCCAATCTGGACACACAGGTCCAGAAGCAAACCAAGGAAGTGGTGTTTTATGGGGCCTTAACTAAACCATTAGACCAAAGCAGAGTCATCCTGAAGGGAGGACGTTGAAAGGCAGCATGGGAATGAGGCTGGAGCTCAGTGGCACAGCGTAGGCTCAGCACACGCCAGGCCACAGGCCTGAGCCCCAGCACCTAGAATGAATGAAGATCAGGCGGAGTTATCTGTGAATGGACCAAAGGAAGGAGGTGGTCACCCCAAATGGTGATAACATGAGGCAAGGTCCTCAGTCGAGTACTACGGCTGCTGCTGCTCCCCCTCAGCTCCCAGAGTCTCCCTAGAGTCTATGTCATTTGCCCTTTTACCTCCCATGAGGCCCTGGTCACTTTAGGGACCCCCAAGCCCAGTTCTTCTAACCTGGTTCCCCTCCATGAGCAAGACCTTGGTTACCAATCATCAATGATGTCATCAACCTGAAGCTTCCTGCCCCCTTAATTTTATTGGATAAGCCTTACTGATCCCTACGGAAAGTAAGTCCTGAAGACTCCTCACTCCATCTCTGCTCCTGGACTGGCACGGCTTCTGGACAGGCCTTTACCCAGGCAGCAGGGGAGAGGAAACCAGGAATTCTAGTTCTCTGCCTTTATTAGAGCCCTCTCTGCAGCTTTCCACTATTTTTACTGACCCATTACTAATCCTCTAGCATCTCCTACATCAGAGCCAACTTTTTTCACTGTTCCAAGGATCCAGAGCCATGCTAAGGCTCCTGCAGGGCTGGCTGACAGTCCTACCTCCCACATCACCCTAAAAACACGGACCGCTCTTTACTGTTTCCCTCTAAAGCTGAGTGCACTTCCGCCTCCCATCTGAGCTTTGTGCTGGTGAGCCTCAGAAGACAGGTTCGCACCTCCGCCACCTGCCTGTGCTCCTGACCGGGACCTGGCAGCACCCTGGTTTCTAATGCGGCTGCCCTTAACCTGTGCTCCCAAACTCCCACATCTATCTCCACACTGAAGGGTGGGACGGGCGGGGCTTGGGACTGCGGATCACACCAGGGCTCTCTATCACCAAGATATACTCCTAACCCCTTTTACTGCTCTTGGGATGGGATCTCACTAAATTACCCAAGCTGGCTTGAGTTTAGCATCTTCCTTCCTCAGCATCCCAAGCAGGGTTTGGATTACAGGTGTGCCTCACAGCACCCAGCTTGGTTTCTATCACCACCAAAGATTTCCCTTCAAGATCTTTTGGGATCAGAGAAGTACGCTCTCAGCCATCTCTTCTCTCTGTCTCCACTCCTGATGGTGAGAAATAGGGCTTCCATTCCCAGCTTCTCCCTGTAGGGATGCCTACACTCTCAAGTCCAACAACTTTTTTCATTCATTTACAACCCACAGAGAAACGTCACGAGGAAGACAGTACAAATCACTCCCTCCCCTGCCCCGCAACATCCAGGTACCAGTTTGGTGCACACCCTCTTCCCATCTTTCTGCACTGGTGCATCATGGGTATCTTTCACTGGTGGTTGATCTTAGATACTCTCTAGCAACCCTGTTTTTTTATTTGCCTCCTACTCATCTCCCTCCTACCAATCTCTCCTCCCAGGCAGCATATGTACAGGAATCTTAATCTTTTTATCTCCTGCAAAGGAATCATAGTCCACAGTTCTTCCCTCTTTTCTCCCAGGTCAAGGTACAGAAATGCAAGGCATGCATGTGCCACATTTTATCCAACCATTCCCCTGCTGAAGGCATCCACTCACTTTCTAATTCTCTGCCACTGCAAACAATGCTGCAATAAATATTCTTGTACAAACAAATTACATACAGCTGCTTTTATTTCCCTGGGATAGAGTCCCAGAAGAGGAACTGCAGGGTCAAAGGCTATATGCATTTGAAATTTTAATAGACTCAGGCAGAAATCTTTCTAGCATGGTTATAGCAGTGCTGGAAGACTCCCTGCCAGCAAAGCACATTATCACTTTTTAAACTGTTTGCCAGTCAATGGTTTGATGTGCATGAAGTTGAAAATGCATGCAAAATTGCTTCTCTCTTTTGGCACTCTTTTCTGACCCACCTTCTCTATTCTTTCACCTGCAAAAACTTTACATAAACCCAGGCTGTCCCTGTCCTTTGCTACTTTCTATGTATGTTCTTTGACAATTTCAGGGGTTTTTGTTTGTTTGTTTGTTTTTTGTATTTTAGGGAAGGGTCTACAGGGTATCCAGGATCTCACTATAGATCAGACTCCTACTGATCCACTTGTTTACAGCCTCCCAAGAGCTGGGACTGCAGGTGTGCACCACCACACCCAGTCTCAATTGCAAGCATGGGGAGGGGTTGGGCAGGGGTGGTGTGGCAGGCTTGGGGATCGACCCCCCAGCCCCTGTACCTGTTTGCAGGTGCTTTATTCCACTGAGCTATTTGTCCGACCCTGAAAATTTCAATCTTTCACCAGATTTAATCATCCCCTTTAGGAGATAATCTAAATCTCCATCTACAGTCAGGACTTCTCTCAAGTTCTCAATTTCTAACTGCTTGTGGAATAAACTCACTTCTAGAAAACCCCAAACCTGCCCTTCCCAATTCTCTTCCTGGACTAGCACCATTTTCAGCATGGCTCTCCACTGACAGACCGACCCCCTGTATGTTTGACTTCCCCCATCTTTGCCCCCACCCGCCAGCTGCCCAGCCTGGGCAGTTTCTCCTCTCCCTTCTCCACCTACCAAGAGTTCTCCTCAAAAGTCACAGCCCCCCTGCACACATCTTCACTCCAGCAAGAATACCTGGCCTAGAGGCTTGATCTCCCAACCCTCCCTTTAGGCCATGACAATGAGGACACCCAAACCACAGATTCAAACCCTACCCAGCACTGACCCACAGCCCCACCCCCACTCCCTCATATACCAAGCACAACAGGACCCTGCCAGGTTGCTGAGCCTAAAGGAAATTCTTTTCTCATGGGAGAAGAATTTGAGGGGTAGAATCAGAAAAATTATACAGATGTTCATTGGAATTTCCTCTGATGTTCTGACTCTGCTTCATTCAAAGAAGTCCGTCAGTCTGTCTCTCAAAAAAAAAATTTTGTAAAAGAAATTGACTTAGCAAATCAACTCTGTAAGATGAGAAAATCTCCCACCACAGTCAAAAGCATCCTGCACTTACACAGGATAAAAATAGCAGAATTCACATGGGTCTCATCAGGCTTTCATAATCAAATACTCATACACTGGCTGGTGTTAAAACCCAGCAAGACAGACCTGCTCCACAGTGGTGGCAAGGAAATCACCAGGGTGGACTAAACAAACATAAATTGGGCAGTGTTGGGGTGCAGATCTAAAATGTCCCCCAAAGTCTCATGTGACTAGATCACTGGGGTAGGCTCCCTCAGGAGTAGCTCAGTCACAGAACAGGGCAGCGTTAGGAGGCAGCATGGTAGGTGGGACCCGGGAGAGTACAATCCTGTCCCAGCTCCTCCCTCTGTCTCTGCTGCCAGGAACTGGGCACCTTTTCCTCCACCATCCTTCTACCATCCTATTTCTTTCTGCCTTGGAGCCAGCTAACCATGAACTGAAAAACCAAGAGCCAACGTGAATCTCTCCCGGGCAGGCCTGATGGCACACACATGCAATTCCAGCACTCAGGAAGCTGAGGCAGGAGGGTTGCACCCAAGTCCATTGGAGTTACACAGTGAGTTCAAGGCAGCTTGCACTATAAACCAAGATCCTAAATAAACAAATCTTTCCTCCTCTAAGTTGTGGGCATTACATATTTTTGTCCCAGCAATAGTAAAGTTAAGACAAAGAACAAAATTAAGTAACTATACACTAGTAATTTTAAAAATGAACAATAGCTACTCGATACAATATTGGATGCTCATGAGTTAAACTCAGTCCTGCACAACTGAGGAAAGATAATAAATGAGAGAGATGGTCAATGACTTTGGAGAATATAAACAACAGCTACAGTGAGGGAAAAAAAGTTACATAATAAGAAGGGATAGAGAAAAAAAATTGAAAGGTCAAAAGTTAATAAAAATGGAATATGAATAACAGCAGATTAGTCAAAATAGAGGCTATAGACTTTGGCACATAGAGAAAATACACATTTTAGTTTTTGTCTAGTTTTCTTGCTGGTAGACTCAAAGGCATAATGGTGTGGCCCACATGAATTGTGTGTGTGTGTGTGTGTGTCTGCCTAACACTACCTAAAATGTTTTCTAGCCTAGGAATAATGGGTAGAATCCAAGTTCCAATTACACTTCCGTCACACTGTGGGCAGGTGGGACTGCGCGGGCACCCCTAGCACTGGGACTCCAGCCTCTTCTGATGGAGACTGTCAACAGTCCCTCCTCCCTGCTAATGGCAAGATGCAGTGTCATGGATCATTTAAACAGCTGTCAGAGCGGAGCAGCACCTCCGAAAATTCCATATGGCTTGTAAAACGCGCATGTGCTTTCCGCCCTTCCCCCTCAAGACAGAGCTGGGAGGAAGGAAATGAAGTCAGAGCGCTGAGAACACAGCCCCACGTTTATGCTTCAGTATGCTCCCCTGCAGTGTCCACACAGCGCCATATAGGTGAGCATTTAACCAAAAATATCTGTGGAAGTGCCCAGCATGGTGCCTGGCAAATAAAGTATGGCCAAATCTGAGACTGGGTAGCAACACACTGCTCAGACAGCTTCGCATTTGAGAACATTTCAGATTTGAAGTTTTTGGGTTTTTAATCTTTTTTATTTATTTATTTGGTACAGGGCCTTGCTATGCAGCTTGGACCAGTACTGATCCTTGGGTCTCAGCCTCCCCAGCACTGGGATTACAGGCATGTGCCACCATGTGCAGTTTCAGTGGCCTGCTTGGCATGGGGCCATCATGGCAGGTCCTTGTGCTTGCCAGGTAGGCTTTTGGCTGCCAAACTATGTCCCTGCGCCCAGATTTAAAGTTCTTACACTGGCAATGTTGAACCAGTTTAGTCTATGCAAATGTTCTATAATGTAAAAAGATCAGCAAGATAGCTCAGCAGACTAAGCACCCGCTCAGGCAAGCACAGGGACCAGGGATTGATCTGGCACCAGAAGCCACACTGGCCCCCACACCCTGTCATACTGAGCCAGCAACCAAGTCTAGTCATGGTGACATACACCTGTAATCCTAGTGCTGGGTAGGCTAAAAGCAGAAGGATCACTACGAGTCCAAGCTGCGCAGCGAGACCCCGTGCCAAATACATTACATACATGCATACAATGTAGAATCTTCTAAAATCTGCAACACCTCTGACCCCAACCCTTGCATAAAGGACACGCTGCTTGCAAAGGTATTCTACAAATGTTAGTAGGGTTGTCTCGCTTCTCTGGACTCAGCTCCTCAACCTTTTGCAGCATGCCACTTCTAAAAGAGTTCTCCAGAGCAAGAGATAAAACTCCATGCCAAATCCTAAATGAGGAGAGTTTGGAGCATACCGGACACCTAAATAAACAAAAGGATTTTTGACCCGCATTTGAATAACCTGCAGCACATGTGCACCTACAGGAGCACAGGCGATCTAAGCAAGCCGCAGAGCTCAAGGCCCAGCTATTGCTGCTGCTCTACCAGAGCCAAGACTGGGAAGCATCCCAGGCTAAGAGAAAACCCAGGTAGAAGCACAACAAGGCACCGTGGAGGGGGCTGCACACTCCCAGAGCCCTAACACGACGCTCAGATGTGGGAGGGAAAGGATACGAGCAAGTAGCTGAACTTCTCTCACCTCCACCCTCAAGCTGAGTCTGAACACTATGGTCACTCACTGCCCATGGTGATCCCTGATGACCAGGGACTCCAGATGCTTTAAGGGGGCAGTGGTATGTGTGCAAGTGTCTTTGTAATAGCATAGGAAACTCTCCTAGAGCTGGTTCTGTAAAATAACAGTTCCATACATCTAAAATCATAGATTGATGGGGTTTGGTTAGTTGATTGTTTTCTGTTTATAGCTCCACCCCACCTCGCACAAATGTAGAAAGATATGTACTGAGGTAAGAGTTTTGGGTATGATTAATTTAGTCAGAAACTCAAGAGGTAAAAACCAAAATAGCTTGAAGATATTCTTTCTCTTTCTGTTCTGTGACCCTTGTTTTACTCAATGAACTCTCACAGTAAAGAACAGTATGGAAACTACAGCCATAAATTGAAAAACTCTTCAGTGTAAAATGGAATAGGATACTATGGGATGGAGGGGATTAGGACTTGAAATCAAATGGGCATAAGGAAAGATTATCTCTGAAGCTGTAGCGTCTATTCAAAGACTATTTTTTTTTATTAACCATTCCTTTTTCTCTTTCTATAAAGAAATCCAGTATAGCATCAGCTTGGATGTATTTATAACACTGCTGCTGGAGATATTCCAGGGTCTACGTTTGGTTGTAGAGTGTTCTTCCTACATGGAAGCTATCTCAAAAAGCCAAAACACACACTCCGAAAGCTGAAGCTCTTGTTAACATTTTCCAAGCATCCAGTAGCTATGCGCCATTTGGCACCCACCAGACACCCTCCAAAAGCATCAAGAGGCTGCCAACTTGTCCCTGACTTTACAAGGACAGTCTCTAAAAATGTGTCTGCCTGCAGTAGAATTCCACTCGTACTGGTTTGCTCATCAAAAGTTTACTATCTCCCCACGGAGAGCTGCCTTGGTTTTTAGTAACTTGGCCAAATATCAAACTAGTTGTAATTAAATGGACTTGTGCAAGCCAGATGAGGTATAAAACCTGAGGGCGATCCCAGAGGAACTAAAATTATGTTTAGCACATGTTTAAATTACAGACCAGTCACAGGGCAAGCCATTGTCAGACGCCATCCGGAGAAAAACTAGATCCACATGATCAGAGGAAGTGTGCATGGAGAGAAGCCATTTCACAGTCTGGGGCAGCTTGGCTGAAGCAACTGCCCAAGTTTTTCAAAATAAGTATCTCACACTCAATTATTTTAAAGGGACACAAAAAAGCCAAGAAGCTGCAGGATCACAGGTCAGCACATTTGCATTCCAAGCTGAAGCACTGTTATGCTGCAGCAGCTAAACAGGTCAGATCTGAGAGACAGGATTTGTAATCTACAGACTAGATGGTCACCTGTCCAGAAATCCCCCCAGTTCTTGCACTCCTTGATAACAGGTACACCCTACAAATGGAGCAGCTGGCTGGCATAGCTTGACAGGTCCCCTGTCATGTCATTCCATGGTACAGAGTGCTCACTTAGAGCTGACAAGGCCTGTAAAAAAAAAAAAAAAAAAGAGTTCCTAAAATTAACTTTTGTACCTCTTCCTAAGGCTTAAGAAAACCAACCGCCAATTTGCATATATGATAACATCTCTCAGAACTACAGCCTCTCATCTCTAGGGAAACTTCATCCAGAACAAGGCTGGTCACCTGTAAATCACGGGGTGTGGCCATAGTATTTTATAGATCCATTACAGCACCATAATTGTAAAACTTCAAGGGTTGTCATGGGAATGACACGAGCATATGGCATGGGTTTCTTTCATAGTCTTTTGTTTGTTTTTGTTGCTGTTGCTGTTTTTGAGACAGGGTCTTACTATGCATTGCAGGCTGGCCTTGATCTCATTATGTAGCCTAGCCTGGCCTTGAACTCCTGACATCCTCGCTTCAGCCTCACCAGTGCTATAATTACAGGCATGTGCCACCATGCCTGGCTATGGTACAGGATTCTTTAACCATGTGCAATACATATACAGAGTCAGTTAACGTGAAGTTCAGAATGAGATGAAGTATAGAGGGCAGGTGAAACAGTACTGGTCTCTGTATAGCTTTGAGACCAAAGCAAACTTTACGATACACCTAGCAGCTTCTGGGGCTACATTAGTTCACAAAAATCTTAGGGACCTCAGCAAAGTCTCCTGCCACCACCAAGAGCTCACCACCTCCCACATGCTAAGTGATTCTCTTAGTACTGTGGCTTTTCCTTTGCCTCAGTGGATCATACTTACTCAGACACAAGGGGCAAGGCAACAGCAGACATAAATAGGTTAAACCACTCAAGTGAGGAAGACAGACCCTCTCCCCGCCCCTTCAGTCTCTGCCCTCACTGAGGCTCTGACCCACTGTATGCAGCCCTCAGAGAGGAGGGAGTAAGGAGAGAAGCAGAGCAAACCGATTGAGCTAAGTGGCCAATCCTGACAGGTAAGGGTCAACCTATATGTCAATATAGCTGTATATGATGGTTAACTTTATGTTTGGGATGAGATTTAACTTTTTTTTTTTTTAATGTATTTGGTTGCTGCAGGACTCACTACATAGCTCAGACTTGTAATGATCCTCCTGTTTTCAGCCTTCCCTGTGCTGGGATTACAGGTGTGTGCCACTACACCCGACTCTGCCTGGCTCAACCCGCCCTGTGGGTGGGGCTGGCATGGTATGTGGTACCAGGGATCAAGCCTTGGTCCCTGCACTTACCTAAACAGGTGCTTTGGTCCGCTAAGCTATCACCCCAGGCCTTGAGGCTTAACATTTAAATGGATGGACTCAGTAAAGCACATGGCCTTCCTCAGGGCCTGGGTCTCAGCCAGTATCAGCCACATACACAGCAATGAACAGAAAAAGACCATCCTGCTTGGTAAGAGGGAACTCTCCAGCAGACTGCCTCAGACCGCCCACCCACCAGCCCTCCTGATCTACAGCCACCTGGCCCGTACTGTGGCCTTTGGAATCATCTGGCTTCACAATTCTAAGTTCTTTGAAAGCACATATACCCTCCTGATTGGGTCTGTTTCTCTCTGGGAACCCCTAATTCACAGGTAATAAATAAAAATTAAGCTAGCAACAAAGTTTCAAGAAGCAATAGCTATGTAATATATTTACATTTTTAAAGATATTTCTTTTCCATATCAAGCCATGTTGTTCCACATCATGTTTGTTATAAAAAGGATGTGGGCAAGAAGTCAGCAAGGCCAGAAGAAAAAGGACAATACCCTTCCAGGTCACATCCCCAGTGAGCTATGTCACTCAATGAGGTTCCACCTCCTAATCCTTTCACTACCTCCTGACAGCCAATTAAGTTATGAATCCTGACATGTATTAATCTAGTCAGGGTCTCAGAGTTCTCCTGATCCAAACAGGTCCCAAGGGCCCCTCTTCTGACCACTGCTGGTTGGGTGACCAAGCCTTCAATATATGGGGAGACAATAAAGATCCAAACTGTAACAAGAATCAAAGGGTCCACAGAGGAAGGTGATTAAACCAGAAGACAGCCCCTTTCATGAAAACCTGTTTCAAACATTGAAAACAAGCAGAAATATAACTATTTCTCAACCTATACATGAGGCAATTAATTATCCTATGCCTCTCATTTCATGAAGTTTAAAGAATATGTTGGTCATCGACATAAGGGGACTTGCCGACCTTCCACAGAGCAGATAGCTGTGGCTCTACACAGACTGGTTGTTAGTTCAAAGCCACGTCTCAATTTTAGGCTATTGTAACAAACCTTGAAGAATGCCAATTGGAAAATTACAGCCTGATGCTTGAACAAAAACTAGAGATCCTCCTGAACCTGTTATTAATATTTTTTGCTTTACAAAAGAAAATCTTTGAAAGTAATGTTTGTTAAGCAATCCCCTACTAAAGGAGAGAGGCTTGCTTTGGGGAAGCCTGCTAGTTAATTTCCTGGGTAGTGCAGATAGCTCACAAAGGACATACCCATTGCCATAACCTCTGCTCATTTATTCCCCTCTCAGAGATTAGTCAGAGAGATGCAGTGCAATAATCAGGACTCAGCAGGCAAAGCTTTCTTTGTTTCTTCACACTTCCCCCCCCTTCCCATCAGCAACAAGATTTTGCCTGTTTGCATCTACTTGCAAAAAAAAAAAAAAAAAAAAAAAATTCATTAACAAAGATATACAACTTTCAAAGCAGACTTAAGACCATAATTTAAGGGTGATTTTTATTTGACAGTCAAGAGTCCTCACGGTGCAAACAATTCCACTGAAGTGCAAAGTCTTCCATTGTCAGAGCAAGACTGTAGATATTTGTCCTTACACAGCAATGGAGGAGTTCTTTGGAACATGGTGCACTGTCACACAGCAGTTGGGGACAAAGTTCAGTGGTGGAGTGCTGCTAGCCTCTCCCATTAGTTTAGATCTAAACAAAATCCAAACACATTTTGAATTTCATGAACATCTGCTTTATGATTACTTTATTTATAACATAAACTGATACAGTCTGAAATGTTAACTGATTCTTTTGAAAGCAATTAACAAAAAACAGTTATTTATAACATAAGCACAAAGTTATGTTTCTTCCTACATAAAGGTGTGAGCTTCTTTGCTTCTAAGACTCCTTTCAGCTAAAATAATGTATACACCCTCATGCCCCCAATCACATTTGATTACCAAAAGGCCTGTTGACCTTAATTCAGATGATGCAATTTACTTTAATGGACTAGTAAACCTTTGCTAATCACAAAAGTTCAACAGTTTCATTTCCATTCTCACAGAAAATCTAAAACACTTCCTAGCTTTTTAAAATGTAGTTTCATTGCAAGATCTTCTAAAGAAAGAGTAAAAGATCCTGGGATCTAGGTTTTGCTCTTCCAGCAGCTAACTTCTAGGGATTGGAAACAGACACAAGTTGTCCTACTCGTCTGACACATCAAACATCTCCTCTGAAAAAACAGGCTGAATTAGATGATTCCCACAGTATCTCCTAAAGTTAATATACAACTATTAAAATAATATAGCATGGTTTGAGCCCTATATGTTTCTTACTCATCTCTAGCAAATCAACATTCTAAATAAAGATATGTGAATAGAGTTCATTCTCATGAAGAATAAATGTTGTTTATATAGTTTTACAATCCATACACAGATAAATGTGATCTATAAACTATATTCAGAAATCATTAGACAATTCTCAATGAACTCTATAAATATTTAGAGGTTTTCCTTTAGACAATATAAAAATGCATGAGCTGTTATATAATGTTGACAACACGTATATGAGCCCATCCATTTAATGAATTTCTGAAAATTCCTAGCGTTGGCTGCCAACTAAGTATATTTCATTTTAGTGAAATTTCTAACTTCTAAGATTTATCAAGCTATCAAAATTTTGTCTCAGTGACAGCTTTTCAGAAAATGCCATACTGCAATGACATCTTCCTTCAACACACACCAACACTTCAGTAATGTCAAACACCCTCCTGGGCTCAATTTCCTCACAGACTTAAACTAATGGCTAGGGTAGAACCTGCATCTTAATGACATCTCTACCTTTTTTAAGACTGGTAATTTTAAAATTCCAATTACATAGAAAAAGTCACCTACAATTAGGCACACTGTTCCCTGTTGGAATTTCTTAGGAAATGTCTTCACTGAAGAGACAGAAATTCTTCTCTACTGTTATTATGGAACAGATGTTCCTAAGTAGGTTAAAATTGTCCCTAATGTTCTATTAACACATTGATACTATTTAACTATTTCTGTAGAGTAGATAGTTTCTGTCAAACCACAAGTCAAGGATTAGCCTAAAGTAAGAAAAACTGTGTATTTAAATGCAAATAGACCTATAGGTCTTTCTCCCAGTTCCAGCAAATCAGCTAACATGGTTTGGGCCTCATAATTTCACACAGCCATCTCAGATGGACACCATGCTGCGCTGCCTCTCCAACAGCGTGAAGTCTCACACCTTTTACAGCAGTGTCTCCTCCTCGAACTTGGGAATTACAAGGACGGTGATTTCCAGACATCAGCATTTCAGTAGGCCTCCAACGCCTATTAAAGCCTTGCAATCTCAAGTTTGAGAACCTTCAGTGCTAGCTGCAGTTTTTCCAGATGTAAGACAAGATTTGCAGACATTTGTTTAGTAGATCTAAATTCTTGTCTGGCTCATCGTTATAATCTTGTCTAAGATCAGCAGTGGCATCGTTTTACCAACAATCAGTATGATTTACCCCCAGGGGCCTACTGTGCTACCAAGTGCTACTCCGATTACGTACGGCTACTTTATCCTACGTAGATTCCACCTTGTTACTGTGTTCTACACAGATTCTAAGGGTATACTCTATCCTGCATGGACTCTACCTTCCTAGTGTGCTCTACACAGATTCTGTGACACTACTTTATTCTACAAATATGCCATATGCCTTCCCCCTTCCTCATTTCCCTATCTCTGCTACCTGCATTAAGAACTGATAGCATGTCAGTTTCTTCCTTGGCAATTCTTCTAGTTTAATGCTGAAATCCATGTCCTCCAGTTCCTGAGGCCTTGAAATTTACATTACTCACATCTCAGAAGAGTGCAGAAAGCTACCTAATGATGCCTCCTTGTTCACAACTGTGAACATCCCACTGATGAGCAAACAAACCTTTCTTATTAGAGTTAGGTAGGCATGGCTTGCCTGTCATCCAGATCTGTGCAAATGCTCTCCTGAGCATTTGCACAATAGCAAGTTACAGATCCACTGTTCTTAAATGTTTACAGATTTTCTTTTGCTTTCTTACACTTTGTAATTGCACCTAAATAGTGACTTTCATAGTTGAAAGGCTGCTTAAAAATCAATCCAAAGCAACTCTCCTTAAAGTTACAAATTAAAAAATGGAAACCTTAAGAGAACATAATGTTTTGTTCAAGATCATACAGCTATTTTTGGCAAAACTACCCCAAGCCCAGGAATCTAGTCTTCTTTTCACTAAGGTATGCTGTCTCACCTCAGATAGTCCCCTCCAAAGGGGCAAATAACAAGAACAATGCAATCAAATACATTCAATTATCTTTCAAATGGGTCCAATTTTGTCATCCATCAAAACCAAGGGACTTCATCAAGAAGGCATTGATAAAAGTCATGCGTCTGCCACAACATTTCCAGTAAACTCCATGGACCCACTGGTTCACTTTCATACAGCTCACACGGAGTACAACAGAGAGAGCAGGAAGGACACAGATGCATGAAAACTACCAGACAGACAATCTGGCCGTGTGGAGGACGCAGCCTCACAAGGGTAAGGATGGATAATTATGTTCAAGAGAAAATTAGGAGTCTGAAAAGGATCAGGAAAAGATATAGAAGGAACATCCCACTGATGAGCAAACAAACCAGTACTCTCTTGTCACAACAAAATTCTTATCTAGTAGACGAAGAAAATGTTGGTCTGGTGAGCAAGAGCTAGAGATATGTGTAATGAACAGGTCCAATTAGTGAGATGTCTGGGTATTTTTTATCTTGTGTAAAATGTAGTTGTTTTCCACATGAAATGAATCCATTTCCCAACAAGTAGTTTAACAAATACTAGTACATGAGGAGTTACTGTGGATAACTAGCTCCACAGAATGATTAAGATTTTCCAGAGGAAAAATTCAAGCTGTACAAGTTAAAGGAAAATTTTTTGGTTTCTCATTGAGCAAAGACTCATCAAGGTTTTATGAACTCATATTGTACGTATTGGTCCCAGAAGTTTCAAATGCCACCAACACAAATGATAGTTTAATTCATTCTGACATACTCCAGATGTGTTCTGCCTCAGCTCTGGTTCAGATGCACAAATACCCTCTTTTGAAAGCCTTCATTTTACATTAACTTCATGGTTACCCGGAGTGTAAGTAACTAGAATTCTGCCAACCACTACCTTAGCACAAAGCCTGAGAAGGAAAGTCAATGATGCCTCCATTCCCAGAAGGCACCAGCAACCACTAGTGACCCATATTATTCTCTCCTTGAGGAAACAAAGGCCCTCAAATGTTTGGGACTTAAACTGGACACAGTGGCGCAAAGGTGTAGTCCTGGCTACTCAGAGACTGAGGCACGAAGACTGCATGTTCAAAGCCAGCCTGTGATTGTAAACACCTGTCTCAAATTTTTAATAAAAGGGAGGGTGTGGCTGGGAGTTGTGGCTCAATACCCCCTGGGTTCAATCTCACAATCTCACTGCCACACACACACACACAGAGAAAGAGAGAGAGAGAGAGAGAGAGAGAAGAGAGAACTTTATACAATTGGCCAAAGGAGTAAAAAGGGCATTCTACATCTGAATCCAGATAACAATGAAAAGCTCTTGAATTTCAAAATCAGAGAACACTGCACTAAAATTCATCAGTACATTCTAAAGGCCCTGGGAAATCGTAAATTTAGAAAGATTTACAAGCTCACGTTTGTGCCATTCCAGAACTACTGACAAGAGAATCAAATTTGTAGTTTTACACACTGTTACCAAAGTAAAGGCAGCACTCGGTAATGGGAACTTTTGGAAAGCCATGACCAAAAGACATATTCAAAAATCCAACTATGATTTAAAAAAAAAAAAAAAATTGTAATTCGACACCAGGAAAACACAATGAAAGCTGCAGTCCAGGTTCTGTTACTCAATCTACAAACCTCATAAATGGAAACAAAGCAGCCCAATTTCCAGCTGGACTGAATGTCTGCGGAGCAGTTGCCAGAGCCCAGGCTGTGCAAGAACCTCAACAGGAAATGCAGGCACGCAGCTGGCAGGGCGCACGCAGAGGCTCCAGCCTGCGCCTCGAGCCTTACTCATCTGCGGGAGAAGCTCAGATTGGGTGCTTTCTGTTCTTGTGGATATGAGCTTTCAAATTCTCGAGGAGGTTTATGAAAATCCTTGAATCATTTATAATTATGGACATGCTAACTGCAGAGAGAGAGAAACCTGGTTTTAAGTATCAGCTGTGGCGTTAAACAACTGCGTGAGCCAGCCATCTAACAGCGGCGTGTGGGAACAGCCCGCATGGCACCCGTCACTGATGTTTTCTCTGCCCTTCACAGTCTACTTTTTTTTTTTTAATGTATTTAGTACAGGGTCTACAGGGCCTTAGTACACAAATTGGACACCCATAGTGATCCTGTTTCTAGCCACCCAAGCACTGGGTTTACACGAGTGTGCCACCACGCCCAGTCTCAATGGCTGTCTCATCCCCCCCCCCCAGGGTAAGGCCAGCATGGCATACCCACTGGGGAACCAGCCCGATCCCCATGCCTACCTAAGAAGACACGTTAGTCCGATGAGCGATCTAGCCGGTCCTCACAGTCTCTCTATTCCACAGCCACTAATCACTCACATTATTTAATGGATCACCTTTCTACCAGCCTCATAGCCCTAAATCCACTCTCACTGATGCATGAAGACTGGTCTAAAAATACAAATCTGACCTCTCTTTCTACTGCCCAAAACTTAGCTCTGTAGCCAGGGAGATAGTTCAATGGTATAAGTGCCTGCCTGACAAGCATAATGTCCTGAGTTTGATCCCTGGTATTAAAATAAATCTCTCTCTCTCTCTCTCAGTAGCCAGGCATAGTGGCACATGCCTGTAATCCCAACACTCAAGAGGCTGAAGCAGGGGTTGGAGATGTGGCTCAGTGATAGAATGTTTGCCTAAGAAGCTGGAAGCACTGGGTTTGGTCCTCTGCAGAAAGAAGAAAGGAGGAGGAGGAGGAGAAGGAGGAGGAAGAGAAGGAGGAGGAGAAGGAGAAGGAGAAGAAGGAGGTGGAGGAGGAGGAGAAAGGGGAGGAGGAGAAGGAAGAGAAGAAGAAGGGGAAGATGGAGAAGGAGGAGGAGAAGGAGGAGGAGAGAAGGAGGAGGGGAGAAGGAAGAGGGGAAGGGGGGAGAAGGGGAGGAGGGGAGGAGGAGAGGAGGGGAGGAGGAGAAGAAGAAGAACCACCAATGGAGGCAGGAGGATCGTTTGAGTTCATGACCAGCCTGGACTACAAAGTGACCGCAAGGCCAGCATGAACTGCATAGCAAGACCCTGTCTCAATAAGACAAAAACAAGGCATATACTTTGTGTTAACAAACGTCACTCACTAGTTGAAGTTCTTTACTGATCTCAGATTAAGTTCACTGTTTAACACAGTGTAGGGGCTTTACTCAATTCTTAGTGAGGGAAGAGTTGTTTAAATCATTTTTTTTTTCCTTCTACAGAAGTCTCACACCTGCATCTTAAGAAAAATAAAGGTGATACTATATCAGAGCACCCAGGAGAGAGCCTAGCACTCACTCCCACAGCTTCGCATTCTTATCTATTGTTTCAAAGTTTACAAAGTGCTTTCACACAGGTGAGCTCATTTGATCTAACACCTCTGAGCGCCATGCAGTCACCTGTGGCTGGTAATGTCCAAGGCCCACTGCTGAATCAAGGCTAGAATTCAGTCAGACCCACTGATCCCAAAACTTGTTTGTTTATGCTTTTCTGTTAAGAGTTCTGACTTTGTTTTTAATGTATTTAGTACAGAGTCTACAGCGTCTCACTACACAGATCAGACTCGTAAGTCTCCTGTTTTCAGCCCCCCAAGCACTGGGATTACAGAGGATCGCCACCATGCCCGGTCTCAATCACTATCTCAACACACTCCAGCAGCAGCGGTGGGCCACACAGCACACTGGGGAACCTGGTCCCTGCATCTGCCTAAGCTGGCACTTTAATCTGCTGAGCAATCTGTTGGGCCCAATAGGTCTTACTTCTTTTATAGAAAACAATAAAGAAAGAAATAAAAGTTATTTTCCTTTATCATATCAAATGTGTTCAAATATTATATGACAGATATCGATCCTCCCATAACATCCATAGAATATTTTATTACATTTAAGGAACAGAAACACATAGGTGAAATACAACTATTGTGGAGTCTAAAGGACTTTGATTCGTTTTATATCCTATAATTACCGTAAGCAAGCTATCAATGGGTTCACTCGCTCATTCCACCACTCAGCATATTTCTATCACATGTACACTTTACCTAGGGCACTGAGTGTTGCATGTCTGGTGTTGGAAATATTTGGAATTCTTGACATCAAGATTCTAAGCCTTCAAGGTTTCTTAGCTGAAGCCAATGGTAAATGTTCTTGAAGGTTGTTCTTAGAGACATTTGAATAAAGAAAGCTATTAACTGAAAGCCAGGAAATGCTGTGTTCCTAAATAAGCTCAATGACCTTGGATAAGTCCCTAGGCACTGTTTCCTTACCCACAAAAATGGAAGAATTAGCCCATATTCTCCTTAAAGTTACTCCAGTTCTTGAGGGGAGGGATAGCTCAATGGTCTAAGTGCCTGCCTCTCAAGTGCAAATACCAGGGTTCAATCCCCAGTACCCCACACTGGGGAGGCTGAGACAGGAGGATCGCTATGGGTCTGAGCTGTATACCCTGTACCACATAAATAAAAGATTTTTTTTTAATGTTAAAATAAAAAATATATATATACTCCAGTGCTGTGATTTCTAGAGATACCATATAATTGGCAAGTTCTCTTGGTATTTACCAAGAACACAATTTTATATCACAATTTTATAAATCTGTAAGATGGTCTGTATTTATTGTAGCTTGAAAGAATACCTCCAAATTGCCCCACAAATTGTTATAAGTTTTTAACTGCATATAAATTTAGACCATTTTTAACAATCTTGCAGCCAATTTAGCTTGCAAATTGCCCCTACAGCAAAACTGTAATTTCATGGGTAGATTGTGCTCTTCAAATGATTCCTTTCAGCTGGGCATGCTTACATGCAATCCCAGCATTTGTGGTGGCTAGGCAAATCCCAAATTCTCACCCAGCCCAGGCAATTAAGCAAAATCTTGTCTCAAAGTAGAAAAGACCCTGTACTCAAACCCCAGGGTGAAGAAAGAAAGGGGGGGAGGAGAGGGAGAGAGGGAGAGAAGGGAGGGAAAGCAAAGGAGGGAAGGGAGGAGAGGGAAGGAGGGAAGATCTATCTAATTGGAGAACCTAAGATGCAAAATCTTTTTCTTAATTTCGCTATGGCAAGTCACTCTGGGATATCTCAGAATTCTTTGATATGAACACTTCTACCCTTTTTTTTTTTGGTACTGGGGATCAAACTCAGGACCTTGTGCTTGCCAGGCAGGCAATTATACTGCTATCTCCTTACTCCTTGACGTAGCTTCTTAATACAAGCTATTAGCACAGCTTTATGTGAGTGAGCTCTTCATGGCCTGTTTTCAAGCTTCTTGTCCCCTGTCACTCCCTCTCAGCTAATCACAGCTGGACATGTAAACCTTAGTGCCTTGAAAGATCACCAGTTGAGAATGATATCCATCTAGGACTGCACACCCCAAAATCTTCTCGGTCATGGAGGAGAAGACACTGGTCTAAGCGTCACTTGAACAAACACATCTAAGATGCAGCACATTTCTTCATATTTATACACAAAAAATAATCTGTCTCCAAACTCCTGCTTCTTCTTTGCTCGTTAGAAACAATACTTTCTTTTCTCATCTGCTTGTGTAACTTTCACTGAGCTCCTACTCCATTATTTGTGAAGTAGAATAAATACAGCAAGGAGAAAACTGGCTTAGCAAGTGTCACCCCTAAGCACATTGTACCTGAGGGAATTATAAGTTACCCTCTTCCCATGGAGAGGAGAGCACTGGGAACTGGATTTTAGCCTACACCTGCCTATTGGTAATGATGACCTGGTGCAGTGAACAGCTCTCAGAACTATACAAGTTGGCATGACAGTAGTGTGTATTAAAAAAGTGTTCTGGGCCTGGAGATAGAGCTCAGTGGTAGAGCATTTGCCCTAACAGGCACAAGGCCCTGGGTTCAACCTTTAGCCAGGCCAAAAGAAAAAAATAAATATGTTCTACAGAGGCACTGACAACTAGAAGAGGAAATCTGACTTATCTGCCAAAAGATAAGGAGAAAAAAAGCTTCCTAGAGAAGGTCTTTGCCTGACACATGATAAATGTGTGCGTCATCAACAGATGGATAAGGAAAGTAAGAGGTGGAGAAGCAGAAAGTTCCTTCACTCCAGATAATGGCATGGAAGTGAAAACCTGCAGACAGTCCGCCGTGCCTGGAGCTGGCACTCTGTGTGCCCCTGTGTGTAAGGGGGAAAGAAAATGAGATCTGAGCAAAGTTGTTGGGTGAGAAAGAGCAGACAGACAGGCCAAGTCATGAAGCATCTTAAATGGCATGTTAAAATGTCAAAACCTGATTCTGAGATCATTTTTTTTTTTTTTTTTTTTTTTTTTTTTTTTTTTTTTTTTTTTTTTTTTGCAGAACCCAGGAATTGAACTCAGGCCCTTGCGCTTGCCAGGGAAGCACTTATTCCACTGAGCCATCTCCTTGGCCCCTCTGAGATCATTAAAGTCTTGTTCTGTCACTGTAAATAATAAACCTTTTCTCAGTTATACCTTGCTTTAAAAAAAAAAAATTCTCCACACAAAACCTTTAATTCCAAAGAAACAAGTTTTACTTTCCTATAAGTGGAGCAGGTGAAAATGCAATGAAATAGAAATTCACTTTTCAAACCCTACTCATCTCGATATATTTTTAAAGCATAAATATACTACAAGATATCAGGAAATGATTTTAAGCATGCATATACACAGGTTATAAGATCAGGGTTTTATTCAGACCCTAGGGCTGAAGTGTTAATAAGTATATGTTCTGCCGGGCGTGGTGGCGCATGCCTGTAATCCCAGTACTTGGGAGGCTGAGGCAGGAGGATTGTTGTGAGTTCGAGACCAGCCTGAGCTACAAAGTGAGCTTAAGACCAGCCTGAACTACATACTGAGACTCTGTCGCAAAAAAGACAATAAATAATAATAATAAGTATATGTTCTATATACCTTGTAGGAAACTTGGAAGACATTGCAAAAGCTTTAAAGACATCCTAGTTCAAATCTTTTGGGAAGAGAATCGGAGACAACTACGTGTTACCTGTTCAAGTAAGTCTATCAGGAGCCTTTAGGAAACAGGAGGTAGAATAGTGAATAATCCAGAAAAAGAACCAGGGATCCCCACAGCACAGCAAACAGACCAGATCGTGGACTCAGGGCTATACAGGTGTCACCTAGGGCACCATTACCTGGGTCACACCCAAGGGATCAAGCAGCCCCACCCTCAACCGTAAACGAAGTTACTCAATTCCCACTTTTTAAACGTTGCGGGGTACGGAAGCTCATCCATATAAAGTTTCACCGTTTCCTAAAGATAAAAACACCTCGTGCAATCTCACTCGCATACTTTATGGCAGCTGTCTGCAATCAACGGTTGGAAGAATGGGTCCTTTTCTTCCTCAACTGTTTTTGGTAAATACGATCCTTCGGGGACACAACGAATCGGCTTTCATAGAAACCTGGCACCTTAGCCCCCCCAGGAGCAGCGTGATTCTGGGATAGTCGGTGGCGTCGGCGCCAACTCTGCTCCCCTCCTGCACCCCATAACGCCCAAATGCTGAAACCGCCCGGGAGGTGGGGGCGCAGAATCCACTCCCCGGAGCGCCCGTCGCCGCCCCTCGACTGCGGGCTGGCGCCTAAGGCCACTGGACCCCCCCAGATGGAGCAGGGGCTGGGGGGGGTGTCCAGGGAGCCCTTTGCGGAGCCGAGAAATTGAGCCCCCCCCCCATCGCGGCCAAGCTGCCAGCAACCCTGGCGGAGAAAGTGCCCGGGCCGCGCGCCCGCTGCGCCCCCGTCGCCTCCCGAAGCCAGCAAGGAGGGAAGAGGGCATCCACAAAAGGGCCCGGGTTGAGGGGCGAAGTCGGGCGCCGAGCCCAGCTGCCGAGTCCCGAGAGCCGGTGGGGAGGCGGGACCGCCGTCCAGCCCCCCACGTCCCCGACATGCGGCGCCCCTTACCTGGGGTCCAGCGCCAAGAGCTGGGCCGGCCGGTGGCGCCCGACGGCCAGGCTGCTAAGAGCGAAGCTCCACGGAGACGCTGGCCGGAGTCGGAGAAGTTTCTGAGGTCACTTTGTTCCCCACCTGGTTGTACGCTGCGCCCTACGGCGATCAAGGCGGCCCCCAGCCCCGCGCACTAAGCTCCGAGGCCAGCGTGGGGCCGCACTTTTCTGCGAGGCGGACAGACACGCCCAGGACACGCCCTCCATCCGAGACTCGCTCTAGTACTAGCCACGCCCCGTCCACCCGGACACGCCCCTGCTCCTGCCTGGGCTCCGCCCCCTGCGGACGCTCTCTTGGAAAACTCCCACCGCACGCAGCGAGCCAGTCTGCCCTCCCCAGGATGCGGTTTTTTTGTTTTGGTTTGGTTTGGTTTTTTGTGGAACCAGGGATTGAACTCAGCCCCTTTCCACTGAGCCGTCTCCCCGGCTCTCCTCCCCAGGAAGTGAAGCACGTCTGAGATGCTGCGGCTTCCCAGATGGTCTATAATGAACACGATGTTTCCTGGGTCCCACGGAAGCTGACTCCGCAGATGCAGGAGAGGCTTCAGGCTGGAAGTGACAGCCAGGTTGGCCCCGACAGTTCTGCAGAATTTGACTTTCTAGGTGTAAGGCTGCAGGACTTATCCACCTGGCAGACCCAGTGGATCAGGAAGGGAAAGGGCCAGCACACTGAGAAGAACCAAGGCTGCCGCAGGCTGAGTCCCAAAACCTCTGTCCCGCCCTGCACGCAAGACTGTAAGGACAGGGGAGGGGATGGAGGGCTGGTTAAGGGGCTACTGGGTACCCAAGAGGAAGATTCCACACCGGGACTAGCTGTGGAGTATTCTTTTAGGGAAATGATGGTGGAACCCAATGTAAAGGGAGCTGGGAAAGAAAGAGAGGAGAAAACAACTATCCTCACCTCCTGCAGTCTAAGATGTCTCTACAGCCCAAGTCTCCCATTGTAAGGATCCCCATTCTCCTTGCATTCTCCTGGGAGCAGGCCCCTGGGAACCGTGGCCCAGTGCTGGATTTCAGAGCAGGACAGCTAGGGCTTTTGGCCCTCAGTCAGTTAAGCTGCGAGGGAGCTGGCACTGTGTGCAGATATGTGGTGAGCACTGAGGCCTCCCCACAGCTGTCCAGCAAGGAGTTGTAAGCCTCTCGGGTTTGCTGAGATCAGATTGACTAGTATCCCACCATTTACGCAGGCTCCCAGATTCAACACAGTGGAGCCTTCCCCCTGCCTCAGGCTCTGCCTAGGAAAAGCTCCCTCTGGTCCCTTCCCCCTAATCTCTCACAGCCTGGCCTCCTCTAAGACACTTTTCACCTCAGAAGATCCAGGAACTGTCCAGCTTTCTCTTCCAAAATCTCCAGTGTTACTTAGACAACCTTTGAAGCAAACACTTTGTGTTTGCTTTTTTTGCATATTATATTGCATTTTTTCACACCTTTAGAATGTTTTATTCTCTGATTCTGAAGGTAATGTTGGCACAAATTTTAAAAAACACCCTTGACCCAGATGGCCCCAACACGCCCCCCCACACACACACCCCAGTTTTGCTGAGATACCACCCCTTCCTTGACAGCCAATGCCTGGGATTTCATCCCATATGTGGTACTCTATGTCCAACCGAGAAAGAGACCCACACAGCAATTTAAACAGGGAAGTCTAATAAAATTATTAACTAGAATAGGACTTGTAGTAAGGAGGGATAGACAAGAAGTAAGAGAAAGCAAAAGTAAATAGGAACAGCGGGTAGGATTTAAGCAGCCACACTCCTAAGGCGGAGACAAGGCTCTCTATGAGGAGCTTCCCCCTTCCCCTGGTGTTGGGGTCCAGATCCCCCTGGGGTGAACACAGCTATCTAAATAGCAAAGGGGCATTCTGGTTCATAACACTGGAACCTGCTCGAAATTTATGCTTTAAAACTTGCTGGACATCTACATTTTTAGGGTGTGGGGGGAGCTGTTCTCATGAAGATGCCCCCTGGAAGCACATCACCCCAAAAGCCCAAGAGTGAGTGTTCCCAGCAGGGCTGCCCACCTGCAGGAGCCTGCCGAGCCAGGGTCCAGGCACCACAGGCCAACTGGTCTTCTGGGCTGTCTAGATCTCAGCCTGAAAACTAACAAAGCACCGAACCTACAGACAAAGGTAAATACTCAAAGGGCCCAGATAGACTTTCACAAAGAAGGTTAAGGGTGACATTGGAGCTGAGAGACAATGTATTGCCAACTGGCACACTGAGTCACCTCAGAAGATCCAGCCATTGTCCAGCTTGCTCTCCCAAAATCTCCATGCACATTCTGGGTGAACACCAGCAACTCCACAGATTCTTCTGCGGGCATTTGTCCCCTCCACCAGCCCTTCTGTTCCTGCTGTCCCTCTGCTTCAGGCGGCCTCCTACTATTCCTCTCCCAGCCACTCACCACACTGCCAGGACCAGGCTGCGAGATCAGCAAAGCAGAGAGAAGCTTTTGGGGGACAGAAATAAATCACAAGAGGAAAAAGAAAAATGTTAAAACAACAGGTTCTGAAGGCATGAAAATACCCACCAGACTCCCCCAAGGGCAGCTCTCTCTCAGCCAGTGTCCTGAGAGGAGACAGGGCAAGAACAAATCTGCCACATGTGGCACTGTCATAGGAAGTGGCAGAGAGCAGAAATTGTTCATTGACTACTCCACTAGACTAATAAAGAGTATAGAGGGCCTGAAAAATAGCTCAGTGGATTAAAGCACCTGCAAGCAGGCACAGGGACTGGGGGTTTGATATCCAGTCCTGTCGTGCCGGACCGCCCCTGGGGTGCGCTGACATGGCGATTGAGACTGGACGTGGTGGCGCACACCTGTAATCTCAGCTCTTGGGAGGCAGTAAATAGGCAGGTTACTATGAATCCAATCTAGTAGTGAGACCCTGAACACTCTGTAGACCGTTCCCTAAACCACAGAAAAAGAAAAAGAAAAAAAGACTGTGGAGATGCAACCTGTCAGGAAAAATAAGTATTTGTATCTTGATAGGAAATTTAGTTTCCAATACTCATTTGACTAACTCAGCTTCTCACCACATAGATTGGGTTTGTAGTGATTCTTCTGTTTTTAGCCTCCCAAGCACCGGGATTACAGGTGTGTACCACCAAGCCCAGCCTCAATTGCCATCTCAGCAAGCCCCTGGGGCACGGCCAGCACAGCACGTAGAGGGTGAACCCCGGCCACTGAGCTCTGCCTAAGCAGGCACTTTTGACTACCTCACTTATAATCATGTACTGAACGTCTACTCAACCTTTGGCTTGATGCTAAGCAGGAGAGATGTAATCTATAATCATTGCACTCTGAGGGGGACAGTAAACAATCTTACAAAGTGTCATTTTTTATATCTCATAAATGCTATGATGATATAAAGTGTCTAACAGGTTCAATCTACCTTATCTGAAAGGTTCAGGCCAGTAGTTTGGGGGCTTCTTTGTTTTTTGTTTTCTGTCTTTTTTTTTTTTTTTTTTTTCTTGTTGAGACAGAATCTTTCCATGCAGTTCAGGCTGCCCTTGAACTCACTTTCTAGCATAGACTGAATTTGAACTTGCAGCAAGTCTCCTGCCTCAGCTCCCAGTTACTGGGATTATAGGCATACACCACCATACCTGGCCTGTGGTTTCTGATTTTTCAAGTCTTGGAATATTTGCATATTCCTGAGACTTCCTGAGGAAGGGACCCAGGCCTAAACATGAGACACACGTATGTTTCATATGCTCCTTCTACCCACAGCTTGAAGTAATTTTACACAATATTTATAATGTGCCCAAGTTTTGACTCGCGCCCAACACATGAGGTCAGATGTGGAATTTTCCATTTGTAGAACTAAGTTAGTATTCAAAAAGTGTCAGACTTGTGGAGTATTTCTGCTTTCAGATTTTCAGATTAGCAATATTTAAGCTACAACAAATGTTCATAGAATTTGCAGGGGCCACGGAGAGCCCCCCGCAAGACAACAATGTCACGGTGGGATTATTCCAGATAAGGAGAATGGTGTCTTCAAGGCATTGAGTGGTGAAAGGAACCAGTCCCCTCCAAAAGGAAAGACAGTCAGGACAGAGTGACAGGAGTAGAGGCCAGAGAAACAAGCAAAAGTCAACCATGCAGAGCCATGCAAGCGTGTTCATAATTTTGGAGCCAGGTGTGTAATCCTAGCTACTAAGGAGGCTGAAGCAGGAAGATCTCAAGTTTGACTAGCCCAGGCACCTTAGCAAGACCCTTCTTCAAAATAAGTTTTTGAAAAGAGCCAGCTCTACAGTAGAGAGTTTGTTTAGCATGAATGAGCCCCTGGATTCAATGTCCAACACTTTAAAAAAGTTTCCTTTGCATTTTTTTGTATTTTTGGTCCCTAAATTAATGAAAGCACTCCAAAGTGGTTTGAGCACCATCCTAGTTGATAGGTGGAGAAGAGCCTGAAGGGTACATTTAAGAAGAGCTTACTTGGGGAAAGTACAGGGAGACTGCGCGGAGCCAGAGCTCAGCACACAAGATGAACCCTATAGATTCAGACTAAGAGGAAACTGGTGCGGAGGAATAATATCTAGTCAGGGCTTGATAGAAAAGCCCTCAGTGGACACCAGAGAGCAAGGAGAGACCGAGAGGGTGCGCAGCAGATGGCAAAGAGAGGCCTGGGAAGTGGGCCGGGTTCACAAAGAGAGAGGAAGGGCCAGAGAGGCCCTTTATTATCTTTACCGCAAAGCAGGATCGGCTTGCCTGTAGCATCAACGAATGCGCAATGAAAGAAAATCTACTCCCAAGGGTAAATTCAAATTTCCACTCCTGGCCAGAAGAACAGTGTGAAGGGTTAAATGACCACTCGCTTTCCTGGCCACCCAGTCCCTTTACTGTCCTCAGAGGTCCCAAACTACTCAGCTGCACCACTCTTTTCTAAAAAGGTATGAAACTATTACTACTACTACCACTACCACCACCACCACCACCACTACTACTACTATTGCAAGGGCCGGTCAAATAGTTCAGCAGATTAAAGCACTTGCAAGCAGGCCCAGGGAATGGGGGTGTCTGTCCCCAGGCCTGCTGAGCCAGCCCCACCCCTGCAGCACGCTCAGAAGGCAACTGAGACTAGGCGTGGTGGCACCCCTGTAATCCCAGCTCTTGGGAGGTTGTAAACAGGCGGATCACTACAAGTCCATTCAATCTAGTAGTAAGACCCTAAACACCCTATAGACCCTTCCCTAAAATTAAAAAAATATATTATTATTACTGCAATTGTACTACCTAGAGTAAGTATTTTGTCCTATTCTCCTTAAGAATCTTTGTGCTTAGATCTCCCAGATCTTGGGAAAGGGATCACGTCCATGCATCATCATGCTCGGTAACTCAGTGTGTTTTCTGGCATACAGAAGGTACCTAGAAATGTCTGCAGGTTTAATTCTGCTTCTAAAACCCCCTAGAACTGTGTAGTGTTTGGTTGGGATTTCTAGTCAGAGGACACTGAGCCAACATCCTTAATAAATAAGTCAGCCTTTCCTTGAATGCCTTCTCAGAAAGAGATTCCTGAACAGACCTTTCTTACTTTGGGAGATTCTTTTTGAGTGGTGGCTCTTTACTTTCCTTCCTTCCTTTATATCACCTGCATCGATTTGAGTGCTGCCAGCTACAGAAGGGAGGCACACAATGGCAATCCCATAGGAAATAGCTATTTACTGCTCAGCCCCAGGAGCTCAAATGCAGTTTTACAGCCTGTTAGTAAAAGACACCAGGATCCCAGCAAGGGACGTTCATAACCTGTGACCCACTCTCCCTGCCCAGTGCCCCAGGATTTGCAGTGGGCACAGACGGCACTGACTGAGTCCAGCCATCACTCCAGCACAGCAGGAAATCCCGCCAGTGTGCCAGGCTACTTTGGGAGCAGTTGAGATTTCTAAACAATAGCCTTGCTGAGTATGTCTCTCCTTTCTGGTGACCACTTAGCCAAATACAAAAGGGTCACTGCTGCCTGTTCAGGGCTTGTAGAACTCACTTCACGGCGTGTTTCAAATTCCTGAAAGAAGGTGGGCTGGACTGGAGTTCCCAAAAGCTCTTCTTAGCTACATAGTTGATCCACCTTCCTTTGCCTTTAATGCATTTGTATATGTATATCGTGTGTGCTTGAAAGCTACAGTCAGAGGCGTGTGCACATGCGTATACGTATGTACACATGTGCTCAAGAGTTCTCTTTTCCATCCTTTGGATTTGTTTTACTAGTTTTCTTTTCCACTCTCAAGTAACTACAGTCTAACGTATTTTTTTGTTTACTTTTTTATTCCAGTGCCGAGGACCAAATACAATGAGACCTCAAGTGTGCTAGGCAAATGCTCTTATCAATGAGCTCTGATATCTCTAACTTACATCTTTAAAGGGTTACTGGCAAACAAAAAGCCACTTTGTAGTTTTACCACGCCATGATGGAAACTCTATTTTGTTTAGATAACTGTGCAAGATTCCAGATTCTTTGTTTCGTGTTACTGAAAGTCTTTCTAGACCAGCATTCTCTCTAGCCCACCCCTGGCTTGCAAGCATCTCTAGCCATCTTCAAAAAAAAAAAAAAAAAAAAAACCAATGAGTTATGTTCAGTGCTCTCTGGAAAGCCAATCTTAAATTGTGTGCTTTGAGCAGAGCAGGCCAACTTACTCATGTACACGCCTGTCTCCTGCCTAGCCCAAATGCAAACCCCAGGCACTGCACAGAAAGCACTAAACTTGGGCTTCAGCCTCAGAAGAGGAATCCTTTAAAAGAGCTACCTATAACACTGCTTCTGTGAAGAAACTGATGTTCTTTTGTATGTTTTGTTTTTCATAATTTCTAGTTAACCTGAGAGATGTGGAAAAGTTACAGATTGTTGTTGTTCTTGTTTTCTCTACTGGGAGAACTTTTTTTTTTGGCACCGGGAATTGAACTCATAACCTTGTACTTGCCAGGCAAGTGCTGTGCCACTGAGCTATATTTCCCCATGGTATGTGAAAAAGTTAACTCTCTCTGAGTCAAATCAGAGTAGCTATCCTGTATATCTTCATGATGTCCAATTCTCACTCACCATTTTGTTAGAGACTCAGCATTTATTTTCACTGAGGCCCTCAGCATAGAAAACGTATTTGCTGAACTCAGCAACCCACCGTGAAATGAAAAATGCATAAAATATAAGCATTCCTTTTCTTTCTCATTTTCCTTTGTGACCCTAGGTTACAAATCCCTCCTTCCATCAAGCTCATGCTATGAGTACCTGCCTAGAATTTGCAAATTCCCTAGCACTGCAGAAATAAAAGCCCAGCTCATTCTTGGCCTTGTATTGAAGCATTCTCTGGCTGGCTCTTCCTGAACTTCTTTTGCTTCACGCCAGGCCTCTCCATTCTCCATTTACATTTAGTTGACTCCACTCTGCCTCCGGTAGCATAGTCTTCCTAACTCTGTCCTACAAACGCTTCCTATTTTCATTATTGAAAGCATTAGGAGCTGAAAGTATTGAGGTTTAGATGTCAAACTGTAAGTGGGTAGGAAGGGAAGAAGAACGGATATTATTTCTGCCTTTTGACTGAGATAAACTGAGTCACATTTGATGTCAAGGGTTACTGGCATGGGGCCAGACGGATCTTAGAAGGGAAGTGAGTTTGAAATTAAATTACCTAGAAAGTGGACTTCCACCAGGATATTAGGGTTAGCAGGTCTATCTGTGTAGAAGAACTAAGAATCTTGACTGTCTGAGCAAGTATACTAGCCATCAAGTACTTCCCTAAAGAGTGTTATAATTTGCTGACAATATATAATTTGGGGGTTTCAGTTTTGAAACTAGGGTCACAAATGAGCTAGCCATCTAAATTTGAGCTCACAATCTTGTGAGCATTTTTGGCTTAATACCTCTTAAGAAAAAGCCTTAGGGTGTCGTTGTCAACTGTACTAACTATTCAATGTGTCGTGTATGTACTTATGAGAAATGAATGCGTTTCCATATCAGTACTTTCAGACTGACTTGATTTGATCAACAGATTGATCAAATTGCACTCTTTGTTTCTTAAAGGAATTTTTTTTTTTGGGTAGAACCAGGGATTGAACTCAGGCCCTTGCACTTGCCAGGGAAGCGCTTATTCTACTGAGCCAAATTTACAAAGTTTAGTGTTAGAATGGAGAAATGGTGTAATGTAGAAAAAAGATCTTTTCAAATTTTATGTCCTAAACTGAAATCTCAAAAATAATTTTTTTAAAAAACTTTAAAAGTAAATTTTATGTCTTAGCACATAATATATATTGAATTAATTAATATAGGAGTTAATGAATCTTTATTGTCCTAAGTTTCAGCACCAAAACCTTGAACTCAGTGTTAACTGTTCGCTTTTCACAAACTTTCTAATTATAAGTTTTAAGTAAGTCACAAATATTAAAAATCAAACTCAAGGCTTTAATTCAAATATAGTATTCTATAGGACAGGCTAAAAGATAAGATTTTTACTATGATGCTGTGAAGAACATTTTCTAAATTTAAATAATTTAAAATAGCCAGGAGATAGCTTAGTGGCATAAATGCCTGCCTGGCAAGTACAAGGTCCTAAATTTGATCCCTGGTTAAAAATAAATAAATATGTATTAATTTATCAAATCCATCTTGTCAAGGTATCTTAAAACTGTCTCATTGATACTTGTACTTCAATAAAATAAAAATTAAAATAATTAATTAATTAATTAATTAAGATATTAAAATGTTCTCTACCGGATTATTACAAAACTACCTTGAACATCTATAGTGGCTCCCTAAAGTTCCAGATTAGTGAAATTGTTCTGTTCATAATTTCCTATTATTGTGTCAAGAGTTTAAAAAATATTGGCATTTTACCATTTTGAAAAGGGAATGAAGGGGTAGTTGCTGACCTCTCTTCATACCTCTGGAATAACCTGTTTCATCCCTCCCTCCCTCCCTCCCTTCCTTCCGCCAACCCCCTCCGCGTGTTTTATGTCTTCTGTGTCCTTTTAGGATGAAAGCCTCAGCAAACACTATTTCCTGATGTGGAATTTTGTAATAAAAGCAGACAACCTGTTTTAAACAAGCAACCCTGAGAGAGACACTAACCAGATGCTCAGTGCAGGGCGCTGCTTTCCTTCTCTCCATCCACCTTAGACCATCTTCTTGCACTATATGCAAGTACACACTCACCACTAGCAGTGTCATCATAGACTTTATAAAGTCTTTTATGATCTGGTTAGATAGCTTAACCCAAATTACTCATTTTGCAAAACTTCTTAGTTAAGGTAAATTTTTCTTTCTTTTCTTAAATTTTGAAATGATCTACTAAGATGCCAGACTCATCTTAAATTTGCAATCCTCTCGCATGTGCCATGAGGAGCTGGTTTCATTTATTGACTTAGTTTCTGTTCCAGAAACCAGACCTAGAGACTCATGAATGCCAAGCAATTGCTCTACAACTGAGTCACAATCCCAGATAAGGACGGATATTACTGATTGTCAGGAAGTCATACCTGAACCTGAAATGTTACTAAGGAGCGCAACCGCTACAGATCATTGCTATTTACATTTGACAAGCAGACACTGAAGACACCGAAGTGACGCTTCTCCTGCCACCTGCTTACCCAGAGACACGGTGCACATACCAAGCTCACTTACTGGACCAGGAAGTGGGAGGTTGGGAAATTCATCTTCTTACTATGGTGAGGTCATGTGAAACAAGCCATTCCAAGAAAGCATTAGAGGTGCTTTGGATCCTCCCCAGCATTGGCCCAGTGGCGAAGTAAACAGAGGAGTGATTGACTTGCTGTTGGCTGGAAAGGCCTACCAGCTTGTGCGAAAAATAAGCAAATGAACAAACCGTCCATTTAAGAGTCACCAACTAAGCCCCACCTAAGTCCCCTGCAGAAAGTTACATTTTGCTTGTGTGTTGTTTCCAATTCAATAGTTTCATCAGTACAAAACTACTAATGGGGCATAGAAAAATGAAATAAAACAAAGCAAACATCCTAAGACTGGTGGATTTCACTCAGCCCTGTGTCCACTCCCCTAAAAGGCTGAACCTTACATCCCACATGCCACGGAATGTGGAAGCCCACGTGGGTAACTCTCCATTTTGGTTGAACCTGGCCCTATTTCCATGCACTGATGTGTGCAGAGCTGGCTGAGGCTTTTTCTAATCCTTTCAATTGGCTTTAAGCAATGAGAAGCAGTCCAGCTGAGGTGCTGACGTGCAGTCTTTGAAGCAAGAGGACAGGGCAGTGTTACCCCACCCCGTTAGCTCCCAAGTAAAACATGCATGAACCAGGCAGGACGGAGAGCCATGTTCCATGCTGTTGACTAGAAAGAAGCTGCTAAATAAGAGGCTATGGTTTCCCAGGGCATAAATGATTACACATCAGAGCTGAGGCACTGACCCCAAGATGAGGTAGATACTACCTCAATTTTGTCATGGAGATTACTCCTGCATATCCTTGTCTTTGCTAATTGCAAAAGTGATTTCAGGCCTCCTATCTAGCCCAGCTCACAGCACTAAAGTGCTTCCTGCCATTCTCACAGTCAGTCACTTATCCCCAAGCCACTCCCTTCTTGATGAATTAATAAAACCTAGGTTGAGCCCTGGATCAAGGCCTTCGTTCGGGACAGCCATTATCCTGGCTGGACTTAGGACCCTTTGGCTCACAACAACCGCAGATATGCTTTAGTGTGTTTATTCTCACCATGGGTTACACAGGAAGCAGTGGATTGGAATTAACTCACTAGAATTCCAATAGCTTTTCCATGGCATTACAAACACAAACTTCCTGGGCTGAGATGGGGACCAGGAAGGGCCCTGCATAATGTGATGCACCTCCAGGATTCTCTCTCCTCTGCCCTACTCGGTACCTCTCAGGAGGCTGCACCCCTCTGACCTTTCCAGACTCTTGTTCTCCCAATCACTTGGCCTCCAGCCTTCTTATTTCTTCCTGATGAGCATCCAGGCCTCACTGCCTCTCCACCTACCTTCCCATGAGACCTGTCAACACAAGGGCAGAGCACTCCAGGTGACCCTCTCACAATTTGGCATCTGGCAGAAATTGCAGCTGTCTGTGAACATCCTCCAGGGGCAACCCGGGAGAAGCCATGTCTGTAAGTTTATGCTATTAGTTCCTTCACTATCCTCTCTGCCTCCCCAACTAGACAGAGAGGCTCACATGTGCCAAGATGCCACTGTAACGAGTGCGGGACGTGGCACATTGCCCCAGAGCTGCTCCGCACACAAGCGGGTCCCTGGCTTCTTCTGCAGGGCTGCCTTCCTGCCTGCTACAAGCACATGTTTTGCAGAGCCCCATTTAGTGACATGACCACTGAAAGCTCTGTCCCAGGGGTCAAAGAGAGAATTTCTTTTTCTCTTTTTCATTTCTTTCCCCTGTCATTTTAGACTCCTCTGTTAACATATTTAACGTAACAAGTAGGAAAAATCTCCTTTTCTCTCTTTTCCTCTTTCATTTGGAAATTGGATGCCAGTACCTTCTCACTCACTCAGTCACCTCTTCATGGGCTCATTTTGCCAGCTACCTGCTAAGGGCAGAGAAAAGAGTGAGGTAAGAACTCTTTAGAGATGGTAGCTCTGCCCTAACTTATTTCTATAGCTACCTTAAAAGATGATGCAAGGTCAGTGAAGACTCAGGACATAGGAGAAGCTGAACTGTAACATCTTGTAACTCAGTTCTGTCCCAAATTTTCTGATCAAGGAGATTATAGGGCCACAGAGGAAAGTGATCATGATGTAGAGTGTGCCTAAGGAGAGTCAAATGAGAGAAAACATTCTTTCAGGTTTTCACAGAGAGCAAATTGGTCAAGCAATGGGCGTGACTCATCCACAAGGCTGACACTGGCAAAGGATCTACAAAGTGTAGTACAGGGATAAATCCTGAGGGTACCTGACTGACCTTATCAGATACAAAAGTTACATTTCTTGTTATATAGGTCTCACTTTATCTTGGTCTTAACCATCCAGCAGAAAAGTATAAAAACGAGGTATATAGGTTTTGTTTTTTTTTTTGTACAGGGTCTCACTATGCAGCCTATATTCATAGTGATCCTCCTGCTTTCTGCCTCCCTAGTGCTGGGATTACAGGTGTGTGCCACCACGCCCGGACTCCATTGCTGACTTAGTGCACCAAGCTGGCATGCCAAACCATGGATCGAACCCTGGTCCCTGTGCTTACCTAAGCAAGCACTTAGTCCACTGAGCTATACTGTCTGCCCTAAAACGAGGTATATAAAGCAAAGACATATTAATATGCTGAGCTGTGAAAGGCTTAAGTTAACAACTTCTGTGGATAACCCGCTACTATTGTTTGGACTGTTGGACTGTGTTGGATTGTTTTGCTGAATTTATACATCTATAGTATTTAGATGGCAATGGAATACCCATCTCTGACAGAACTAAACAAAAAAAGGAGATACAAAGGAAGGACTATTTTGTATTTGGATATACAGAATAGTCAGGATAGATACATAGCTATTCTCGCTTAATTCAATGAGTAGAAAGATTTGTACTAACAGTGTTTGGACAGGATATCCTGTCTGCTTCTTGTACTATGCATAACCACTAAGAAAATAATAATGTACAATGTATTAATTATTGAAACTCTATTAATCAGTTTTGAAACTGTCTCATTGCTATTTGTTTCTCAATAAAAAAAAAAAAAAAAAAAAAAAGACAATGCAGGTAACTGAGGTTTTGAACAATCCAAACATCTGACCATGCCCTCCCCGCCATATCTCCCTAACATCCTGCTAGGGGTTCACTGCAGGAAATGTATACCCTGGCTGGAAGTGTGGCTTAGTGGTGTGATACAGGGTGAGTCCACTATGTGGGAGCCCTGTGTTCTAAACCCAGCAGAGAGACAGAGGCAAAGACAGAGACAGAGCAATAGAAAGAGGGGAGAGAGAAAATTGATACAGCTGTAACCATCACAACTTCCAGGAACGTGAAGGCAGGCATACTGCTTGGTGAAATCTGTGGGGTATATGTGTGTGTGTGTACAAATATATATGTGTGTACACATGCTCACAGATAGAGGACAATATAGCCCAAAGCCAAGAGTCAGAATACGGCTTAAATCTTGGCTTCACCTCTTACACTAGCTTTGAGACTTCAAGAAGTAACTTAAGTTTCACTGCCTTAATTTCCTCATGTGTAAAATGAAAATAATCAGGAAATTTACCAATGGAATCATATGCAAAACAAATATGCATTACAGCATATAGTAAGTACTGCTGTTTATGTAATATAAAACCACAGGCTTGCGAGATAGCTCAAGGGACTAAGCACCTGCCTAGGCTAAGCGCAGGGGACCAGGGTTCACTGGTATCACATGCCACACCAGCCCCGCCCCTGGGCATACTGAGGCAGCCACCCAGACCAGGCATAGCGGTGCATGCCTGTAATCCCAGCACTAGGGAGGCTGAAAGTAGGAAGATCACTATGAGTCCAGGCTGTGTAGTGAGGCCCTGTACAAAAAAAATAAAATAAAATAAAAGATAAGACCAGTTAAGAAATTTGTATTTTCCTGATACTTTATTTTACTTTGGCATATTTTCAAGTGTGAAGAACCTATAATGCAGGGCACCATGTGGGCTCTGCCAACTGGTTGGGGCCTGGTATGCTTTTTGATGGAAAACTGATCTCCAGACTCATATACCAGCACCACTCTGGGTCATTTATGGAGCAAGGTGGTTTTTGCACAAAACTGGTACTACATAAAGAAACTGATAGGGAGATAGCTCAGCAGCATAAGTGCTTGCCTGGCAAGCACAAGCTCATGAGTTCAATCCCTAGTAAAGAAGGAAACAAACAAACTCAACTACATTTTAACAGGAGTGAAAATTCACACATTGTTGTTACACTCACCTATTGAGTCTTTACTGGGCTTCTTTCTTTAAGAACTGTGTCTCATTTGTATCTCATCACTTCCTAATGAAGTGGACAGTATTTTTACCCCATTTCATGGATGAAAAGGACTCTGAGGCTTAAAAAGATATGTTACCTGCTCTTAGTCACAGAACTAGTGGCCAGCTGATCCAGACCACCAGTCACACAGACAAGGCAGTGTTCCTCATTTTATTCATGGATTCACTTCTGTTTTGAAAGCATAGTTCAAGATTTCCAACTTAGTGAGCATGGATGGTTCTTAAATCTCAGCTGGGGGCAATGATGACGACCTGGCCCAAGGTCCATTTGGGAAGCTGTCTCTAGTATTCTGTGTTATGTCCTTAGTATCCCCACTAGGACTCAGGCTAAAAACCAAAAAATAAATGACTGTTGGACATTGCTAAGAGTTCAAACTGTGAACCTTCTCAGGGGATAGCCGAGTTTTAATTGAAAAAATTGGTGATGCCTTTGAGAACCAACAGAATGAAGATGCATGATGGACTCTTGGACGCTCTTTAAGAAATGAAGGCAAGTTAATTAAGTGAAGAATCTCTTGGAGTCTTTCAAGCATGCTGACAGACCCTGATGATACATGTTTATATGATAAATATTCTAACTGCACACAGTAATTGTAGCAGTTCCCTTCCTGGTGAGATCTTGAGCAGAGTAATATATATTGCAAAGCACACCTGTTTATAAGCTGTGTCTATGCCCTTAGTTAGTGTAAAATCTGACTCAAGCCAGTTTCAGTTAGCTTAATAAAACAAGAACCAGAAAAACAAATACCTCCTGACCTTCACTGTGTTGATGTAACTGAGAAAATTGATACTTGAGGATATATAAACTTGTGGAATTCCCAGATGGAGAGAAAGTCACCACATGTGGTCTGGGGAGCAGGTGGATCCTAAGGTGATCTGAGACGTTACACTGGGTATTAGTTGGCTTTACCATTGCTGTGATACAATACCCAATGTCTACGGCTTAAGGAGAGTATTAATCTGGCTCCTGATTCAGTGTATTCAATCTATGGTTAGGTGGCCCTAACACAGAAATACCATGGAGGAAAAGCAGGGCAGAGGAAAGCTGCTTTGTTCATGATGGCCAAAAAGCAGAGCAAGGAAACTGCACCGGAGAAGGGGTGAGGACCATACGTAAACCCCAAGGTCATACCTCCATGACCCACCCAGACACATCCAGAAACATATTTGAACATGCTCCAGGGAGGATTCCCTATGTCAATCAAGCTGACACTCTACCCTAACCACCACGTTCCACCCATTGTCAACTTCATACCTAAACACATGCCCTAAATCATACTAATACCCAAATTAAGACAATTGTGAGTTCATAATTCCATCTAACTACATGTGATGGATTGACAACTGGTGATCAACTTGTAATACTGAGCTGAACTGAACCAATGTAGTGCTGGGTATGGAAGGTCCATGTGAGGATTGTTGTGAACAGCATAAACAGGAGAACTGGAGAGGAAGGAGGAGGGCTGTTGGTTCTCCTAGGTGTCGTAAGTTCTCCAGGAAGAGCTTGTCATCATTCTGGCTTTCCTGATATGAGCTCAGCAGTTCTCATTGTCAGAGGAGCTTGGGACCTTGTTGTCACTGAGAATGGCTGCCATTCATCTTGGGAGAGCTCTGGTCCTTACTTTGAGCATCATTTTCTGGCTCCAGAGGGAAAGATGGTATACTGCTCAGTATCCTAGAGAAGCTTGTCACAATGGTTTTCCTAAAATGTGGCTGTTATCATCAGAGGAGGTCAGGATCTCAGGATTGCTGAGGGTGGGTGTGTTACCTTTCAGGGGAGCTCTGGTCCTTACCGAGTGTCACTTCCTGGCTCTAGTGCAGATCCCTCAGCCTACTGGCACAGACCCTTCATCCTGCTGGCACAGACTTTCTAGCTTCCACCACTGACCTTGGGGTGTTCTCAGCACAGATCCATGAAACAGACTTGCATGGGATATTGTTGTGGGCTCTTGGCCTCCAGTTGGCCTCATGGGATACACTGTTATGGGCTCTAGGTCTTCAGCAGGACTCATGCTGAAGTGTGTGGACAGATTTCCTACACTCCTTTGTACTTGGTTCTTTGGATGACTGCTATAAAATACTATAAATTATGTATCTTGTAACAAATTTTTTTCTTTGTAAACCCTGACTACCATACTACCTTGTACATAATCAGATATGCAACAATCCCTTCCCCTAAAATTCCATCAATTTCAACATTTGTCAAAAGTTGAAGTTTTTTTCTGAGACTCAAGGTAGAACCTTAGCTGTGAACCTCTATAAAAATCCAAAGCAATATACATAAGCCCAAAGCACAATGCCACAGGGTAAATATTCCCATTCCCAAAAACAAAGGATAGGAGGATAGAAAAGAACTTGCCCAAATAAAACTGAAACTAAGCAGGTAAACACTAAGTCTTGTATCTCCATAGCCTTCAGAGTAATAAAAGATGAGCCTTCCAAAGGGGTTAGAAGGCCACATCCTTATGGCCTTGCTGGTTGTAGACCACAAGGGAGCTGGTCGGAGCCTCTCTCCTAGATTGGCTCTATTCACTGGCTGCAACTATTCTTGGCAGATGTTCCACATTCCTGGCATTGCTGACTTCTTGAGGTTGCCACTAGACTTTAAGCTTCATTTTTCTGCTTCACACATTGCTCTCTCATGAATCCTTGCCTAACATCCCAGGTCTTCCTTTGAAACCTGGGTGAAAGCCTTACTGACCCCACAATTTTGGTATTCTGAAATCTTGAGAAAAAAAAAACCAGCACTATGTGGATAATGCCAAAGTGTGCTACCAAATAAAGAAGTAGCCAGGACCCCTAGGGAGCCCACTGAAGGTGGTGCAAAATTAAATCTTACACCTAATAAATTCATCCTTGTCTAGTTGAAAACTCTTGTTTTATTTAGATATAACTTCTATTGATTCAGGATTCCCCCTAATTCTTGACTGTTGTTCCATTTCTCTCCAGAGGGTATGAAATATGGACTGGCAAAATGCCCCTCAGAACCAAAGAGCCTGGGAGGGGAGCAGCTCAGTGATACAGCACTTGCCTAGCATGTTCAAGGCTCTGCGTTTCATCCCCAGAAATACAAAACAAGAAGTAAAGCAAGCAAACAAATAAAATCCAAAGCAACATCAGCCTGATATCAAGGCTCTCTGGTCAGTGGATTAGTCCTTCTCTTTTTTTGGTCTGTCTGCCTGACTTTGGGCTCAGACTTGGCCATCATAGTAAATTAAGGATCAACAGTCCCACTGTGGGCTTCCATCCATAAGTCGCCCGATGTCCTCCTCATCTCAGCATGGAGACAACTTTCAATGTCCTGGGCCATTTTCAGCTGACTTATGCCCCATGCTGTAGATGGCAGGCAAAATTTGAAAGCCCCTCTCCTATACTACCTGAGATCCAGAACATGGAAGAGGTATCCTCTGGCTCCTAATATAGTTTTGTTTTCTTATAGTTTGATTTATTTTTAAGAAACACTCGGTAATCAATTTATTAAAACAGTTGACTTAGACATCTGACCAACCTCTGCTGCCAGCTTACTACTGATGAAAGTAGTTTGCTTAACAACCACAGATAACTGCATAAATCAATCAGCGGCTTACAGATTCCCATCTGGCAAGGATTTCATGACTGAGAACTACCTCAAGGTATGTTTCCGCGTGATTCACAGTCTTGACAGACATCTGAGTTGGTCCCCACACTTACAGACTCTTGTCTAGCTCAGAGAACACATTTTCTCTAGAAACTTTATGCTGCAGACACTGAACAGAATTCTACTTAGATGAATCACCACTTCTGGTTCCACAGGTGTCCTTCTGTTATCTTTAAAGCCACACTAAAAGCTGGGGCTTTCTGGTTGACTTGTGCCTTGGCAGAAACTCTGCAGCCTGCTCTACTGATCTGGGTCTTCTCCAAAGGACCACTCCCTCCCTCCCTCCCTCCCTCCCTCCCTCCCTCCCTTCCTTTCTTCTTTCTTTAATTCATTGCTTCTCCACTGGACAGGACTTCCCAAAGAGGCTTGCAGTCTTGACTGGTGGTGGGAGGGGTGTTGCTTTAGAATCTCTGAACTTTTCTCTAGTTTATTGTATCCTTATCTCAAAGGACAAGGCCCAGGAGTCATAGGCCAACCCCTCATGGCAGCAGTCTAAACTCTTCATGTCTTCTGCTTATCCCAGATCCCTCATCTAGGCTTTAGCCTGGGAGAATTTATCTCTGTGTGCCTGTGGGATACCATCCATGTTTCTCCATTCTAGATTTTCCCTTGAAATGCCCCAAATGATAGTTTCATTCATGCATTTGTAACTCTCATGATAGAAGAGTAGCTTATAAGGACGACAAGCTAGCTCAGCAGACTGAAAAAAGCACCTGCATTTGCAAATGCAAGGACACGGTTTGATCCCTAGTTCTGCGTGCTGTACTGGCCCTGCCACCAGGACATGCTGAGGGGGTGACCAATTCTGGGTGTGGTAGCACACGCCTGTAATCCCAGCACTGGGGAGACTGAAAACAGGAGAATCACTAAGAGTGCAATCTACATAGTGAGACCCTATATCAAATATATAAATTGTTTTTAAAAAAGAGTAGCTTATATTGGGCCAATCTGTATAATGTGAAAAACAGGGGAGAAGATTTGTCTAAAACATTAAACATACAGCTGTCACACATTTAGTAGTCATCAAAGATCTACCAATACACTAAGTTCTTGGACAAAGGTTTCTGAGAAAAGTTAATTTTGAAAAAGAGAAGAAGCCCAGCATTCAGCTTTCTTTTCTCCTGAATTCCAGCCATGAAACTCTAGGACTGTCAGAGAAAATACGCCTGCATACTGCATCCAATAAAGTTCTGGCATCCAGAATATGTATAGAACTGTGGTGTGTTAATTTAAAGTTAACCACTGTGTGATTTTAAAAGACTATGCCAGTTGCTGTTAAAAAGAAGAAATCCAGATATCTAACCTACATACGACAAGATGTGTCATCCCATTAGCCATTAGGAAATAAAAACTAAGTAAAGAAACCCCATCAGATAGCCTTTAGGTGTCCACAACTAAAAAAAAGAAAAAGAATAATACAAAATGCAGTGACATATAGTCTTCTCCTAAGTTATTAGTGAGAGTAGAAATGTGTACAATCACTTTGAAAAACCTGACAGGAACAACTAAAACTGAACAAAGGCGTACCCTATAACTGAGTAATTCCACTCCAGGAGATCGATGCAACACAAAGACAGACAGTGTAAGTGTGCACTGCAATGTAAAGGAATGCTTACGTAATCATTGTCTGCAACAGCCCAAGCAAGAACAACCCACATGTCCCTCAGCAGCAGTATGGACAAATAGTGATATATTCATGTTATGAAAAAAATATATGACACAAAAAATAAACCAACTTCTATATGAATCTTTCCAAAAATGCGAAACAAAAAATAAGTCTGATGTAAGAATAGGTACTAACATTCAAAACCACAAAAAATAAAATCAAATTCAAAACCAGGTGAAGTTAATCTGCAGTGTAGGTATCAGAGCAATGGTTGCCTTTAGCAGAAAGTAGGGCTCTTGCAATGTGTTATTTCTTGAACCAGAATATGGTCTGACAGTGTGTTCTTATGTGTTTAATAAAAATATTATTAAATGGCCATTTCACATCCCATGGAAAACTTCAGCTATAGCTTTTAGTGCATCTAGTATGATATGAAATAGGGTTTAAAAATTATTGAGTGAAACACTTTTCAGGCCTGTAAGTATATCAGAAAGCATATCCTTCCAGAAAAAGACCTGCCCATGGTCTGCTTTTTAAATTGAGGATCTCAGATTTATAAATGGCTAACATGCAGGCTTTGCTCATTTTATTTAGAGATGAGTCTTAATTCCTACTGTAGAGAACCAATAAAAGAATTGCTGTACCCAACCTTAAAATTCTTTCTTTTTAATTTTTATTTATTTATTTATTATTTATACCTCAGAAAACTGTAGGTTCACCACTACCAATCTGCCAGTAACCTTAGAATTCTTTTCTTCAACACAGAAAACAAAGAAGCTGGGCAGATAGCTCATAGTAGCCCAAGTGCCTGCCTGGTAAGTGCAAAGTCCCAAGTTTGGTCCTTAATACTGGAAAAAAAAAAATCCATAGATAACAAAGACAGCAAATTCCTCTTCAGGTCCCTGCCCAGTTTCAGAGCCACCAGTCCAGACCTACCCCTCCAGCCACCAGTTGTCAGCTGTAAAAGGCAGTTGTCAGCTGCCTTTTAACACCTAATTCCCATCTTGGCCGCACAAGCTACAGTGTCCATGGACCACGCCTTGTCTTACATTTCTCTTTTAGTTTTACACTTCTTTTTAAAGGCTGTATCTCTAGCATAGTATCTTGAACAATGTCATTGCTCAAAAATATTGGTTGTCAGATAGATAGCAACAGATTTTTCTCCCTAGCCTACTTCTTAGAGGAAAAAGGAATGAGAGTAGACAAAGAAAAGTTATGAGTCCTGGACTGGGGAGATATCTCAGCAGTCTGAGTGCCTGCCTGGCAAGCGCAAGGACCCAGGTTTGAAACCCCGATATCGCATGCCACACTGGCCCTGAAGTCAAGTGGGCGTGGTGACATATGCCTGTAATCCCAGCACTGAGGAGGCTGAGACAGGAGGATCAGTATAAATCTGAGCTGCATCATGAGTCCCTGTACCAAATAAATAAAATATTTTTAAAAATTTATGGGTGTCTAAAGGAATGGTTTAATCTTTTCAACAGAAGTTATCACATTTAAGTTCCTTAAGCCTTCACTACACAAGCCTATTGCTGAGTCTCACAGACTACACGACTTGGAAAGGGGATAGCCCCTTAACACTGGGCAACGCTGCAGTCCTAATCAGAGCAGGCCCCAGCCCTGGGGCCTCCAGCACCAGCAGAGCATGGCAGAGGGCGCACCTTGGGGAATTTCTCCCTGCCAGTGAAAGCTCTGGGATGAAAACTCTTGAATCTACTCTGGAGTATCTTCAGCAGGATTAGCCCTCAGCTGCCACAGGGTGTGTCAGGCACCATGCTAAACACTTCCTGATGTTGCCTCACTGAATCCTTGAATCAACACAAAGAGACAGAAGCTACCATTCCCCTTATTTTTTAGCAAATGCCACAAAAATCAAAGAAGATGAAATAACTTGTGCAACTTTTACAGCTACCAGAAGTTTTCAAGCCAGGATTCATATCCAAACTTCCTGACCTCCAAAGTAAGGGCCACAGGAAGTATATATACCAGCAACCAGCAAAAGGTCAGCACAGCCTTGGATGTCAAGATTCATACACTATTTTATAAGACTGTCTGTGAAGAGGGCCACAAAATGGGAAAAAGTATAATAATAATTTCTTGCTGTAGAAGATCCTACCTGTAGTCATAAGGTAAAAATTTCATGTCTAATTTATTGACCGTTATACTGAATTTCAAAGACGGTGGTCTCCTCTTAACTGATACCAGACACTTTCAGAATTATTTCTTGAAGAAATATTTTAGAGGTTGGGTGTGGTGGTGCATGCCTGTAACCCCAAGCACTAGGGAGACTGAGGCAGGAGGATCATTGTGATTTCAAGACCAGTCTGGGCTACAAAGTGAGTTCAAGGCCATCCTGAACTGCATAGCAAAACCCTGTCGAGAGAGAGAGAGAGAATGAGAGAGAGAAAAGATAAGATCTTCGATCTAGATTTTTTTTTTTTTGGCAGAACCAAGGACTGAACTCAGGCCCTTGTGTTTGCCAGAGAAGTGCTCTTGGATCTAGATATTAATGGAATACACTCCTGACATTTGAGCTGGCTCTAGAAGTTTCCTCTCAAGTGGCATTCATGAGCCACACATCTGCCTGGTCTCTCTAGGTGCCATGAGAAAGATCCAGAAAAGTCATTGGATCCTTTGGGGAGGAATATAGTACTGTGGAAGACTTTTGAATGCCTCACAAGCCATGATGTTTGCTGAAACGTAGACAAAGTCCAGTGTACAAAGATTCATCACAGTACCTGCCCACTTACTGTATTTAGACTGATTTGAAAAATGATTGTGGAAAAAAAAAAAAGAAAAGAAAAATGATTGTGGAGGTATTGCTATCTTTTCAAACAAAAAGATATCTCTAATAATTATAAGTTTACCATTTGTTGAACTTGCTAAATGTTGCCCAGTAACTATCATTTTCTCAGGGATTTGTGCTTAGATTTGTATTTCTGAACTGTGACTTGCTTGGCAAACATCCTGACAAAGCTTTTACTTAGTGCTCCAAAGTTTAGAGCAATAGCTACCAATTAGGGCCAGCTCTCAGTACCAAGAATTTAGTATTGGAGGAAACATAAGAAAAACCATTGTTTCAACTTAAATGTGCAAGGAAATCTCTACTGCAGACCTCTTAAATTGTATTTTTTTTAACTGAGGCTCTGTTTGAAACTTTGGCTCAGGGGTTCTAAACCTATGAGCTGGAACCTTCTTCTATTGTAGCATTTTCCAAAGATAATGTGAGACCAACATAAGCAGTGCACACACATTCAGTTATTTCTTTGTTCATCCTCTCCAAAGGGCATGCACAATTAAACATCTTTTATTTGAAAAGATAACAATACCTCCACAATCATTTTTCAATTTAGTCTGCTGGAGTTCAATCCCCAGTTGCAGATAAACAAAATTAGTCTGCTGATTACTACAGTGCCCCCATGATTTAATCACTTTTCAGTGGCAGCACCTCTGACAGCATGAGATTTTGTTCAGACATTCTAGGTCTAAACCACAATATCCCATGCCTGGCACACAAAGGGTTCACATCATTATGCAAAATATAAGTGCTGGGGACATAGCACAGTAGAATAAGCACCACCCTGGCAAGCACAAGGTCTTGAGTTCAATCCCCAGTAACAACACACACACACAAAAAGGAATAGCTGTTTCAGCTAGCCAGATAGCTCAGCAAGTTAAACCACCTGCTTAGGCAGAAGCAGGGGCCAGGGGCTTGATTCCCAGTCTACTGTGCCAGCTCTGCCCCCATGGTACCCAAATGAGACTGGGCGTGGTAGCTCATGGCTGTGATCTTAGCACTTGGGAGGCTGAAAAACAGGAGGATCACTATGAGTCCAATCTGTGTAGTGAGACCCTATACACCCTGTACTAAATACATTAAATATATATATATATAGAATATATATATATTCTACCCCCAAGAGTCATCAAAGCTTTAACAGTTCCAGCATTTGCTAGAAAGTTCATGTTCAAAGTCTCTTCTAAGACTCTATGCAAAGTCTTAGCTTGGAACTCCTGTAAAAATTTAAAAAAAAAATTAGGTACGTTTAACATACAATGACACAGGTAAACATTTCCATTCCAAAAGGAAGGAATAGAGGTATAGAAAGAGATTGAAGCAAAGCAAAGCCATAAACCAACAAAGCAAATATTAAATGTCATAGCACCATGTCCAGCACTCATTTTAGGTAGTAATGATTGTGTTATAGTTTATATCTGGATGCCAAATCCTCATGAGCGCAGAGGTAGAGTTTTTGGAAGGTGATTGAATTTTGGGGTGGTAGAACTGACTCCCTGTATTGCTAGGGCTGGCCTCCATTTAGCAGCTAACCCTGTCTCGCATTCCCAGTGCTGGGATCATAGGTGTGCACCACCAAGCCCGGCTTTTGCCATTACTTTCTGGCTCTTTGAGCAAAGTACTCAGCCTTCCTGTGGCCTCAGCCTCCTTGAATGTAAAGTGGGCATTAGGACACCCATTGTGAAGGATTATTTGGATAAAGTATGTTAGGGTGACCATTAATCCTCGTATGTTATCTTCATGAATTAAGAAATATCTTTCAGATTAGGAAAGCACTCTCTAGGCAGTGCCCCTGAGGGTCATGGAGGCACAACCCTGAGTACGACATGCGGGCCCCCACCTTGCTCCTCTCCAGCACTGTGCCTCTGCTCTGTTTCCCAGCCACAATGAACTGAGCGTCTTTATTTCTCCATGCCCTTCTGTGGCAATGTCCCTGCTCTGAAGCCAGCTGATCATGGACTGGACTCCCTGAATCTAGGAGCTTCCTTCCTTCAAATTGTGTTTGTGGGCTATGTTGTCCCAGGGACAGAAAAACTGACAATTACACAGGCTGCCATGTAGTCCCCTGGCCTGTTACAGGTACACAGTTTAAAAATGCTTACATTATTAGTGTTTAAGTATCAAATTTTCCAAACTTATAAGAAACCTTTACATTCTACTTACTATATACAGAATTTTGAGTCCCCCCTCAGGGGTTTAGAAGGAGGCAATTTTTCAATATAAAAATAAATCGGCTCCTATGGGCTTTAAAAAAAAGGCATTACACAGTGTTGTTCTGGCCTCCCCATATTTCTCTCTGGAAGAGGGAAACATTTATAAAATCAAATACAACTGTGCCCTGAATACCAGTGTAGCTCCCACACATATGGTTTTGTGCTTTCTCCAGCAGGCTATTTAGCCTCTTTGTGAAGAAGCTTTCTTAATTGTATGAAATTAGCCATTTACCACTTAGTAAAACTGCAGCAGAAAAGAGCAGCCAGGGTTTCCATTTCTTAGGAAATGTTCTGGAAAGCTTGACACTGGAAACAGGAAACACTGTCCATGGGCTAGTGGGAGCCCATCCCCAACACAAGTGGACTCTTGTGTGGCTTGCACAGGTTCTCCCAGCCCCGGGACACTAAACACAGCATCTTGTTCTAGCAGGGGAATTCCTTCCTCACAGACACAACAGTTTGTCTCATGGAATAACTATTAGTCACGTTTCTGCTGAGCTGTGAAAAATGTGTCTAGCGGCGCCTGTGGACGGGAGACTTTCCCTCCCACTCTAGTCACACGTGTGGTTGAGCTCAGCAGCAAATGCACTCTGCAAATTCTTTGGGTGTTACTCTATGCATACAGTGAAGTAAAAACCAGTTCTTCTCTGTTGTTTTAACTTGGTATTTATGACACAGAAGGTTTCCCATCATGGAGAAATATATATAGGAGACCAGATGAAATGTTTCAAATACAAGGAAGAGGAATGATATAGAATGCATGTCTCATATCTGAGTTGCTGTTGACAAGAAGCCTCCCATTAAGTAACTCATGTCTCCTCAGAGCAAGATGGGAGCTCAGCTTAGGTCTTCTTTGGGGAAAATAAAAAAGGCTTTCATTATTTTTATGGAGCTTCATCTGCAAGCCTAAATTAAAAATCCACAAGACTAGGGGTACAGCTCAGTGGCAGAGCACTTGCCTAGCATTTGCAGAGCCTTGAGTTCCATCTCCAGTACCACGAAAGAAAAAAACCCACTCAAATTATGGCAAATGAACATGTTGGGAAAGCAATCTTGTTTGAGAGTTCATTCCTAAAGTATAATTGAGCATGTAGATAAATCCATACTCCAGTGGCTGAGGTCAGGGGATCACCATGAGTTTGAGACTAGCCTGAGCCACATAGTGAGTTCAAGGCCAGTAAGACCCTATCTCAAAAAAAAGACAAACAGTAAAGATAAATCCAGATGTTTGTTTCCCCTTTAAACCCAAGCTCTTAATTTGGGTAGTCTGCTATTTCAAATTACTTAAGTTAAATGGATGGAACAAGGAGAGTTTCAGAAAATATAACCTTTTCATGTATTTTGCATAAAAGCACTCCAATATAATAGGAAGAAAGTTTGAAATATTATTTTCAAAAGAGTTTCACCAGTCATCCTCTGAAGATGTACTGTCATCCTCTGAAAGTTCATGTAATAGGGAACCTATTATATGAATACTGTCCTTGCCCATAGAATCACTAATTAAAGTAGTTGCTTGATCATTCACAATAAGGTAACAGATCATTAAGATCATGCACTCTGGAATCAACCAAGCTGACAGAAATGCTATATATAAAAAAAAAAAAATATATATATATATATATGCATGTATATTTATATCATATAAATATATATATATTTATATCATATAAAAATAAGATATAAATCAATATACACTTATTATGTAAGCCATAGAGGGCATTAAAAAACGAGCATGTATTTCATTTTGAAACAAACCAGTTAGGCATGGTAGTGCCTGCCTGTAATAGCTCTTGGAAAGCTGAGGCAGGAGGATTGCTATGAGTTTGAGGCAAAACTGGACTACCTAATGAGTTCAAGTGCAGCCTGAACTACAAAGATATCTTGCCAAATAAAATAAAATAAAATAAACAATAAACCAAAAACTTCCCCATCTTACTTATAGTCAGGGAATATTACTAAGGGCTGTACAAAGGCTTAAAGATACACATGGTACTTGTTCTATTTGTTTACTCAGGTGGAGCCCAGGATATATACCTGGGGGAATTTGTCTTCCCAAAATTTATATTTGAGATTTAGCAGCTGGATGCTTAAAATAGAAAAGAAAGCAAAATCTAGTCTGCTTGGGTCTTCATGTTTTTCAAACATTTTCAACATCATTCTTTCATGAGGAAGAGGTCTAGAACTGAAAAGAATGAACAGACTACTTGAAGTAAAATGTAATTATTTTACAACGTCAAAGTATTTGTACATTTCCGCAATTCCAAAGTCCACTCCTGCTCCAGAACATACTAGACATTCCTCAGTGTTGGATAAATAAATTACTAAATAATCGCTTCACAAGTGATAATCTCAATCAAGATTCAACCAAGGAAAGAACACTGAGCTAGAAGAAGGAAGAAGAAAATAATTGAAACAAACACCTGAGGGCATGAATTACTAAAGATGTGGGGGAGACCACCTGAGCAGCTCTCCTTGAAAGAAAAGCGGCTGTCTCCATTTTGACTGAGTCTGATCCTATTTCCTCATATTGTTATGTACAGAGCTGGCTAGGGCTTCTGTTTATCCTTCAGTTGGCCTTAAGCAATGTGTATTGGTCTAGCTGAGGTGCTGTTGATAGTCTTTGAAGGTGGCATGTGTGTTTCCCTGGTAAGCCTGCTGCTCCTTAATGTGAGCCGGGTGGAGACAGGATGGTAGAGCTAATGCTCCGTGCTGCCAGCTGGGATCAGCCTCAAAATAGAGGCTATGACTTCCTGGGGCTTGAAAGACTACATCAAAGCTGAAGCCCTAGACTTCCCAAAACATTGAATACTATATAATGCAGATTACTCTCTCTGCATATCCTCTCTGCATATGGCAGAGGTAAATGTAGGCCACCCACCTAGCTCAGCTCACAGCAGTCACCTACTTGCCACAATTCTCAGTCAATCTGCAAGCTACTCCCCCACTGAATAAAAACCAGGTGAGGTCCTGGGTCCCTCTCTTGGTTCTGGAAAGCCATGTCATGGCAGGACTTAGAGCCCTTCGACTCCCGATGATTAAAAATATAATTTAGTGTCCTCATTTTCGCCATGGGTTGCATGGAAAGTAGTAGATTGGAATCAACTTGACGGGATTCCAATAACGTAACTTCGAGATTACAAATATTGGTTTCTTGGACTGAGATGAGGACCAGGAAGCATCTCCTACAATGTGTCCCTATTTTACCTTTCCTTTTATCTTTGAACACCTGGTTGGCAATGTTGGTGTAATAACCCAAAGCATGGAGTAGACAGGAAAGAATAAAAGCAGAAGCCACAATTGCAGGTGGCTTCTGACCCCACTAGTGTCAACAAAATCAGGTGGCCTGAGTTACATGATTTTTCTATATAAAAGGGGGCTTACAGATCATGAAGTCCACCCCATCCACTTTGCAGGTAAGGAAAGCAAGGTCAGAAAACTCCAGTACTTGACTACAGTCTTAACAAAGCTCACCAAGCACTTCAGAGCCATGTCTTAGTATATTTATGGCTTTCGGGGACCGAGGCTGTATGACACCAAATAAAATTTATCACATACCTGCCTGATATCAGCCCTCCAACTCCAAATATTGAATTGGGTTTGTTTGGTTTGACCAATTGATGAATAGATTTTGCACTGATTTTGACAAGCACCTCCCGAGAATATTCTCCAACTTTATTTTGCATAACAATGTATTCCTATTAAAAAGGAATACATTTGGTCCTACATCCTTGAACTCTGGTACTATGAGTCCAAAGTGAAGGTAAAACTGGGGGGCTCTTACGAGCACATTTGCAGCACATGATGCTGGCAGTCCTCGTGAGGGCTGCATGCCTGTGCAGGTTGGTACACACACACCTTAGTTCTTTGTCCCCTTTCCCTGCCCTCCTTCTCCCTCCCTTCATTTCTTAATCCCCTATCCACCTGAGAAAGATTTATCTTCTTCCTATTATTTTTTATCTTGTTCTTTATACTTTGGATTTCTCATATGAGAGTAACCATTATATTTAACTGTGTGTCTGCGAGGGTTTTTTGTTTGTTTTGTTTTTTAATGTATCTGGTACAAGGTCTCACTATGTAGCTCAGACTCATAGTGATCCTCCTATTTTCAGCCTCCCCAGCGCTGGGATTACAGATGTGCCCCACCACACCTGGACTCGGGGTTACTACCAGGGATTGAACCCCAGCCCCTGCACTTGCCTAAGCAGGCGCTTAGTCTGCTGAACTATCTCACCAGCCCATGTCTGCAAGGTTTTGATAAACACATCCAGGTGACTTTGGACAGAAACTACTGTGTACTGAGAAATAGTGTCCTAAAGTCCACAAGAACAGCCCAGACCTTTCTCTCCTGTCACATAAATGGAAAGCAACACTGACGGTGGAGGTGCTGAAATGGAGTGTGACATGTGGCAGTCAGTGATGCGTGTGGATCATGCTCAGAAGAATCCTGAGGTGTCGTTGCTGTTGGGAACATTCACACTCACTGCACTATCATTCACGATAGCTGAGAAACAGAAACAAGTTCCATGGCATCAGCGAGTGGATGAATAAAGAAAATGTGGCACAGGTACCCCACTGAGTATTACTCAGCCATAAAAGAATAAAATCTTGTCACTCGGAGCAACCCGGGGATGGAATTGGAAATCATTAAGTCAAAAAAAAAAACAAGCACAGAAAGACAAGCACTACTTGATCTTGTTCACCTGAGCAATCTAACAGAGGTGACCTCGGTGAGGTTGAAAGGCCATCAGTCGGGTAGCTTGACTTTCAGTGTCAAATAGTTAAGAAAAATGCCAGGAAACTAGACAGGGTCCACTAGAAGACCAATTTCTCTCTCTCTCCCTCTCTCTGTCTCTCTCTCTCTTTCTCCCCCCCCCTTTCATTTTTTTCTTCCTTGTCCTATGGTTGTCTTGTAAAATAATACCAACAAAAATAATTATTAAAAGACCAAATAAAAACCTCAAAGAAGCATTTAACTAGAAAAGATTTCCATGGACAGTATTATTTGTCCTTTCCCTGCCTCACTTCCCAACTCAGGCCTTTACTTTCAAAATAAGAGACATACATAAGTTTGAAAAAATAAAAGAGAATTCAGTAATGGCCTGTTGTTAGGGCAGTAAAAATTGCACTTTAATGTGGAAAGCACCTGAATAAGATGTGTGCTGTCATTACAGGATAGGTTCTTTTTTTTTTTTTTTTTTTTTTTTGTCTTTTTTGAGACAGGGTCTCATTATACAGTTCAGGCTGGCCTTAAGCTCACTTTGTAGCTCAGGCTGGTCTCAAACTCACAACAATCCTCCTGCCTCAGCCTCCCGAGTGCTGGGATTACAGGCATGCGCCACCATGCCCGGCTACAGGATAGGTTCTTGTCCTCGGAAGACAAATAACACCCAGAAAATGTTGGTAAGATAAGCCTGGCTCAAGACCCTGAGCCAGGACCCATATTACAGTTGAAATCCATACTATGAAATGACTTTTGAACTCTGAACACAGTTATGGTATCACCAGCCCTGCTGAGTTTACTATGTAAATAAACAAAACAATTCAACAACCTGTATTTTTTGCAATCCTTCCCGCAGTGGACCAAGAAATTAATGTGTAGTCTGCCCATAGTGTTTATTTCACTAAGTAGAGTGTGTTTCAATGAAGGTGTCTCCAAGGTTGTCCATCCAGTCACAGCTGGTCCCTTTGAGCTTAACTTTGGAATGGAAGGGCTGTGTTCAGGCCACAGAGCAATTAGGTGTAAAGTCCACAAAGCGAGTTGATATCTTCTCACTTCCTGTGTTTTAGTCCTGTGTTTTCAAATCCCAGGGTCAGCACTTGCTGGTCAGTTTAAAGAGGAATTTACGAAGCCGCGAGAACAGTTCTAGGCTGGTGGCTCCTTCACTCTGTTCGCAAGCATTCAGCATCTTGAACCATCCTCAGCATCCTAACTCTACCACCTGTGAACAGGTGCATTGATCTGTGGTGAGTAAATGCCACTTCCTCCTCCAGGAAATTGTCAGCTCCATGATTTACGTGTCTGTCCCGAGCCCCTTTCAGGGCTGAAGAGATGCATGGTTTGCTAATAAATCTCTCACACATCAGCATTCATTTAAGGTAATTCAAGTTGGCAGTCAAAAGCATGCTTTCATTAAACAGCCCACTGCTCTATGAAAATTTTAAAAGAACATAGTCCCACTTTCTGGGAAATGCTGTCTGTAAGAAGCCAAGCTTGCACAGAACATAGCAGTGGGAGGCTGCCGGCCACAAGCCTGCCACAGGCCTGCCAAGTACCCCTGTGTGCACGTGATGAGCACATCAAGCTGTGACCCAGCCTTCACAGTCTCCATGGCTCTGTGCCCCAACCCAAGCCCTGAGAAGGTCTGACAGTTGTGCCCTCCTGAAGAAGGGATGGAGAAGCGCTCAAGTGATGGGGGTCGGGTTCAAAGTCTATGCACATTTCCTGAGAGAAGGGAACCAGATGAACAAGAAATTTGGCCCGTGGATTAGAGGGGACCAGAAGCTGGTGAGGACAGAAGTACTCCACATGAGAAGGCCAAGCAACACAGCTGTGCAGCAGGTGGCCACGAGCAAAAGGATGGGAGAGAGCTGGGGTAGTGGCCTCCCACATACAACAGCAGGTGGGAAAGAGCAGGGATGAGCTGGGCTGCTGCTTTGAGAGGCAGGAGGAAGGCTGTATGCTGGAGGAAAGCCTTGGAGCAGAGGTGATGTTGGATTGCAGTACCCGAGGTCACCTGGGGAGATGGGCTTATCTTCTCCTGGACACCCAGGCACCCAAGTTTCCTGAGGAAAGGAAGAAAAGAAACCAGTGGGTTATCAAAATGAATTCAGACACCAAGGGATGGGAAGGGGAAGGGGAAGCCAGCAGAGGGCAGGACCATGAGGCCATTGTTAGGGTCATGACCCTGGGTTTCCAGGTGGTATGTCCTCCTGGCTCTGCTCCTGATCAGCCAGTCTTGTTTTGTGTTTATCTTTAAAAATCTCATCATTCTGAGTTTCTGTTTTATAGAGTTTTAAATGAATATACATTTTAATAGAAAATATCTATCATAAGTAAACACTGAAATTTCGGAGACTGGGTTACATCTACATGAAATACGCCTTTAAAAAAAGAAATAAGCCTTTTAGGAACTGTTAATTAAACAGATGAGATAGCTCAGTGGCAAAAGCATCTGCATGGCAAGTGCAAGGTCCCAAGAAAGAAACTGTTAATTAGGATGGCCAAAAGATTGGGGAGGCGCTTGGAGGTGTAAGAGCCATTTCAAGGGAAAAAGAGGAACATGGTAAGCTGCTGGGTGTAGGCGGGGGGAAAGGAAAAGCAGTGTGAACAGCTGGGAGACAGCTCCCCCACCACAGACAAGGCTGGGGAGCTGCTCCCTCAAGACTTGGGGGTGGGGGCAGGGTGCACCATCAGGGGGGAGGTACCAGAATGCTAGGAGACATGTCCCTCAATGTTACACAGTTGCTGCAGTCAAGGGAAGAGGATGGAGGCCAAACTGTAAGGGGTTAAGGAGGGGACAAATGAAGAGGAAATGAAAGCAGCAGGTTGTGTTCAGATTTCAACTATTAAAATGTCAGTGTCAGAATCAGAACTGTAGGGGTGGAAATTTTTCCTTCCTCTAGAGCCCCAGGGAGCTTCCTATTGTTAAACAGTGTTAAGTGGTAACTGAGGGGTGAGGGATGGGGAGAATGGGGCATGGGGTGAGAAGACCAGTGTATCCAATCCTGTTCCAGAAACTTCCAGAAGGCTCAGATTTGTGTGTGTGTGTGTGTGTGTGTGTGTGTGTGTGTGTGTGTGTGTATCTATGTGTGCAAAATCAGCTCTCGATTTATGTAATCCCAGCACTCTGGGAAGCTGAGGCATGAGAAATGCATGTTTTACCCCAGCCCTGATCCTGTCTCAAAATAAAATGTAAAAAGAGCTTTTGATGTAGCTCACTGTTAAGGCCCTGGGTTCAGTCTCTGGAGCAGGGGAGGTTAGCTTTAAGTTCAAAAAGGTAAAAGGGATAGAGTTACATCACTCTCAAATGCATACACTGATTAGAAGCATGGAAATTCCACCCACATTTCACAAATTATCTCACAGTGTAATGTCAGAAGATGGGGATAGAAATAGATGGTAGGAGGATCTTTGAGCTCTTCTGGGCATCAGCATCAGAGCCATTTACAAGAGGGCAGACATTTGCTAAGTCACAGGTGTGGTGCCCACAAGGGGCCTTCCTGGCCTTTCCATGGACCCTGACACCCAGGAGACACGACCTCTGTGTGTTCACTTTGCCCAGGTGCAGAGCTATTTATTACCCACCTGAAAAGTGGGCAAGCAAATTCACAATCCTGTGAGAGTTCAGGGATCCTTTGAAAACCGTTTGAGAACCACAGATGAAAAGGACTGTCTCGGCGCAGAGTTACTATCTGCTCACAACGGAGCACACAGAACAAGCCAGGATTTCCTAGAGAATACAATGTCCTGGGAATAAAATCAGTCGTTTTGGAAGCTGTGCTACATATTTGAGTTGAAAAGCAATAAATTCTTCAGTAGCCGGTCTTTCAGTTTCTACAATTATCTTGGTGGCTTACACACTTGGATACATTTGAAGCTAATACAGAATATCAACATCTGTTTTATTGAATCAGTCTCTGGAAACCAGAGGGTCACTAATTCTTTGCTTACTAAATTCCTTCTATGACATCTATATCCCCATGACCACCAAGCCTGTTCCAGCAGGGAACTCATCGCTACAAATTCTTTAAAAGTCACTCTCCCCATATCTGTGAGCCAAAACACATTTTCTACTTCAGTTGCCTTAAATCTCTTCTCAGAGTCTTCTATCGCCATTTTTCTCTTTATTATTTGCATACGCTTAAAAATCTGATCCCACTGGCAAGACCCCAGGTTTCTCTCAGTGATTTAAGATACTGTGAGAAAGTTTGTTCATGTTATTCCAAGGGGTTTTTGATAGCGACTTGCCTAAAATTTAAAAAAAAGAAAACTAAGGGCCTGCCTGCTTAGTTTAAGTGCCTGCTTATGCAAATGCAATCAGGCCGAGGATATTACCGTTTGATCACCAGCTCCACATACCTTACCAGACCTACCCTTAAGACAGCCTGAGCCAGCCAAAAAAGAAAAATAATTCTTCTCAACTTTTGTATTAATTATTGTAATTGTCCTACTAACCTGTTTTGAAATTGTCTCATTGCTATTTCTTTCTCAATAAAATTAATTTTAAAAACTGACATATTTATACAGTTACATGGGCTTACATATACTCACAGTGCACAAGTCAACTTACCAGTGTTGAGTTGGATAAGTCTTCCTCATGTGTGTGCATGTGCATACAGGTGCCTGTGTGCTGGGAACTGGACCCAGGGCCTCACACATGCTAAGTACACCCTCTACTACTGCACTACGCACCCACACCCCAGACAATGAGCTCCTCCTTAATCAGAGGCATCACATGTTCAAATATCAAATGAGCACACTAAGAAGTCCTGGAATAAGGTAAGAATGGGGTTTGGTTTCCTTGACCACTGCCTCATGGACAAGGAAGCCCCTGGCTGACCAGGAAGCCCAGAGCTGGGGGGGGCAGGGGTAGGTACACCCTATCAGTGATATACTAAGTTTAGTGTAGGGACAAGGTGTGATGGAGACCTCTAGGCCATGTGCAGCTGCAGCTATGGGGCCCAGAAAGGCTGATATGTGAGCCAAGACGACTAGGTTGGCATGGGTAGGAGGGGAGGGCGGGTATATCAGACATAAAGAACAGCAGGAGTGAGACACAGAGGGACCCACCTGATGACGGGCAGATCCAAGGGTGAGGACCAAACATCAAATGATGAGGCTGGGGGTGCTGCGAGTCCAGGCCACAGGATCTTGTCCTGTAGGAGACAGAAGCCCTGCCAGGTGTTTCGAGAGAGGGTCATGATTGCGCGTGCATTTTATTTTAGGTAAAAGGTGGAGAAGTTAGAGCAGGAAATAGAGATTGAAAAGCAGGGCCAAAGACAGGCAACAGAGAACAAATGGGCCACAGGGGTGGGCCTCACAGCTTGCTTCCTTCACTCTCCGCATACTCACTGAGGCCACCCTCCCTGCAGTGGACAGGCTTAAGCTTCTGTGGAAGGATGAGGCTGTGCTGCTTCTGAACACATCAGAGGGAAGATGGAAGAGAAGGAAGGGATGCCTCCCTCAAAACTGTCTGGCCTTTCAGGTCCAGCCACTCAGTATTTACTTTTCTTTCCCCACAGAATGGTGGGGGGGGGCAGCACCAGAAAGGAGCAAGGGCGCTATTTCCCCCCCGCCCCCAGAGGCTGTGGCAGAGCTGCAGGGAAAACTCACCACACCAGGCTCCGCTCTCCTACGCAGCTGGGAAGCCCTTGACTATAATCCCAGGAGAGTGAAAGGGGCCAGATGCAGGTGAGACTTTCTGAATCATCCTAACTTCAGGACGCCTTGTTCATTAAGCTCTTCTGAAGCACAGAGACAAACAGCATTCACTACTGACCTTCGTAAAGTTCAACCAGCCTGCTGAAGATAGAAGACTTCACATTCCCAAGAGGCTTTAGAAGCTCCATGATCTTCCAAGTCATTCTGTCCTAGAAGAAAATTACAAACAGGTTCATTAAATTACTCATATGTGAACTATCAGTTCACACAGCATTAAATGAAAAGCTCAGATTTCATGGACAAGATCAAGTACAATTCAGAACAAATTACAGTGATGATTCATGCAAAAGCTTAGTTTCGGAGGGTGATTTATTTAGATAACAGCTAACTTGATTTTTCACTAGTTCCAAGGTCAGCAAAACCATCACTTAACATTTCTGCATGACAGCAGCAAGAAATGCTACAGAAAGTGAAGGCAAAGGTGCCCAGTTTTGTTCAGACTCTGCAGCTCAGGTATGCTTTTGTTGGGAAGTTATTACCTTCTTGATTAAGAAGGTAATTGGGAGCTTAAATAAGTCTGCTTTAGCAGATAAATTCCTTGGGAAGCTGGTTGGGACTTTGGGCTGAAAGTTCACTTGAACTTTCGTTCACTTGAAGAGACTGTGACACAGTTTAACAGCTGATTAGAAACATGGACAAAGAAACTTGGGAACATAGGTTGGCTGAGGATTCTTTGTGCTGAACACCCTGTGCTCTGCTTCAAACACACAGTCTCCTACAGTTCTCACGACCACCCCAGGACCTATGCCTGAGCACCTCTCTTCACAAGCAGGACCACAAAAGCCTGGAGCGGCTGTGCTCTTGGTCCAATTATTACTTATTTGAGTGCCTATTATTTGAGGCACTTATTTGAGGAGCAAGGCTCCTAGGTGGATGGTCCAAATACAGTGGAGCAAGCACCCGACTTCCTGCCTTCGGTGAACTCTTCGCAGCCTAGTGGACTGGGGGATGTAGTCGGGCACCATTTTTGGAGCACACTGTTCAATCTGCAGATCTGTATTTTCATTTGTCTGTCAAATGTAAAGATTTCAACACACTAGAAGGCCATGAGACTCACTTAAGTGGTTCTTTTGGTATATGCATGTGGGTGGCACGAGAGATCACTCTCCTACTGAGTTTACAGCCCCACTCCCTTTTTATTTTGAGAAAGGGTCTCACTAAGTTACCCAGGCTGGCCTCGATCTCAACATCCAACTGCCTCAGGCTCTCAGGAAGCTGGGCTTACAGGATATGCCACTATACCTGGGTCTAAATTGGTCTTGATCAGAATCATTGAAAAAATAAGTGTATAAATTAATAAAGCAGAACAGAAGAGCATAGAATGGAAAATATCATGTAGTAAAAGTAAGAAAACTCTCATGGACAATATATTATTCCCATATACATCTTTGTGTACTTATTCACACTGGTAAATGTATTTTTTTTTAATTTTAAAGAGAAAAAATGATACAGAATTCCAAAACAAAAATGATAGGAAATTAACAATGGTTATTATATTGCAAATTATTGTCTTCAAAGTAGTTTCTCAAGTTACCAGATACAGGCACACGTAATCAATCAAATAATACAAGCACGGTTCCTCTCAATGAATAATAGAAATTAGCACAATTAGCCATCTTGTGCATGTATACATGTATTTCCCCCCTTTCTTCTTTTCTCTTTTCTTGCACCCCAGTTGTTCTTTCTTTTTGAGCAGTTTCTTTCCCTTTCATAATACCTAGTGTTCCTTGCTTTCACATCTTATTTACTCTTTCAGTTTCTTATACTAGCAAGACACTACGATGTTTACACATGCATATCTGATTTATTTCACTTATGAGTATGGTCTCTTGTTGCATCCATCTACTTAAAAAAAGTCTTGAGTTTTTCTTCATAGCTGAATAGTATTCCATTGTGTAAAAATACCACATCTTTTTATCCATTCCTCGGTTGATGGGCTGGTACAACTATTGTGGAAATCAGTGTGGAGATTCCTCAAAAAAACTTGGATTAGAGGCTCCATTGGCCTCAGCTATTCCTCCCTTTTGGATCTTTTCTCTGGAAAGTATATTTCCATTTGTGTGTCAAGAGTAAAGAGGTACGAAGGCTGCTGAGTTAGAAAACAAAGGGAGGAGGGTTTCGTTCGTGGCGCATACAAAATAGTGTGCAGAGGCAAGCAAGCATCTGCCCAGGGAACGGTCAGCGCCTACCTCCAAAGGAACTCGGAGCCATCTTGGCTCTTCCCCAAGGCCAAGCCACCTCATGATGAGATGCTAAGGTCAAGCACTCAGACCAGGAGGAGGTTGGGAGGAGCTGGCACAATATTTTAGGGGTGAGATGAAAGCAGAGTAGGGATCCTTCTTTCCGTACCCTGGGACAGAGGAGGGCAACTGTCAACATATGGGGAGCCACAGTGACACCAGGGCTGTGCTTGTGTGACAGAGCCAAGCTGCAAAGTGAAAAGGGGATCAAATCTCAAGAAGACAGAACCCTAAATCTAGCCCAAATTGCTAAAGCTGCGGGAGTTTTGAGAAGGCCTGCATGTGCAGGCTTGTTCTAAGAGAACTCCCACCTTCTGCAACACTGAGAGGGCAGAAAGCCTCAGAGTGGAGACACCGTCTCAGGTTTCCAAGTGAGACTCGTGGCAAGGGAGAAAAGCCACCCCGGGGAGAACCCGGACCAGCCGTATGCAAGCTCTTCCAACTCAGGCTGTGCAAAGACTATGCAAATGATGCCCAAATGCTGCCTGTTATCTTGGTGACCTGTCATTGCACATCTATCTGTTAAGCAATGATGGGAGAGGATGTCAAGATTAATTAGCTTCGCCATTTCTTCATCCATATTTTTTTCTAAACAGACTTATGATGACACTGACAATAAGTGGATACAATACAAAATAAGCCATTCCAGAAACATATATGAAAATAATAATTAAGCATCTGCACTTCTTCACCTATCACATATGACAAGAATGTACAAATGACAAGACATTTAGCAAGCCTCCTTATGGCTAAGGAGAGTAAGTAGCTGCTGCTCAAAGCAGGAAAATAATCAGGGCCTTTTCTTTAAATCCTATTCAGAAACAAGTAGAACAATTATGTGAACGTGCTCCATGAACTAAAGGAATTCTGTAAATATTTGTCATTTTAATTATTATCATCAGTGCTAACAAATTACCCTGCTAATTTTTTTTCAACATCAGGGATTAAATCCAGGACCTTCATACAGAGCTATAACCCTGACCCTGGCTGGCAACTTAGTGAGACCCTGTCTTACAAGCAGGCCAGCATGAACTATATAGTAAGTTCAAAGTCAGCCTGGACTACCTATTAAGATCCTATCTAAACAAAACAACAACAACAACAACAAAAAACACTAAATAAACTGCAAAACAAGCAACAAAACTGAAAAGCATGTGCATTTTAGATATGAAACTTTTTGTTGTTGTTATTGCCCAGGCTCCTCTTAGGTTGGAATTGTGGGCAGCACCACCACACCAGGCTTTGATTTCAAGTTTTGATCAAGTTAAGAACAGCTCATATTTTCTTCTGCCAACAGAAACAGCTGCTGTGGCCCTCAGGTAAATACTGTACTACCAAACAGCAAGGCAGGGCCATCAATTCTGTGCCTGCAGAGTACTGGGCCTGGGCTCGCAGCTGCCATCAGTAGCCCCTCCACTGCACCTCTGGGCTTGCTCCCGAGCAAGCAAATCCAGCACACAGCAGAGGATGAAGCCTAGGTATGTGCCTCCAGCTCTCCAGTGCCCAACTTTATCCTTTTTCTGCAACTGAATGAAAAGCCGCCTCGTTCTGTTTATTTTGCTCAGAGGACTGTTCAACATTGAAGCACAGAGTGGGGGAAAGCCACAACCACGTGGGCTAGAAAGATTTCCAATCACAATAAACACTCCTAACGAGGGAGGAAGACGGTCAGTGCCATGTTCTCCTGCTAACATTCTTTAAAATAAATGCACAGCTGCAGATGAGGCAGCCTGATGAGTCTCCACTGGATGAGTAAGTGTGGAGAAAAGCAGATCTTCACGTGTCACCTGCACAGTACAGAGACCCAATTACAGACTGCACTTTGGCACCTGGTCCCAAAGAGAGCAGATCTAAAGATTGCTGACTAACCCAGAGCAAAGTAAAGGCAGCAGGGGCAAGCCCTAAGTCCATGTAGATTCTTTCCAGGGATCAGCCCTTGGTAGTGCGACCCTGGGAAGATACTGGGCTCCAATGCACTCCGCAGAGCTTCCCCACACTCCAGGCTGAGAAGCGTTGTGGTGGTTTCCAAACTCCAGCCACAGCTTGCTGCAGCCCAGACCCAGCCAGACCAAAGTGCTGGGCTGTCGCCTCTTGGAGCCATTTCCCCTGAAGCATGTGAGCAGCATCTACAGAATTTACAAGCAACATAGGATGGTGGAAGAGGACGTACGGGACCCTCTGGCCCTCCCTCACTTCTGTGAGTCCATCCTTCTAATAGCAGAGTCCAAATGTCATTCTGCATTACTCATTGTGAACATGATCCTAAGAAGTGGAAAAATGCGAGCCAGGGAGACTGGAATTGCAACCACCAACCAGAAGCTGGAGCCTCCCATGGTTGTCAGGGTGACTGGAAGAGCAGTTTCTCAACTGACTTAGAGAACAATAGGGCTGAATGTGGTGGGGTGTGCCTGCACCTCGAGCTTCTCAGGAGGCTGGGGCAGAAGGATCCCTGGAGCTCAGGATTTCAGGGCCAGCATAAAAGAAAAGGGCAGGAGCTTTGTGGAAGGGTAGGATACTCCACATTTAACCCATGGCCTCACTGAGCTACTTCCCCACTCCTTTCTTAATTTTTTTTTTTTTTTACTTTGAGACAGGGTCTTGATAAGATGGTAAGATGCCCAGACTGGGCTTAAACTTGAGATCTTCCTGCCTCAGCCTCCCACAGGACACCATGCTTGCTTACTTCTTTCATTTTAACATGATAAGATACACACCTACTCCCATCCAAACACACAACTAATACTAATGATTTGACCAAGGAAGGGATTTCCATGTCATCTCATCAAATGATTCATCCATGCAAAGCTATTAAATTCCCATCCCAAATACTTCTTTGCTCATTACCCAAAGCAATAATCCATGAGTATGCTGAACTGAAGGATAAGGAAAGCAAACAGCAGATTCTTGGGGTGGCCTACTGTTTTTGTTAATGCTGCCCTTTAGAGTTGTGAGTATGCAACCCGTGAGACCATACATGGTGGCCCTGTTATACTCCTAAATGTCAGGATACCCACTTGTGTATTTACATGTTGTGCATGCCGTATATCCTATGTGAATCGGTTCTACTGCATGTCCATGTGAGTCTTACAGGCCAGCTCTTATTTACTTTTCATTATTCTAGACTAATATCAAGTTAGATGTAGTTAGTGCCCCAGTGTTAAGATCTCTTTGCTTTTTCATCTTTGAGATTCTACTTGAAAGTTATAGAGTCCACAGTGATCTTTTGATATCCCACTTCTTATCTCACTGGTCACCAAAAACTGGGGAGGATTCTAATTCAACCTTATTCTTACTTAAAGTTTCTGCCCTGCCTCAGCCTCTCATATTTCCTCTGAGTCATTACAGTACTTTTCTAACTGCTCTTCCCAGCCTTTTCCAAACAAATCTGTCACATTGTAGCCAGAGTTACCTCCCTACAAAGGTCTAGGTCATGTCTTTGTTTTAGAAGCTTTATGACTTGGTATTGCCTGAGAGATAAAGTCTAAACACACCACCAGGGTATATGACCTGCTTATAGTGCAATCAACTTGGCAGAGAAGGCCAACACAACCTTCTGTACTAATCAACAGCCATTCAGCCTCTATTCAATGTCATCTTCTGGGCTCAGTGAACACACAGCAGGATTTAGGAACACTTGAAAGAATCAATAAGGCTTATTCTCAGGTTGCAGGTACAAATACTTTGGCAGGAGATATAGACGTGTTACTAAATAAAATAGGGCTGGGAGTGTAGCTCAATGGTAGATCATTTGCCTGTGTACCATATCCAAAGCCTCGGGTTCAATACCCTATACCACAAAAATATAGTTAATTAATTAATCAATTAATTATAGTTGACTGTGGTCATCCCAACCCAGCCCCAATCTAGCAAGCCAGTTTCATGCCCAGTAAATTCCCATTCACCATTCCAGCCATGATGAGTTGTTTGTTATCCAAAAACATGGCAGAATCCTTGACCCCTGCCTCTCATGACCTCATCTCCCATACTCAGAAGGGCCTCCCAGTGCCTCTGTCCCATGAACTCATGCTCATCCTTCAGCTCTCCTCAACGCCTTCCAGCCACATGATGTCCAGCTTCCCCAGACAGATAGCTCTACCATAGCAAATCTATATATTCTGCTGCAATTATTTGTTTACATCAGGTGCTTCCTCCTACATTGAAACAGATCTGATATTTTAATTGGTTGTGCAATCTTTGTGACTCATGGCAGAACAGTAAAAGCCAGCAAGGGAAATGGAGCTTCCAGAGCACAGAGTCTGAGTCACAATGCATCCAAAGCAGCTGCTCTTTTCTGTGCTGCCTAAGATGCCACTGTACCTGGTGAACCTTGTGCCCTTCCCAAGTGTGGGAGAAGATGGTCTCTGTGTGGCTGAGTTCAGATCAGGTCCCACAAGATTGGGATGGGGGTGGGATGGCCTAGGCGGGGAAATGCTGATGGTTCTCTAGGTTAAAAAGAAAAAGTGAATCCTTCCAGTTTCCCTGTACAGGAAAGAGTCCCCACAGCTAACCCCAGCATCTCCCACTTCCTTAAAATTTGGCAACTAAGTACAGTAAGTAACTGGGTGCTGAAGAAGTGGCTTCTACAAAAGTTTAACTTTGACCAGGGCCAATGTATTAAGCCACTGGAGAAGATATACAAAAAATAAAAAATTCATATTGAAAATTAAGTACAAAAGAGTTTTCTTTCTTCCTTTTTTCTCTTTCTTGCTTACTTCTTCCCATCCTGGCTTCCTTTCTGCTTTTTCAAACAGTGAAACAATTATTTGTATGACTGTAAGATGTTATTTTTATACATCTGAACGTATCATTAAACAACCAATTAAAAATTCCATTCAGCTAAGGGAAATTTGGAGTCATTTAGTCTTTTACTAGTAAAAGCAGGTAAAATGTAGACCTTACCCTTAAAAAACTTCATAATCCATTGGCTCTATTTTAATCAGTAGTCCTGCTATGCTCTTCAAAGTGATGCACCTCAACTCATAGACAGTTACTATGAATTCAAATAAGTCAGTAACTTAATTAATTAGAAGCACAGACGTCCTGGCTAAACTAGTGATTTTGCTAGATATAGTGATTGAAAAGAAGTGATTGAGCCAAAACCCAGAAGATAAAGAAATAAATGAGAGTGTACATATCTGCAGATTGGGGTCTACACACAAATAGTCACCAGGAGATTCAGACAGACGTGGAAAGGGCATTTTTCACAGATGGATGTTGCTACCACAAAGATCCAAGAGACACAAGATAGGTGGCAAGGACAATGGAAACAAGCACATGAGGGTGCTTCCCTCTCCAGCAGCTGGTCCCCTGGTTCATATCCAGGAGGCTCTACCTCTTCCTACAGGGACACTGGGAAGGAGCCCAACACCCGTAGTGGCCCATGGCCTACTGCTTCCCAGTATCACTTCCTGGGTAGCTGCCTCACTGGCAAAACCACACGAGGCAGGCTGCCCCCTTGTGGAAATGGTCTAGGAAACTGAGTATCAGTTATACTAACTCCTTCATCTCCCCCAAGAAGACAAACTCCCTGTACTGTGTCTGTTTTTTCGTGTCTTGAAGCCTTCAAACTTCCCCAGACAAACTCCACTAGGTCAGTGTGGGTTATACTCCACAGCACACCAAGAAGGCTGAGCTCCAGAGTGGTTTACCCAGGAGACATTCAGTCAGGAAGAACCATTCCAGGAAGTTCTGAGGGAAACCAAAGCTGTGCAGTTAGGGTGAGGAAAGCACATTCCAGAGCAGCAGGGCCCCTCTTCTCAGCAAAGTCCCTTGAGGAACAGGAGCTGCAATTTCAGATTCCAAGACAGAATTTGCTTCCTAATGCCTTTCTTGCACAAAATAAACAAAATCATTTTTGAAATCATTCTGTAAAGAGAACATCAAAAAACACAGAACACAGCCTAATAAAGTCTGGTTAGACAGGCAGTGGGAAGGAGTTTCACAACTGCCAATCTGCCACATCCAGTGCTCATGGCCTTGCAAGCTGAATGTAAGTTTTGCCTGGAGAGCAATTTTGGTTTGCAGAGAGAACCCTATATTTGGAAGGAAAAAGGTACCAAGGTGCAATGATCAGCAGGAATCTGAACTTCAAAAGCAGTCTAATCACCACTGTGTGCGCTCCCCACATCCAGACCAACAGCTGAGCTCCCAGAGTGAAGAGAGTCCAGTCCCGTCCCTGCGATCTCCCTATCACACATTCCCCTCACTCTCCTTGACAGTCACTCGCATACATCCTAACCAAGCCTGACCACTTTAAAAGGACTTATGCTTAACTTTATTTTGATTATTTCCAGTTCTTTCTTCCAGCCATCCAATCTGTATGCAATTAAAATCATATTGCGGCAAACGTTGAATGGTATGAACAGGTTTGCCAGATGTATACAATTGACTAGCTGTAGAATTTGGCTTGGCTGCTGTGATCCCATTAAAGAGGGCCGAGCCCGGCTTATTTTGGAGTGTACATTATATGCTTTGGATCAGGGCTGGCTTTCACTGGGCTAGTGCTGTCTGCGACGTTTAACCCTTTACATGTCAAGAGTCACCAAGATGCAGTCCTGCAGCAAAAAGGATCACGGCAGCCTGATCAGAATCCTAGGGAAAAAAACTATTTGGTTGGTGCAGGAAGGGGCCTTTGAAGAACTTTGCATTTTCTGAGCCAAGGTTAGCCTTCCCAGCTAAGCCTTCTCGATAAAGGCCGAGTAGGCGCCATCGAAGCCTCCAACGTAAGATGGCCCTGGATGGGCACGAGGCGGACAGCAGTGCTACTCCCAACCCTAAAGAGCGAAGGCACTCATCAAAGCTTACATGGAGTGATTTTAGTGCAAAAAGAGGAAGGACTGTGCTACTGCAGAGAATACAATCTTGACATTTATATTCTGAGTGCCAAGCGGTAAAATACAGGCAGAGCCAAGGCGTGGAAAAAGGTCACACACCTACATCACCTGTCTGAGACTAACACAGGGAGGGGGCCAGGTCCTCCCACCACTGTCTCTCCACACACCCGTGTTCCCCACACAGCAATGAAAATGAAACAAAGGAGCGAGAGGCCTCTGTCAGAGAGAGACCAGTGGACGGATGAGGCCTGCCGTCTGACCCTCTGGATTGCTCTACTCATACGTGATATAATCTGTGGATACTATAGCTGCACAGTTGCAATTTTTCTTTAAAGACATTTTTCAAAATAGACTTCAGAATGAGTTGAAGTCTCCCTCAACATGTGACAGTAAGAAACATATGTTCTTAATCTGTGGGTTTAAAATTGTTTTCGAATTACATCAATGAGACTTATCCTCAAAAGAAAAAGCAGGCCACTAACCCCAAACAAGGTTCTAAGTGCAGTGAAGGATAATACTACTTTCTAGCTGAATGTCTTACAACAAATCGCCTGTTAAAATTCTTTTGAAATGGACTTTCATCTTGAGGAAAAAAAAAACAAAAAACAAAAGGAGACTTGGAAACCAGAGAGAGTAGTTGCTTGCTAGAAAAGGACTCTTCTGAGCTGATCTGACCTGAGAACAGAATGAAGATGAAGGCCCCCAGCCCTGGAGGAATGGGTGTATTCCACTCAGCAGAACAAGTTCCCAAACCAGTGAGAACACACTCAGTTCTCAGTACACAATGTTAAGCCATTGGAAGTGAAGAAGAAAAAACTGGCAAAGGAACCTAAGGGAGGTGCGGCTGGAAAGTAGCTCAGTGGCAGAGCATTGGAAGATGCTGTGAGTACTAGACTTGGTTATGTGGTAAACAATGAAAACTGTGAAAAGTCAGCAGTTGAGTGAAGGTAAATAGAAAAAAATGGAACATGGGAAAATGTGATGGGAATAAAGGACAAAGAGGAGAAAAAAGATAGAAGAAAGAATCCCAGGCTGTAGGCAAGACTGCTAGAGGTGCAGTACCTGCAGGGCCCTGTGTGATGCCATTGGTACATATTGCTCTGAAGAGAGCAGGAAAGTACTACTGTCCTCAGACCACAGAAGAGACCATAGGCACAGATGAGACACAGGTGCCAAAGGCCACAAAATCTAACGGTGATCTTGACCCTGAGCCATGTGCTCTTTCCTCTATTAAAGTATCGTGATTCCTTACTCAAGACATTTGAAGGAAAACATAGCAAAACATGCTCTTTTCCCATTCAGTAACCATGAATGGGCTCCAAATGTCTTTCTTCCATTTGGAAGATGGAGTTAAGCCATTAGAAGGGCAATAATTGGGGGCTAGGCAGATGACTCAGTGGAATAAGCTCTTCTGTGGCAAGTGCAAGGGCCTGAGTTCAATCCCTGGTTCCACAAAAAAAAAAAAAAAAAAAAAAAAAAAAAAAAAAAGAGCAATAATTGATTTAGATCATTTGTCAAATCATTTCTGAAATCACATCCTAAACGCCCACTCCCCCAGTCCTTGTCTAAGCAGTTATGAAAGTGAGGAGCAAAGGGGAGGGTCTTCCAGAAGGCAGCAGTGTAAAATGCTGCACTCTAAGCACATAGTCTGTCGCTAAGCTTACCTGGCCCTCTGGGCAAGATCTTATGTATAATGTCTAAGGATGACCGCCCCTTAGAAACCAGCTCTCCGTTTGTTCAAAACACATTAGACTTCCTCCCCTTGACTAGCAAAATGCCCTATCTAGGTCTTGGATATTTCCTTCCAACCATTAACTACATGCAATTGCTTGAATTTGACTTCTTCATTCACCCTAAGCTTTTGTGACCTTTTGCGTGTTTTATGCAGTAGTTGGGATTGAACCGACAGCCTACTTAAGCTACTTCGTCAGCGCTTTTTGTTTTTATATTTAGGATCTCATTAACTTGCACAGTCTGGGCTTGAAAGTGGGTTCCTCTCACCTCATTCTCCCAGTGAGCTGGGACTATAGGCACCATCATGCGCAGCTTGGGTTTGTTTGTTTGGTTTTCTTTTTAGTAAAGTCGGATAATGAGAGAAATAAGATTCAAATTGAACAAAGAAAAGTCTAACTTAGAAATAGTTGGTCTCAGACCAGTTCAGAGGGTCAAATTACCATAATAACATGAATCTTGAGACAGAAGCAAAAGATGTTTTAACCTAAACAACTCTGTGTTATTCTGAGCGAGTGCTGACATGGTTCAAATCCATTATTTTCTCAGGCCTGGAAAAATGTTAAATCCTATCAGTGCAGGAAATTGAAAAATTCCCATCTCAGGGAGACTGCCAGGCTAAGAATTAATTGATGGAGACCAGGGATTGTGCCTGGAGCCAGGGGCACCAGCCTGGGCCTGTGTTGCCATAATCCCAGTAAGCGGCTCCTAGTGACACAGGGGAAAGAAACTCCCAACCTGAAAGACATCTGGGATGAGTTCATGTTCTCTAAAATCTAAGAATGAATTTTAGGAACAATGGAGGTTACGAGCAGAATAGATTTAAGGAGGGGCAGAGAGGACTCAAGTGAGTTGCTGAGGAACCTGTCATTTCTAGCGATTTTTATACAGCAAATCCATGACATGAGGCAGGTCCAAGGAGGGAAACATGGAACTCACAAAGTGGGCATGAGGTGGGACAAAACTACTATCAACCAATAAGATTACAAAATAATCACTCAGGTAAAATTGATTAAATTGGAATCAAATGGGGAACCAAGTCATATAGCAAGCGGGCATGAATACAGAACAGGGGCTCTTCAGGTAGGAGGTTGTGTTAGTGACTCTTCCTGGCTTTCATACCTGTTTAGAATATCAGTCCCTGATGTCTGTCCCTAGTGAGGTACATGGGTACATTTGTTTAATCTTTTGTCTGGAGTACTGGCCCACAGCAGAAGTGCCTGTCTCCCACACTTGCAAGTTATCTAGTCTTCTATACTGGCTCCCTTGAGGCCCCAGCCCTGTCTGACTGCCTATAATAATTTTATCTAATATTTCTATATACTCAGTTGTGTACAACACTAGCAGTTCATAACCTAGAGGCTTTGGTTCTAAGAGCCACTTGACTATACAAGTAAAACTATAATCTTGTCACTCAAGAGCTCATCAATGTAATCAAACTCTGAGCAGAGGACCCTCTGAGGAGGAGCCTATATCCCTGGGCTTGATGAAGAGTTTTTATAAGATGCTCTCTGGGGAGAGATAGGAGTCTCACCTTCCTGAGGGGAGCACTTCACTCTGTCACTAGAATTCATGCAGAGGGGCTGAGTGAACTCTTCAGTCACTGGCTGGCCCAGGCAAAGACCCTGTTCACTCTCAGAGCAATTACAATCAGTCTCAAGATGTTCTTTGGGGAACAAAAGACACTGAGATGACTGCATGCCAACAAGGAAAATTAAGTAGAAGCCCACATGAGCACAGCACTCATTGGTTGACATGGACTCAATCTCCTGAAGTAAGGCAATTAAGAAGGAGGAATATGATTTTTTTTTAAAACCTAGTGGTTCTATCAATTGACAAAGGGAAGTTAAAATCCAGTTGTGATTTTGGAATTTTCTATTCTCTTAAGTTCTGTTAATATTTCTTCATATCTTAAGTGCCATTACTAGGTGCATATAGTTTTCTGGCTGCTACATGTCCCTGGAGAGTTGTGCCTTTTACTTCTAAAGCAGACAGCTTATGTTACACTAATTCCATCTTTTTCAATTTCACTATATCTATATTTACATTTAAAAGCAGCAAGTTTAGTTTTTGTCTCCAGTCTAAGAATTTTATCTTTAGATTGGAGTGGCTAGTCCACTTATATGTATCATTAATTATATATTTTAAATCTGAAATTCTCATTTTTTTTTTGTTGACTGTATCCATCATTAAAATTCTTCTGCTTCTCATTTGTCACTTTCTTCTGAATTAAACATTATTTAGAATTCGAGTCTTATTTCTCTTCTGCCTTTTAAAGTAATCTCTACATTTTTTCCAGAAGAACTAACATGGTTTTCAAATGAGTAAAACCAAATGCCCTTTGCCATAGGATACTATATCAATATATTAAATGGTATGCAGAGCTCCCAATTTGCCCACAAGTTTGCTTTCTACAATTTCAGCCAATACCAGGCCAAGAATATTAAATGGAAAATCCTCGAAATAAGCAATTCATACATTTCTTTTTTCCCCCTTGAGGCACTGCGGCAGGCTCAGCCTGCCCTGGGGGCAGGGCTCATATGGGTGCATGTGGTGCTGAGGTTTGAACAGCAGTCCCTGTGCTTTGTCTAAGCTTGCCTAAGTAGGCGCTTTAGACCACTGAGCTATTTCTCCGGCCCCATTAATTTCAAATACCTTTTAGTATAGCATTTTGTTATAATGGTGGCTCTACTTTATTATTAGTTATTGTTAACCTTTCATTGTACCTAACGTATAAATTTGACTTTATTATAGGTGTATATGTGGGGGAAATAGGATTTGGTACTGTCCATGGCCTCAGGCATTTGTGGGATGTCTTGGAACACAGATAAGAAGGGATCACCAGTGACTTATTGAGAGCAACTGAGAATCTCCCCAGGTACCCACAAGATCTATAGTATAGAGAAACACACGTCTTCCCGCCTGCTTAACAGCCAGCCCCTCTATGGTTCCACAGAGTCAATGAGTTTTAGGGCTTATTTCTTTAAGCAATCTTTGATAGTTGACTGACTCCTGAAGAGGGAGTGGCTGAGATGAAGGTCCTAAATCCCTGGACCTTCATGGTTTCTTCCTAAGAATGGAGTTCTAGTTTTTCTTTTCTTTCTTTCTTTTTTTTTTTTTTTTTTTGTAGACAGAGTCTCACTATGCAGCCCACATTCACAGTAATCCTCCTGCTTTCTGCCTCCCTAGTGCTGGGATTACAGGCGCGCGACCCCACGCCCGGACTCCATCGCCGGCTCAGCGCACCCGAAGGCGAGGCCGGTGCGGCAAGCGGAACCAGGGATCGAACCCTCGCCGCTGAGCTTACCTAAGCAAGCGCTTAGTCCGCTGAGCTATACCGCCGGCCCAAGAATGGAGTTCTAAACTTCCTCTCCACTCAAGTGCAGTCCGCTCTTGGGACAGTATATGGATTGGAAAGCCAGATTTCAGGCCCTGAGAGAACCAAACATATAAAATCTAACGTTTGCAAGGAGCTCCCTCTTGAGGAAGACAGTACAAAAATGCTGAAGACAGTGCGCTCTATGTGGATTCATGTCGGCCGCTCCCCCTTCAGGAGTCAGTCAGCATTCATCTAGAAAGTTTCTGACTAAATTATGAATGCATACTTTTTTTGCTAGAAATAAATTCTATCTTCTGAAAGACAAGATCATCTATAGAAGAAAAAAAATAGCGCTGACTACATGAATAATAAAAAGCTAGAAATACACTATCAATCAGACATATATGATTGCAGCGATTCAGCACTACTTTTACTTTTAGAAGACACAGAAGCCAACTTCTCCAGAGAGTGACGGTAGGTGTGGAGTGTCACACAGTGTTTAAGGAAAGCCTCCGAGCTCGGAGGAAGTGGAGCTGCTGCTTCTGCCCCTTTGCCAGTGTGTGATCTTGGTAGAGTTTTCCTGTCCCTTCCAACCATGTGAACAATGGGGGTGATGAAAAAATCTAGATCAGAGGCTTGTGAAGAGAACCGAGTAGGAACACACATGTATAGTCTTGGCACAGGCTGGCAGTCAGAGGGAGCAGACATGCGTGCCAGATGCCACCAATATTCCTACGTTCATAAGAGTCTCTGGTGATGGGCCATACACTGCAGACTAGGGGTTTTTGTCTTGAATCACCAAACCAGCTTCTTCTCTCTCTCTGTCTCTCTCTCTCTGTCCCTCTCTCTCTCTTCTTTTTCTATGTATTTTGTACAGGGTCACACTACACAGCTCATAGTGATCCACCTGTTTTCAACCTCCCCAGTGCTGGGATTATAGGCATGTGCCACCACACCTGGATATGGTGGTCATCTCGCCCAAGAGTGGGGGCCAGTGCAGCATACAGTACCAGGGATCGAACCCTGGTCCCCGCACTTGCCTAAGCAGGTGCTTAGTCTGCTGAGCTATCTCATTGGCCTGCTAACTTTAGATAAAATATTTTTCCTGGACCTTCTATCACTGTTCTGGATATCATCTGCTAAATTAAAATACAGTAATGACAAACTTCTTTCAGGTGGCATACAGTGACACTTGGAATAGCACAATGACTTCAGGAGTGTGGACACTTTAATCACAGTACAGGAGAATGGACTTGCATTATCATTTTATTAGATTTCTGCTAGAATTGCCAGGAACCATCTCTCCTGACTCCACGCTATGGACCAAGCAGGACTATGGGCTCCCAGAACTTGTGATCCGTCCCTGTTCCCCCACAGCTGCCAGCCTAGCGTTGGGCTAGCGGTGATGCTCATTCTGCTATAGTAGTAGCCACCCATGGCATGGTGGCCAGACTGTTTCATGTGCTCTGAGTCTTCTACTTAGTGTGTTTGGGAGTTTCCTTGTTTGCCTTAGGTCACCACCTCTGCCCAGGTATTTGAGTAGCAAAGCAAGCAGGGAAGCTGGCAGGAGAGTAGAGGAAGATAAAAAAAAACAATCATCTCATTTCTTCAACAAGAAGGGAAGAGAGGCAGGAAGAGAATGACCTTCATGTCCAAAGGACTGAATTTCCAAAGGATGTGTAAACACACAAAGGGAAGTGCCCAGGTGGTGTATGGAGACAATAGGGCAGGAGAAAGCTGGGAAGGTTCCACACACTGCTTGATGGTCGGCCCATTCATGGGGAGTTGTCATTAAGGGTGAAGCTGAGCACTGCAGTTATGATCTTGAAAATAGCTGCTGTACTTCCTCAGGGAAGGCCATGGCCAGGGAGCTGGGCTGCTGCAGTTCTTCTTCAGCAGGTGCAGACAGGGAGCATAGTGGCACCTGGAAGTTCAGGACAAACCCCAGCACCTTCCTAGGCATAGTCAGAAGTGTAAGTAGGCTGCTATAGCATGGGCCAACTGCAGATTGAAACAAATCTATGTAATGGAATAAAGGTAAGCTTGACATGCCCTCTTTTTTTTTATGATCACAGGAACTTTATAGTAATTCAAGTAATTTGTCTTGTGACAAACCATTGCTATGTCCATATCCCCAAAGATGGTAATTCATTTGTTTTTCCTACGCCCTTAAGAATACCTGGCCAGGGAAAGTGAGTGAAGGAAAATTCCCCTCATCCCAGGTCTTGCAAACCTTTTGGACTCAACTGGTGACTTCAAAAGTGCCTGCCTTGCGAGTCCTCCCCTGGGCAGAAGCCTCCAGAGAACACCAGACACTTCTGGCGGGGAGGATTATGTCTGTGCTATAGGACAAGCCACTCATCCTTCTGCCAGAAGTGTCTCTGATGAGGAGAAGGCTTCGGAAGCTTGTCTGGCAAATAGTACAGAGGGTGACAATGTATCTGGGACCTGGTGTCCTTTAGCTCTTAACTGCTAAGAATGAGTTGTGACAGCAGACAGTTTGTGTGCATTTTCCTACCTTCCTCTGAGACCTAGGAAGGTCCTAGGAGGCCCCCAAGGCAAAATAAGAAGCCGCACATCACCTCTCCCAGTGGCCTCACCAGACATCTTTTCACATCTTAATAGGCCCGAGATGGGAAACTGAAAAGGCAGGTGATGAGCAGGTAGCTCTGAAAATCAGGAGCAAATCAAATGCATCCAGACATGCACTTCCATCCTGGGCCTTTGATCTGGCCGGTATCTGTGGCCAAACTCAATGAGCTATTTTTTTGGTAGGACTGTGGTGATTTTTTTTTTTTTTTTTTTTTTGGTGGAACCAGGGATTGAATGCAAACCCTAGAGCTTGCCAGGGAAGTGCTTATTCTACTGAGCTATCTCCCTGTACCCTGTTGTGAATGTTGTGGATAGAGTAAGAGATGATTGTGTGTATGCATATGTGTGTGTGTGTGTGTGTGAGAGAGAGAGAGAGAGAGAGAGAGAGAGAGAGAGAGAATTCAGAAGCACCAGCAGAAAAATCCTGAATTCTATTTCTAAATGTCATCTTTCAGCCACAACCTCCCACATTCTGTGCAGCAAATACAGTTGTCTCTGTTTTCTGATAAGGAAATTAGGACACCACTGCGGGATGACAGGAACGTCCACCCTGATGAGAATGTGCCTGAAGCCACAGCGCTTACTCAGGTCAGAGTCCCACTGACGTGGATATTAGGAAGGTCAGTGGAGATTGGCTTTGACAATTAACATTCCAGATCAAGGTCTTGTTTCAATGCATTTTAAAAAGAAAAAAAATGTTTTTTGGTACTGGGAATCAAACTCATAACTTTGTGCACGCCACTGAGCTACACCTCCCACCTAAGTTTTCTGTTTAAGTCAACATGCGTTAGCCAAATTTTTTCCTTCCTTCCTTCCTTCCTTCCTTCCTTCCTTCCTTCCTTCCTTCCTTCCTTCCTTCCTTCCTTTCTTTTTCTTTTATTTGATACAGGGTCTGGCGATGCAGCTTGGACTCCTAGTGATCCTCCTGTCTCAGCCTCCCCAGCACTCAGATTACAGGCGTGCACCACCATGCCCAGTTTTGAGGCCTGCACAGCACACCTGGAGTTCCAGGACCAGCACCCCATATGATACTGGAGATCGAACTCAGGTCCTTACACTTGCCAGACAGGAGTAAAAAGCAAATGTTTTAAAAATAAAGTATATATTTTTGCCCATAAATCATGAAGATCATAGATAAACCTTTGGTCATGTCAGGGTACAATGCCACGTTCGCCCACATTTTGTCCAGGCAGGCTGTGGACCAAGGAGCAGGAGGGACTCAGAAAGAAAACAGAAGAAACCTCTGGGGGGATGGGAGCATCCTCTCTTCCTTGGGAAGGAATAACTGCTCACTGGCTTCCAGCACCGACGGCCTCGGCACCATGGTGGAGCTCTGTGGTTAAAAGCTGCTGGAACCAAAACTCATCTCAGCTACTCCAGATGCTGAAGCAGAAGGACGCCAAGCTTCAGCCCTGCCTGGGCAACTCAGCAGAACTGTGCCTCAAAATACAAAGGGCTGGGGCTGGGAGATGGCTCAGTAGAATAAGCACTTCCCTGGCAAGCGCAAGGGCCTGAGTTCAATCCCCAGTCATTTTCCCCACCAAAAAAATACAAAGGGCTGAGAGTAGCCTAGCAGTGGAGCACTTGCCGGTGTGTGCAGGTCCCGGGTTCCATCTTGTCTTATAACACAAAGAACTGGGCAGGGAGGGCCTGGAAGCATCCACCTGTCCCTTGAGCCTGGAAACAGCAGCCTTCTGAGGCAGGTAGGCTGCCTATAACCCACCCGCAGTTTTAGGGGCTGGCAACCCTGCTCCCTCCCTGTGCTGCTTCCTGGTTTTCCCTAGGGGATCTGAAGAGGTCACACATTATTGCAAGTTAGACCTGGGGTGTCTTTGCCTCACCCAGTCCTCTCCTGGTCAGCTCCACTGTGCTCCTGGCATGTACTAGGGCTGTCTGGCCCGCTTGCTCAGTTAACCCAGAAAGAGCACTTGCCTCTGCCTTCCTCCTGCACTTGGTCCAGCGGGCCTGCCATGACTCCTGTTCTCTCTGAGACCCCATACAATGACAGCAGTGTGCCTTTGCTGATAATTACTTTCGCTTGAGAAATGCAGACAGGGGTAGCCTGGTAGGAGTCTCGATTCCTCCCTTCCCCACAGTACTCCTGCCCAGCTCTCCAGGAAACAGGCACCCTCTTCTTTCATTTCTACCTGTGCCATTTCACACCACTCCCTTGAGCAGGGAGGAGTCTCGCAGCTGACCTCCCTACTTTGCTGCTCAACTGTCTCCAACTGTTCCTTCTCACTGCAAGGGCCATGAGGTGAATCAAAAGATAGCATTCAGCAGGCATCGTGACACACACATTCTCTGCTCTCTAGGAGGCTGAGGCAGGAGGAGGAACATTCCAACCCAGCCTGGGCAACTTAGTGGCTTTAAGACCTTGTCCCAAAATAAAACAACAACAACAAAAGTTTTTAAGGATTGGGCATGTAAGTCAGTTTAAAGATCCTGGATTCAATCCCCAGCACCACAAAAGAAAAAAGAAAAACAAAAAAGGAAAGACAAGACAACATTATTTCCCTTAAAACTCCCCCGGGGCTGCTCTTCATACCTACAAAATACAGACTTTAAGTTTCAGCATGAATTCTCCTCTTGGAGAAATTTTTGTAGGCAACACCTTTTCCTCCATTCCCCCACAGCGGAAGACTCTCGGTCAGCCTCTTGTTACAACACTGTAGTGATTAAATGGAAATCTTTACTGCAGGTTTAAGTCAGTGATCCACCTGGAACTTGGATTTTGTCTTGCTTTTCATTCCACCCCACACCACATTCAGTCTGAACTTCCCAGCTCTCTAGATTTCAGTGGAAACACTCCCACCACTGGCCACTGACCTGCCTTCCAGAACACAGATAGGCCTCTTCTGTGGAGCTGTGGCCCCCGCCTCAGAACAGTGGCACTTCCAGATGAGGTGCAGTTTCTGGGCTATGTTTCTGTCTAACAGAGGTTGTTTCAACACGTAAACAAGTTATCCCCATGCCTGAAGTAGGAGGCTGGGCATGTCCACAGGGAGCCTTGAGTCCTTGAGCATGATCACTCTTACTAATGGCCCATTTATCCTTCCCTGTTCCAGATTGCCCCTGATCCTGGCACCTCAGGAGAGGTAGCTAAGAGCTCCCTTCACCACGCCTGGCCTCCTAGGCTCTGAGCTGGCCACTTGGTGCACCTGTGGTGCAGACATGGATAGGAAGCTGCTGCCCACATTGGAGCTGAGTGATCTCTGCAGCCATGTGCTTCTGTGGGAACAGTAACACTGCATGTTTACTCACATTGATTACTGGAAACTATGCCAATTTTCCCATCATAAACATGTCAGTTCTCCAATGATGGCAGAACTTCTGAACTCAAAGGTAGCCAGAAGCAAAGGCCTGGCACTTGCTGGTGAGCATTGAAGGAAGCCTTTGTGCCCCCACCCCCTTCCCTTTTTCTCTTATTTCACACTGTTCACACAGTGACCCTCACAGTTCCAAGGCTCAGCCATTGATTAGCCCCCCTTCTCTGAACAGATACAAGAAAAAAAAAACAAACAAACAGGAATTGTAAATCAGCAGTTGTTTTTTCTTGAATGCTGACTCAAAGCAAGATTTTCCACATCCTCTGTGGATTATAGATACCTTTGCCCCCTCCATCCCTCATGCACACACAGGTCTTGTGCAGGGAGGGCAGAGGCATGCAGGACTCTTTTAGGGGAGGAACTGCACTTAGACACAGACAGTATATACTCTGTAGACAGAATCACACACACACACACACACACACACACACACACACACACACACACACACACACACCCCAGACTGGCCAGGAAATACAGAGCCTGCCCTGCTCAACACCTGCGCACACTCTCTGCTGCCCAGGGTTGAAATGGGCCCAATTCTCTCACCACTAGGGACACAGGACTGAGATTGCTCTGGCTTAACTGAAAAGACCACAGGCACCCTTCACCTGGCATAACCCTAAAACACCCAGCTGGAGCCTGATACACTTGCTCTGATGCCAAGGGCCCCACGCAGGAGGCAGTCGGGCTCCGTGCTGCCCCACTTCAAGCCTAGGTCTTCCTTGTGTGAGGCAGCCTCTGTGCCCTTACGACCAACCGCCTTTGTAATTATGCCACCAGATTAGTTTTGGTTAAATACTTCAAGGAGTATATATTAGGCACATTTTACCTTTGAAATTCAGAGTTACTATTAAAAAATAGATTATCCCTGATCCTAATTTTTGTTTTGGTGCAAGAGATTGAACTCAAGGCTTCCTGCATGCTAAGTATGTGCTCTACTGCTGACCTACACAGCAGCTCAGTCTTGTGGTCTCTCTCTCTCTCTCTCCCTCTCTCTCTCTCTCAACTCTAGTCACTATAAAAATGGCATTGAAAAACAATTATGAAAAACTACGGAAACATAACTAAAAGGCAGCTCATTTCCTGCGAGTTTGATGCCTGCATGGGAGTGCTTTCTCCACTGGGGTCTTTTCCCAGCTGAGTTATAATCAACACAGTTCACTTCTTCATTAAATGCTTACTTAATGCTTTACTATAAAGAGCGTGGCATGAAATACAAAGATTCAACTCATATTTTGATTGTTAGAGGACCACAGTCACAGAACCCCAAGTTAAGAGGCCACAGTTCAACCTGAGAAAGTAACTTCCATACAGCACCGCAAGGATGGGCCACCTTTTGGGCAATACCACCACTGCAGCCTTACTGCTGTGATTACCAACCTTAATCAAACACATCTTTGATCGCTAGCCATGAGCAGAGTACTTCATATGCATATATCTCCTTTAGTTCTATTATCCTGATTACTCACTCTTGATATGAAGTAGATGTAAGGAGTTCAAATGACATGCTATGGTCACAGGGCTAGCAAGTGGTAGAGAAGATGCAGAGACCTGCGGCTTATTGACTTAAAAACACCAGTACAGCAACAGTCTTCGCAGAATGTACATAACTCACAACCATACCAGATCTCCCAACTCAGCACACTCTCCCTGAGTGATGCCCTGAAAATGTTCTCAGGGTAGTGGGAAAAGAAAGCAATGTGCTGTATGCTCTTGCAGTTGGCTGCACTGTGCCAGGCAGCACATTAAACTCACTTTCCTATTAACTGTTTCAATTAATCAACCATAGGTTACGCCATACATTTTTCTTATCACCACTCAAATATCAGTGAGGTCTTCCCGGACCACATAAAATATGAGCTGTGGCTTCCCTCCTTCCCCTCCTCTCCTGTTCTTTAGAGGCCCCACCCACTCTTGGTGCTGTAATGATGTGCTTCCTGCTATGCTGAAGGCTCTATGGAAGTAGAGCGTAGGCCACATTAGAGTCTGGCCACATTAGATGTGATCTATTAAATAAATGGATGCATTCATTTGTCAGAATGTTAAAAGGAACAAAATGCTGCTCAACAGATATGAGACCAGAGATACAGAGGAACGTGTTCATCCTTATGATGCTCCTGTTCCTTCATGAGGGACGGTCATCCTGTTACATCCTGCGAGGACTCTCTTCTGACCAGGAGCTCCTCACTGCTCCCTGCTGTGCATTTCCCCACCACTCTGAGTGGTCTCTCGGGTTTCTTACCCTGGGGACCCCATCTCCAGCTCTCTCCTCTCATTGAAAACAGTGCTTCTTCTCTCTGAGGCCCAACACTTCCTTGTCCTTTACTGAGTCACTGATTTCATTTTTCTCCTCTTAGACTCTAGGAGAAGACCTCCATGCCTTATTCAACTTCTAATTCTTACAAGACAAGCGAAGTTTCTTTGTAGTATGTACTTAGTAAATGTTTCTAGAGTGAGTGAAGGACAGAGAACAAAGGTACCCAGCAACATCTAGGCATTTATAACTAAAAGTCAAACATGTGCTGCCTAAGTCAACATCCACATGACCTTGGTACTGTCTGATAGCAACTTCACCTATCCATCATTGAGTGCCTCCTGCGTTACAGGTTTTGGGCTAATTTCTTTCTGCACAGTGCATCACTTGTGACTCACAGGTAACTATATAAAGGATCTCCAAGTGTCAAGGGAGGCCACTAATGGGAATACAGATAGATCTTTGAGAGAGAGAGAGAGAGAGAGAGAGAGAGAGAGAGAGAGAGAGAGAGAGAGAGAGCACGCTGGTCGTTGCTATACACAATGCTGCTGATGGTGGTGGCGATGGTTGATGGGTTTACGAAGACAAAGAACACATACTGATCACAGAAGAAATATCCAGGTAGTGGAAGCTGGGTCAGTCCCCGGGGCACACATTCTCTGACTTGGATTCTTACATAGTGTGTCTTTAGAAGAATGGGAGGTTAGGGCTGGCCAAATAGCTCAGTGGATTAAAGCACCTGCTTAGGCAGATGCAGCAGCCAGGCCAGGTTCGATCCCTGGCGTGCTGTGCCAGCCCCACCCCCAGGGTGTGCTGAGACAGTGATTGAGACTGGGTGGGGTGACACAGGCCTGTGATCCCAGCTCCAGAGAGGTTAAACACAGGCAGATCACTGTAGACTCTGTACTAATATACAAAAAAAAAAAAAAAAAAAAGAATAACAGGAGGTTGCAGTGAAAGATACTGAGTCAGGCTAGATTCTCTTTTAACACAAGAAAAGGCAAATGAAGCAAAACACCCTTTTGGGTTGTGATCATAGTTTAACCACGTGAGAGGAAGCACAGTACTGACAGTTTCCGAGTGCTAAGCGAAAGACAGTGGTGACCCGGTAGACCATAGCCTCTGAGAGGTGCTCCCAGGAAAGTGACAAGGAGTCATGGGTGGGTGTGGTGCTGAGCTGATTTGGAAGGAAACGAGGGCTGATGGTGAGGACTGAAGGCTGAAGAGCAGTGGCCAGGCAAAGGCTGGGGAAAGAGAAGGTATAGCTGAGAAAGTCATGAGACCTAGGGAAAAAGAAAATCCCCAAACAAGTAAAGGAAAGCTGCAGGGTTGAAGTCAGTAACTGCTTAATAAAAGGAAGGTGAAACAAAACCCCTGCGGACATCGACATCACGTCTGACTGTGTGGCCATGAAGATCTGCTGTGCGTGAGCGCAGCAAGCCCAGTCGACCGCTTCCTCCCTGCTGTGGGGCCCCGCAGGCGGCAGGGAGCACCCTCCTCCCACTCAGAGGGATGCTCAAGACTAAGCTGCTCAGAAGGCGGCTCACAAAAACCTTTAATGGCTCTCGCACCCCAAAAACATGCCGGGAAGGTGCATTTTATCCCGTTGGATGTATGAGCTGAAAGACTTCATTACAAAAATGCCTTGGGCCCCTGAGGGCCTGGAAGTGAACATCAGGGCAGGGCACAGTGGCAGAGCTAAGAGAAAGCAGCAGGGCCAGAGTTCTGGGAGCCAAGTGAGCATGGGCAGAGGAAGAGGGGCATCGTCACAACACACCAGGCCTGCGCTTTCGGTCTCGCTGTGGTACTGGAGGTGGACGCCTGGGACTTAACCGTGCCAGGCAAGCACTGTAGCACTGAGCTCCACCTGAGCTGGGGCCTTTTCTTGAGAGATTGGACAGGTGTATTCAGGTGTCTGTATGGGGTTGAGAACGGAGTACTCATATGCACACGTGGTATAGACCATGGAGTGGAGGTAGGCAGCTGGCATAGAGGCAGAGACCTGCTAGGAAAGCAGTGTAAGAATGCAGGGAAGCTGAGCATGGTAGTGCATGCCGGTGATGCTCTCGGGAGGCTGAAGGAGGAGGATTTCTGCAAGTTCGAGGCCAGGCTGGGCTACATAGTGAGTTCAAGGCCAGCCTTAATTGCACAGTGAGACTCTGTCCCCCCTGAAAAAAAAAAGATGCAGGGAAGAAATGATGGGAGTTTGGTTTAGAATATATGGCAGAGCTAAGGAGAGAGACACAGACTTAAGGATGTTTTGATCTTTCAGAAATAAATCTCTTGGGATGAACTTGGTTCTTGACATACAGAAAATTTATCTCCCTCATCAATGGTTCCAAATGAGTGAAGTGATGCTGCAGAATAGTTCACGTTCTGCACAGAGCTGGCATGAAGGCATGTCAGGGAGCACCAACACTCTGGGAGAAAGTACTCACAAACATGCCAGCTTTGAAATAAGGGTGTGTAGTCAACTGGTAGAACAGAGACTGTCCACATGCTAATGTGTGTAACTGATAATGTGACCTCATTTGGAAAAAGGAACTTCGCAGATGTAACTAAGGCAAGGATTTCCAGATGCGCTCATCCTCGATTTCCTGGCAGGGTCCTATAACTAAGCCTTGAGCATGTGAAGATGAGGTCCTGCGAAGCTAGCAGTGAGCACAGCAAGATGCGAAGAGGGACCTCGCTCTGTTCACTGCTCAGCCTCACCTATCCTTACATACAGAAGAAGCCTTGTCACCTCCTCTTTCTCTCAAGTCCCCGCACCTGAGTCCAGGCATGGGCCAAGAGCCTGGCTGTTCTCCACACTCTCCTGAGTTCTGTGTAAGGCTTCAGATGTGCCCCACCTGCAGCCTTCTGGAGTCAAGGCTGTGCATTCAGGGAGTGCTGGGTGAGAGGACCTGGACCAGCCAGCCTTGGGCAGCGATTTGAGAGCAGAGAGAGAGGGCTTGACAGAACACTGGGAAGCTCTACGGGAAGCTTCCTCAGGTCTGGAAACCACCCCAGCCCTCCCCGCCTCCCAGCCCCTTCTCATCGTGCACTCCCTCCATGACCTCGGCTTGAGTACACACGGAGCCTTCACTGTCAGCATTGATCTTCCTGGTTGGGGTGAAATGGCTGAACTTCCGTGTTTGTCCCAGCACTGCTGACACAGTCTTGGGGATGTGCTCTACACAACAGCACCTGTTGAGGGGCTGAGCAGGAACTGAAACCCAGCCTTCCTCTGCTTGCCAAGCAGTGCACCTTGGACACAAGGGCTCCCTTGTGTCATTTCTGCAAAGGTACAATCAGTGCTAGTGCAGCTCTGGCCTCTCTTGAGCTCAGCCTGGCCAGCAACCTGCATACCCCAGTTAAGTCCTACTGGACTGCAGTGGGAAGTAGCACCAAACTATCTGCCCCTTGAGGAAGTTCTGTCCCCCAGAACAGCCTGAATCTCTCCCCTTGTCCCTCCAATCCTGCACTACATGGCTCCTTCTTTCTCTTGTGTTTTTTTTTTTTTTTTTTTTGGCGGAACCAGGGATTGAACTCAGGCGTTTGTGCTTGCCAGGGAAGCACTTATTCCTCTGAGCCATCTCCCTGGTCCTACCTTCTTTCTCTTGACAGAGCCAGCCCTTGAAAACATCACAAGGTCAGCTACAAAGCCATCAAAAAAAGGAAATAAAGCTACATATTGCCCAGAGTGTGGCATTCCTTCAGTATCTGTCACACAGAAACATGATATTAGGTTATGTCAAAGGTATATGCAAAAATATATTTGTACGAAAGCTATTTCCTAGGTTTCTCCACATGCAGGGCTGCAGAACAGCTGACCTGAGAGTTTATCACAGCTATTGTAAAAAAAATCTAGACTAGTCATCTTTTACTAATCATCCAGCCTTCACTAGAATTGTTTGCAATGCACTCTTTTCTTACTTAGGTAACTGAAAAACATCAGGGTGATAGTTGGGCTCAGTCTGCATAGCTGATGGGAAAGTAAGCAAAAGACAATCAATCTTTTATTTCCACCATAGACCTTGAGCCCTGTCAGGCCTCATTCTTTCCGAGGACGGTTAATGTATCACCTTTCTTTGGTATAAGAACTTACAATGTGATTTCACACTGAACAGGGTCAACACAATGAACATTTGGGATTCCCTCGATAATGAACCTACTTTCAATCATTCTTCTCATTTTGTTTTCAAAACACTCTCACAGGTTATATAATGTTATCCCCACTTTACAGACGGGAAAACTGAAGGTTAGAGGAAGGTCAACACTAGCATGTGGTGGAGCTGAGGCTGTCCAGGCAGAGAGGGTATGGAGCCAGACCTGCTAACCACTAGTCTGTCCTCTCTTGAGGATGGGGAGTCTTTGCAAAGCCCTGTCACCACCTTCCAGGGCTGCTGGGACACCTCCCCACGATCCTGAGTGTCCTGCCTGCTCACAACTGCTAAGGGTACTGTTAGTGTTGGGCCTAACTGTGTCTCACCAAGAGTTGTACAATTTCCTTCATGTGAAAACCTTGTTTGGGTAATGAGCCTACACACAAAAACTCGATTACATTACATTTTGAGTGTGCCCCGCTGTGAATCCCTGGAGTACAGGCAGTGGGGTGGGATCCTTCCAGCTCCGACATCCTATCTGTCCGTGTTTCTGTCTTAGAGGAAGGCACGCTGCTGCTCTCCTTCTTACCCACAGTGGCAAAGTGAGAGACTTTCTTGCCTCACCCAAGTCTGCATAGCAGGCATCACAATAGCTATTGTGTTTACGGTTTAAAAAAAAAAATAGTGAGGGCTGGTCAGATAGCTCAGTGGATTAAAGTGCCTTCTTAGGCAGAGCGCAGAGGCTGGGGTTCCATCCCCAGCATGTCCTGCTGGTCCTGCTTCAGGGGAGCACTGAGAGCAATTGAAACTGGGCGTGGTGGCGTGTGCCTGTAATCCCAGTGCTCAGGAGGCTGAAAACAGGAGAATCACTACAAGTCCTATCTACATAGTGAGACCCTGTAGACCCTGTACCAAATACATAATCATCATCATCATTTTTGAGATTACTGTAAAAACAAGTAATAAGATGGGGGGGGGGTGGATGCAGTAGCATGCCATGAATGTAGTTCTGGCCATGCAAAAGGCTGAGACAAGAAGATGTTTTGAGCCTAGAAATTAAAGGCTGGAATGGGAAACGTCTGAAAAAAGATATGAGAATGAAGGATTTGTGTTAAAGTAGAATCCAGCATTGGATTCTAGTATGCTAGATGGCTTGGACAAGGTGGTCCTGCCCCTACTACCTTGTCCTTAGGGACATCCTGGACCACAGTGAGGTGTGGAGCAGCGATGTGCCTGCCATACACATGAAGCCAAGCGGGCCTTGCCAAGATCTGCTTCCCAGTGCCCTGCAGGTTTATCTGCTAAGCTGATCCTGTTCACCCACCCTGGGAAAACAGATGCACACAATAGCCTTATCTCTGAGTGCAAAGCTGTGTCATTCTTTCCAAAGCTTGCAATAGAGGAACCATTCAATTGCCCAGAAAAAAGTCCCATGTGAGCTTGGGTGTCCCCTACTTGTTTTCGCTTTCATTAACCTGGCATTGCTCAGTCACCTGCTGTTTCTATGTCTTTATTCATCTTAGGGATAAAAGAACAGATATCATTTCCCGACTGCCCACCCTGTGCAAGGCCATGACATCAATAATCACACAATGTAAACAATATTTTCATTACAGAGATGAGAAAAATGCTGCTGTGGTTATCTCCTACATAGTTTCAGGAAATTAAGGTTTGGTACAATGGCACAACTTGCCTCCAATCAAACAGATAGCAGGGGGCAGAGGTGGGGTTCAGGCACAGCCCCAGAAACCTCTCCTTGCTTTTCTCTAGTTCCGTGTTTTTCAAATTTGTCTCCATGTTAGAATTTACTGAAAGCTTTTTAAAACTCCCAACATCAAGGATCTAAAAATTAAAAACTCCCAACATCTAAAAATTACCATCTTTTGGGCACACCAGTTGGTATCTTTTTGATACCTCCCAGATGATTAATGGGCAGACAAGCTCAGGACCACTGTGGAAGCAAATGGCATCTTCAGCTATAAGCATTCTCCAAGGAACCCACATGAATGTTAAGAGCAACAAATAAAAAAAGCAGCAAACTGGGCTAGCCAGATAGCTCAGCAGATTAAAGCGCCTGCTTAGGTAGACACAGGGACCAGGGTTTGATCCCTGGTGTGCCATTCTCACTCCATCCCCACGATGCACTGAGAAGGCCATCGAGGCTGGGCGTGGTGGCATGCACCTGTAATCCCAGCAATTGAGAGGCTGAAAGCAGTGGAATCACTGTAAGTCCGATCTGTGTAGTGAGACCCTGTATACCATGTACTGAAAAAAAAAAAAAAGAAGCAAACTGAGAATGGAGTTAAAAGACACACCTGAGTACAGGAATGCATTTTCTTTAAAGGTGCTAGAAAAAAAGAGGAGAAAAGAAACTTTTGAGGTAAAGCCAGATAACTGAAATGGGAGACCAACTTTTAGGGATAGCACCTACAAAATGAATGAAAGCACACTAAATGTATCTTCCCTATTAAGTGGGTTTCCTTTTTTGCTTTGCTCTTAGAGAATGACTTTTTGTTTTAGTTGTTTATATTGGCTTAATTCATGTAACATGTAGTTAGCATAGGAAGGGACAAGTATCTTTGTCTAGAATATGCAGACATGATGTCACACCATGGGGCCCCCAGGGGGCCACAGAAGTGCTTTTCCTCAGAGAACAGCATCTCCATTCCTAGGAATGGTTCTCAGGAGAATGCTGGGCACCCTTAGCCACTCTGGACCTCAGCCTCTGCTTAATCCTGGGTCCTACTTCCTGACCTGCCCAACTCCTCAGCAAGAATCCAATGAGCTAAGAGTCAGGAGGAGGGTCATGTCCTTCAGGGTATGAGCCCCATGTCTGGGAGAAGACATACACACCCTGAACAAAGAATGTGGAAAATGGAAGGGATGCATCATGGGAGAGGGAGAGGCTGATAATCTGCTTTAAGTAACAAGAGGTGCATGGGTCAAGCCTTCACTCAACTTGAAGAAGGCAATGCCTTTTTTTTCTCTTTAATGGACAATCATAGAGCCTAAGGGGAGCAGTTACAGTCAATCTCATCTACCCTTTTCCCTGAAAATAAAACCTAGCTGGAAAACAATCAACCTTGATAAGTAGAGATCAAAAATGCTATTTCCACTCACCCTATCCTTGCCTCACCTGCCCTACAGAGTGGCGACTGAGGACGGGAACAATGATTGCAGGAAGGCAAGGATGGGCTGATGACGGCTGACATTTTTGATCTCTACTTATCAAGGCTGATTGTTTTCCAGCTAGGTCTTATTTTGGGGGAAATGTAGTAATATAGTGGCTTTAGTTCATGTCAACTAATACCAGAAGCTGAGCTTCCCACTCCACTGCCTACTCCAGCATGCTGAGCCCAAGACAGTGACCTAGGTGCCAAGCACGTCCAGTCCTGATGGCCTTGTTCAACAGCAACAGGACATATGTTAATGTGTTTAAAATACATGCATTCAAAACTACATTTGAATTATTTATAAAAAAATGGATGCACTTTGACACAATAACGTTAAGTGAAATAGAACGGAATTCTGAGCTTAAATATCACCTGCTTTCTCTTCTATGAGAAACTCAAAGTATAAACAAAGAGCAAAATAAAAAATAATACGAGGGAGATAGCTCAGCCTGGCAAGCGCAAGGACCCAAGTCCAACCCCTGGTACTGCATGCTGTGCTGGCTCTGGAACCAGGCATGGTGGTGCATGCCTGTAATCCCAGCACTGGGGAGGCTGAGACAGGAGGATCACTACAAGTCTGAGCTGCATAGTGAGACCCTGTAACAAGTAAATAAAAAACATAAAAAGATAATAGGTGACAAAGACATGGCTCTTTTGCAAATGGGAAGCAAATGTAAAAAAAGGGAAGAGGAAGAAGAGGAGGGAAAGGGGAAGCACAAATAACTAAGGTGTGTTAAGTTCAGGCACCAAACATCCTTGGAGAACTGCAATCATAAGGATTGCAAAGATGCACAAATAAAAATTTACAAAGTAAAATTTTTTAAAAATATACATCTGGGGCTGGGGAGATAGTTCAGTATAGTAAGTGTTTGCCTGGCAAGTGCAAGGGCCTGTGTTCAATCCCCGGGTCCACAAAAAAACAAACAAACAAACAAACAAACAACAAAATATATATATATATATTGTTGTTGTTATATTTTCTTGTTACAGGGTCTCACTATACAGCTCATTTGAATACATGTATGTATATATATAAATATATATATATTCAAATTTTTCAAATTCAAATTCGAACTGGAAATCAAATGGGGGGAAAAACTTAATCCTTGCTTTCAGAAAATAGTTTGTTCTGGTATTATCCTGTGGATCCTCAATTTGAAGAATTTGATGGTCTGGTTATTTGGGATGTGAATAGAATTTTAATGGAATGGAACACCATTCCTCAGGGCTTGGCTAAAGGCCAAGACAGGGGAATTGGACGATGACGTGATTGTAGTCCTGCTTACAGTTATTCAAGTAGCATGTTCTGTCCAGTATTTATCAGGCAGTGGGTGGAAACCCTTGAATTTCCACAGCAAACCTACAGCTCTCAAATCTCACATTGCAGTGAAGGTGCTGTACTTAGCGCCAATGCACCTTTTCCCTTGGTAAACGACAGGAGCTAATGGTGAACTGGCTCCACAGCCTTTGGGGCTGTCTGTTGGTTTTATTTTCATCTTTTATATTTAATAAACATCTTGGTAAGCTAGGTACAACTAGACTGCAAACATCCCGTCAACCTTTCTTCTCCTGCCAATTGTGACAAAGATCTGGAAAAACCCACCTTGTGGCTTGTGTGCCAAGATGTCCCTAGGAACAATCCAACTCTGGAGAAAGTGTAGGCCAAGAACAACTGTGTATCTATTCCCATGCTGCTGTCTTGCTGCATCTATTATATATATATATATATATATATATATATATATATATATATATATATATATATGCATATGCATGTTATATATGGGAGATTTCTCAAGAAACTGAATTCATGTAAGTTTCATAGTAGAAATAGTTTTATTTATAATTAGTCAAAGCCATTGTGCATGCAATATATGAGTGTTTCCCTCCATCTATTAGTAGTTGAAGCTTATTACTTCTTATGCTTATGTGCTCGCTTCAGTAGCACATATACTTCTTATGTTTAACTCCATGGCAGCATCTGAAGAGGGCAGGACTTGTATCCTGGCTAAAATCTAGAGAGATCCTGTGTGAGTGCTGCTGCAGGGAGGGTCCGGCTGGACAGCACACCTGCTAGCGGGATCTTCGCTGCTAGGCCAGCAAAACCAGATAAAAAGCCCTTGAAGATATTATACTTCAAATAAAAATAGCTCATTACCACAAATGTAAATGCAATATTGTTAACTCCAAATACACAGTAAACACATTACTGGGTGGGACACAGCAAAAGGATAAACTTTAAGGACTGTTGTCCCCTTCCTGAGGTGGAAATGAGTCATTTTTAGGGAAGCCTGGCTTACATTTGCCTCTGTGAGGCTTTCCTGTGTTCATCCTCTGCTTAATCCATTTTGCATCCCTGGTTCCTCTTTAATATGAGGTTCTCACTGACACAAACAGGCATGATTTTAGTGTGTAGTTCCTCCTTGATCTCAAACATAGTACTGGGCACTTAGCAAACATAGATTAATTATGTGTTGGATGAACAACATGAAAGACAAATTTGCAACTATCTTCTAAAAAGCTGGGCATGGGAGCTGGTGTCATCAGGAAGTGGCCGGGGCTCTGCTATAGCTGGCCAAGCGTGGGGCAGAAGCCAGGCTGGCCTCTGGGTTCCTAGGTCTCCCAGTCGTCCCCAGCCAAAGCTTAGCAGGGGATTTTTGCTTTTTTATGGCCCACCAGGTTCTAGCCACTCTGGTTACGTCTCCCGTTCACAGAGCACGCATGTGGGTGTGCATTTACATAAGCACAGGCAAACAAAACTGAAAATGTGGACATTTCCGAGACACTACTATTCTTTATTTTTATTTTTCTGTCAGTAAATGAAGTGTTTGAATGATACCATGAAGCAGGAAGTACATGTTCTATGTCTGGTGGCTATGTCTCTTGACTTTGCCTGGGTGACAGTGAGTGTGGGACCTTTTTGTATCAATGCAACTGTGAAAAGCCCAGTAAGATGATACAAGATTTGGCTCAACTTTCACAGAGCTTTTCAAAAAAGTCTTTTGAATAGCAATTGCTTGCACTCCATATTCTTCTCTGTGCTTATGACTACTGGGTAAAATTATGAAAGACATATTCAGTGTCTCCCAACTACCCAGGCTGATCATTTCAGCAGTCTGAAAGCCACTTCCATCTCTAGGACTATGGACACTTCAGTGGATTTTAAAGTATTTATTAATTGTATGTTTGTAGAAATTGAATCTGTACAGTATTTGACCTTGTATAAGGTTTAGATAATAAAATGCAGGCCTTTTTTTGGTAGTTTATAATCTTTTTTTCTTAAACTGACTGGATTGGAAATAATTTATTCTTACTAAACACAGAAATGGAAATGATTTTCATTTTATTCTTGCCTGGCATATGGGTTGAGTGTTTTTCTGCATTTAAAAAATGTTTGAAAGAGGTGAGCTCAAAGAAATAAGTGGAGTAAAAACATTTTCCACAGATCCCAAGTGGTGTAAGAAATAGCCTTAAAACAATAACTGTGGAAGATCAAAGCACCTACAAAGCAGGTGCTGAGGGTTCACTGCTCAGCTTGCTGTGCTGGCCCCGTCCCTGGGGCATGCTGAGATAGCAATGAAGACTGGATGTGGTGGTGTGCCCATAATCCTAGCTCTTGGGAGACTGTAAACAGGCAGATCACTACAAGTCTGAACCTGTAGACCCTTCCCTAAAAAAAGTACACACACACAAAAAAAGCCAATAGCTGTGATAGTCTAAACACTGTACCAGAGGCTTTTGAGAGAGTCTTGCCTAGGAAAATGTGGATTTGATGTCACTGTGGCAATGTGGAATGTTTCCCAATTTTAAACAAGTGGTTGGAGGAGGAGTGGTTTGGGGGAAATCACTACTAATGATTAGAAAGAGGCTTCCTCAAAAAAAAAAAAAAAAAAAAAAAAGAGGCTTCCTCTTCCTCTTCCAGCATGAAACTTTCCATTCTTTATTGCTTATATTCTTGATTTGTGTAGAACACAAACAACTTGTACAGAGGCAAAAGCAATCAATGGTGTGTGCTTCCTTTGGAAGCTTTTATAAAGCAGCATTTTTTATTCTATGAAGAAATTATTAATCACAGAGAAATGGCTTAGGACCATGCATCTCATCTAAGCAAGATGGCTGTCCTTGGAATTCAAGAGAGAAGCCAGTATTTACACAACCAGATGCTGTACCCATGCCAAGGATTCTTTCAGTTGCATGAATACCAAACAGATTCCATGTGTCAAAGTCACTTAGCACTCTTTAAGGGCCAGATCACTGTACTGAAGATCCTCCAGAAGGAAGGCTTGGGAGAGCTTCCCTTTGCCATGGACTGAGGTAGGCACAGAGTGTGGCTGCTAAGACTGAGGTCCACGACAAAGAGGCCTGCCCTGCATGCACAGAGGGGTGGCGCTTATGAAAGGCAATCACGCATCCCAAGAGTGCCAACCTCTGTCCAAGGAAGGGTCCTCGGGTTTTCAACAGATAACCCCACTAACAGATGGACCCTATGCATGCACCTCTTTATTAGAAAAGCACCCACAGCTAAGTGCTGACTGCAGACACACCTGAGGAAATGGGACTGACTATTTGTTTTTCTCCCTTTTCCTTCCACCCATGCATAGAAAAGAAAGGCAATTTCTCCTTTTTGTTTTCTTTTTCAATTTCAGAGTTCCAAAATCTAAGCCAGTTGTAGTAGTGCAAGCTTAGTTTCAGCTACTTGAGAGGGTGAGGCAGGATGAGATGGGAGGATCATCTAAGCCAAGGAATTAGAGACTGGCCGGGGGTGGGGGGGCATAGCAAGACCTGGCCTAATAAAAAAGTTCCCAAATCAATTGCTGGTTTGTGTACTACAATGCAGTCCCGCCCAAATCCATGCTCTTCATTTCTGATGAAGGCTTGAAGGGGGCGCTAGAGAGCTAGCTGGGCGGCAAACCTGCCTGACGCAGGTTTCCTTGCAAACGAAGAGATCTCACTGTCAAATTTGGTAAAAGTGCCAAGCAAGAGCCACGATTTCTACACAGACTCATATTTCTTTGGAGTTGGTTTTTTTTTTTCTTACTATAATATGATAGAATACATAAAACAATGCTCCAACTCACTGGGCAGAGAGTCAAAGAAAGATGCTATTGAAATACCTATAGAGTCTCTGTATTACCAACAGCTTTCTCCACTTCCCTACTCATTGTTTAACAGAAATTATACTACAAGCAGAAACTCCAGAAAGTTTAGGGGTTCAATCGTTAGGAATTTTTGGATTCACAAATTAGTGGTAATTAGAATATATACTGCATATGCATAGAGTAGAATGAATACTCAAAAAGCTCTTGGCATTCAAAGAGCTTTAGCCTTTCAAGAAATGACAGGAGTAGCTGTTTAAATTTGAAAATGTCAGTGATCCAACGACAGATGCAAAGGAGGGCTTGAACTACGATTTATCTCTACATGGTGACACTGCACACCTATGAGGCAAACATGAAGCACTAAAGATGTTCTAAGCTATAAAGCAAAATAAATGACTGGCAACCAAAGTCAGTTTCAATTTTTATTATGAATGTCCAAAGTGAGAGCATACTGTGAAGGTGTTAGGTTCTCATTGATTAAACTTCAAGAGACCACAAACTACAGCATTCCAAGCACTTTAATTTTTGACAGAGCCAAAACAAAAGAATGATAAAAAATACTCTTTTTAAGTGTGAAGGGCACGCATATTTGAATTTTTCCATTATTTTTCCTCTGAGGTCATTGTGAACACTGGTGATTTCCAAAACACAAATCCTGACTGGGATACTTGTAGCGAACTTTTATAATCTCTGCCTGAATAAGAAGCAAATAAGACATGTACTTATAAAGTATGTTTACGATACAATGTAGTATGCCTGCTCACTGTTATTCCTTATTCTACCACAAGTCTTCTAGTCTACCACCTGGGTACCTGCTGTTTGCAATAACAGGACAGGAAGGCTGGAGTGAAATACTGGGAAGACCACATGGAACATTGGATTTTGTCAAAGCTGCATTTCAAAACATTTTTAATGCAATTTGAAGACTTTCAATATTTGATGATATCCAGGGAGATAATAATAATGGATTGAAGCCACTGGTCAAGACCTACACAGTATATGCAACTGTGTTTTTTAAAAAAGCCATGGTATACTATAGCTGTGGTTCCAGTCATTTGTAGTTCCAACACAACATGACTTCTCCCCAGAGGATTCCAAGCACTCTGTCCTTTCCGTCACTGGTACTGGATGATGCTACAGATGGGAGTTTGTTGTCACTGATTTTCCAATCAATTCTGGGCTTGTGGAAGTGAGTATCTCTTACAGATGCAATACTGTTCATCTGAGTGGATCCTCAAAAAGAACAATTATGAACTAGAAACTCATAGAGTTTGTGTTTAAAATTTATAAAATTAAACCTGCTCCAACAGGTAATACAGGGAGGCATGCTTGCAACCTCTGGATTCAATCAGAAACAAATGCCTGAGAGCATAGAGCCTTCTCAATAGGTAATGGTGGGTTCCTTTTAACGCTTCCTTAACCAAGATCCGATGTGATGCACATTAGAACTTTGAAGCACGTCTGTCTCAGTTATTTCTACAAGGCCTGGGACACAGGAAGCTGCCAGGACTTCATTCATCATCTTGCCTGTTGACAAAAGGAACAATAACTGGTCATCACTGGTCAATGGAATAACTTTTCCTAGTTTTTTTTTTTTTTTTTCCAAGATAATTCCTAAAGAAGAGATGGTGTCAACACAACAGCATACTGCAGTGTCTGATGGATTTCTGGACTCTAAGCTGGCATAGCTTCTTCCAGTGCACTAGGAAGAACCAGGCTGTGCCTTGGCCATCTCTGCCCTCACATAGGAATGTTAGGAAGCCCTGTCTTGGATGTCAGCGGACTCAGGCTCCAGATGTGATTCTGCCAATGACAAACCTTGCTGGACCTTAGTTCCTTGTGTACAAACAAACTAAAGGGCTCTAGCAGATACCGTCTAGGAAGGTGGCATCCTATGCTAACTGTGGATAAGCTTGTGCACACCTGCCTTCTTAGCTCCTGACAGAGCACAGCCAGGTCCAACCACATCTGTCTGCAGCAAAGGTCAGGCTTACTCAGAACCTCTACCTGGCACCTGTGGTTCTAGTTTTGCTTAGGGTTGAGAACCAGCTGAACTTCAAGAGAAATCTCAAAATATCTACTAGTATCCAAAGTCAATCAAAATGTTCTTAAGTGATTGTGTGATTTAGCTATGTTGGCACAAAATTCTGAAAAGACACATTTCTATGTTTTCACATTTTTTGCTGTATAAGGTCTAAGAAAAATCATTGATTCCTCCTGGGTTTCTAAAATTAAGAAAGCACCACATGAAAGTTTAACAATGCATTAATAAATATAATAACTTGGAAGCATTCTCTAAGAGTATTAGTTTAAGCCACTATGTCAAGTTTACCAAAACATGTTCTAATAAACAGATAGGCTCTAAATATGTGAAGTCTGATCCTAAAACTAATGCCAAGCCATTTCACCAGACTTTATTTTTCTAAGCCTCCTCCATTCTGATGACTTTTTCGTTTGTTTGTTTGTTTGTTTTGGTAGTGGGGATCCAACTCAGGACCTTGTGCTTGTCAGGCAGGTACATAAGCCACTGACCTATCTCTCCAGCATCATCAGACTTCATTGAAAGGATAATTATTGGGGGTTAATATTATTATGTGACTAAAGAACAACCAAAAAATTAGGTTAAATCTCTGGAAATCTTGGATATTACTTGCCTTTTAAAACAAAATGATAGTCTTTGTTGATTAAAAAAAAAACCCTGTACTTAACAATTTTGATTTTAAACTTCTGGAAAAACTTAAGATACCAAAAAATTTGTATGATATATTTTATTATGTCATACTATTATATTACATATTATTATGTATTTTAGGGCATTTTGGCTATCTTATACAAGGGAAATGGCTGGAATAATTGTAAAAAATAATAAAATGAATTTTTTCACGCTTCCATTATGGTTTTAGCATAGAGAAATAACTTTATGAAATGTGTAAAGGAGCCACACAACACAAAAACTGGTGCCAAGATAAGATCTATTATTCTGGATTATTATAAATGATTTCCTAACAATTTTTTCCTTCAAACAGAAAAGCTGACATTAAAAAGTTCATTTTTTAAAAGCTACCCACAGAAAACAATGAAAGCTCTGTGATTTGCCTCGATCGCTGTAACACTGAAGCTCTGGAGCCACTGTCCTAAATCCAGATGAAATTTGCCAGGCTGTAACAGGACAAGGCTGTTGTCCACCAAGACCACCAAGGGCAAAAGCAGAAAAAAAGCCATGCTCATCTAGATTAGGGGGTGGGGCCACAGAAGAACAATGGGTAAAGGTACACAGTGCTACCACAGACTAGTTTTTCTTTGTTGCCAAGTAAGAGAAGTTTTTTGTACTGACAAATGAAATGGTCCATAAAGTGTACGGTGCAATTTTGGCAAGCATTTTATGATCAGGCTAACTGGTATGATCTGCTCTCTATCCTAAGGGCTCGATGGCACGGCCACAGTGCACTGACATGATCCTTCATGGGAGAGGTTGACATCAGCACCAAAAGCATCACGAAGGAACAGTCAGAACGAGAAAATGAACTGCTGTTGGAGAGTGCTTTGGCTCTCCAAGGCCCCTCACAGTATGGGTCCTCTGATCTCTAAACGGAGGATGAATCTCCCTCCAGGAAGGCAAGAGCTGAGGGCTCACAGGACAGGACAGGCACTGAGAGTCAGTCAGTACATGGCCTGGAGCCCAACTGGGCTTTTGTCCCTTGGCCACTCTCTCTCCACCATACACAACCCTTGCTCCTAACACTGAATAGTGACACATTAATTTTTCATCATTATTCTCAAGTCTTCTGTGGAGTTCAGCTACTGCCAATAGTCCTAATATCATAAGTGATTTTATGAAGAACAATCTGAAAAGTAGCAGTGTCTCCACACAGAAAAAAACTCCACAAAGGGCTCAGCGAAGGGCCACTGCCAGGACCACATGGCTGGGAAGTGCTCTAGTGTCCCAGTGCGCAAGCCCAAGCCACCCGGGCTTTAGTTCCACAGTACCTGTTTCTCCCATTGTGAGCTGGGTGCTGGACACATGAAGGAGCTTCTGTACCTGCTATTGAGTGCAGCCGTTAGGTACGAAATCCAGCACAAGCACATCTACAGCTTCATCACAACAAAAAGAAACCTGTCAGTTCCAGAGAGCCACAGCAAGGAGGCTGTGACAGGGGATTTCTTCCAAACTCTGTAGGCAGCTAGAACTTTTGTGAAGGAATATGTTTCCATGAGGTCAGGGTCACTCTTCCTTAGCAGTTACTAGTGTGTTTCGTGATCCCCAGAGTACTGGCTGTACTGTACTTTCCCAGGGTAAAGAATGGTAGCCTGTAATCCCTACTTTTCAAGGGGAATATGGGTCAAAGAATAAGAGTTGTTTTCTTTTAAATAAATCTGATGAAGGGCATGGTGATGCATGCCAGTAATCCCAGCCACTCAAGAGGCCAAGGCAGGAAGATCACAAACTTCAGCAGCTTAGTGAGACCCTGTCTTAAAATTAAAAGAAAAAAAAAAAAAAAAAAACAAAAAACAGAGATGTACAGCAGGGGAGAACATATGTTGAGCATGCTCAAAGGCCCTGAGTTCAATCCCTAGACTGCAAAATCAATCAATCTAAGAAGGAGGAGTACTCACAGGTAAAGTCATTCCTGGAGGAAATCATGAACATTTTAGAACCAGTGTTCCACAGCTCAGTAGCTGTTGCAACTGTCCTCCATTTGGAAATGCAAATACGCTTGCTCTGATATAAACCAGACACAGTGAAGGCCCATGGAAGTGGAGGTGCCCCTAACTAAGGAGTCTGGAAGACTACACTGTTTCTTTCTTGATCCTAAGCAGCCCTCTTCACTAGTCCCACACTGCAAATAGGAAAACTGGGGCTCACAGAGCTTAAATACTCAAGCACCTAGGCATGTACTTCACACACAGTGACTAGATTTTACACAAAGTACTCCCAACCCCAAATTACCTGCCTTTCCTCTCCAAGGTCACTTGTTCCCAATGGCTCAGTATGCAGACATGAAAGCAGCCCCCTTGTCTACCCATGAAGAAGATCCAGCAGTCCCAGGACTGCGGGGAGCCCCAGTTGTTTCTACACCAGCCATGGCCTCTCTCCTGCAGGAACTGGCTGTAGAAACAGTGGCCAGGTTTCTAAGTTAGTGACAAGTCACAGCAGAGGACTAGATGAAGGACCAGACTTAGAAAGGAAAAACGCTTCCTCAAGAACGCAACCCCCACAGAGCAAACTGCATGGAGAAGGAAAATGCAGCTGACCTCTGTGGGCTGGTCCTTCATGAATGTCCAAATGAGTCACTTCTGAAGTGGAGCTCAGAAAGGGAAGACAAGGATAACAATACTGGGAGTCAAAGTCCACCAAAAGCTTCTGGCCTCTTTTTACTTAATCTCCAGTTCCCATCCCCTAGAAGGGCTCTCATCAGAACTGCTGCTAACCCACACAGCTACCCATTGGAAAGCTAGCACCTTGCTTTTCCTCTGTTCTCCAGGAAGGGTGCAGGTATGTCAGTAGGAAGCCAGGGGACAGAACATTACACTGGGGTTGATCTGCAGCAACACTGACGATACTGGATTCGTAACCAGCAGGGCTGGAGAAGGTGGTGACGGCAGAGTGCTTGATATGCACACACTCTCTCCCAAGACATCAGACCCAGCCTCCACCAGCCTGTCCGCCACATGGCAATGACAGTGCCAGAGTGGCTTTCTGATGCCAGGCCCCAGCCTGCTTCATCCAGTTGATGCATTTGGTCACCCATATGGGAGCAGGCTGCCTGCCTCAGAGCTGTGAGTAGCAGTGTGTGCAGATGCCTTCAAACATAATTTGCTAAATGTTTTATTGTTCTGTGGTTTAAAACCGACTCAAAATGTGTGGAGCCACATCCCATTAGATTAGAACAATATGAAACCGTGTCTTTCCAAGTACCAAGTGTAAGAATAAAATAAAGGCAATCATTGCCCAGTAGGTAAATTTATTCCTATGACAGGAGATACCTAGTCCTCCCTGATTAAACTGTGGTCATATTTCCTGTCTTATGTCCACATATGTGTCATGCTTACAATCTTTGAGAGTGCCCAAGAGGCTACTCAATTCCAGCATAAAGCAAAAGGGATCATATTAGCACCAAAACAGACTTGAGGCACAAAATTCTCACTTTAAGGCTTGTTTGTTTTGTGCTGGCTCAAGCTGCCTTAAGGGCAGGTCTGGTAAATAAAGCACATGGAGCTGGGGATGGAACTGCAGTCCCCTGCACTGGACAACTGGGTTTGCCCAAGCAGGTGCTAAAACAACTGAGCTAACCCGCAAGCTCCCAAAATTCTTACTTTAAGCACTAGAAAACTGTAACTCTGAAACTCTATCCTTGCCCATGGACACACAGATCGATTATGTGATGCTCTGACACTTTGTTTTGCAAAGGTCCTGATTCATCTAATTCAAATATTTCAGATGGTCTATCTTGAAAATCTATGGCACGTGTCAAGAATAATCTACTTATAATTTAGACTTTAGGACCATAATGAATCTTGCTATTTCCACAGTGTGGGAATCCAATCTTGGGAGCAGGCAGGAAGCAAGCATAGGATCCGTGGGCACAGGGTTCAGAGCCCGGCAAGATCCCTCCAGCCAGTGCCTCCATGGAGAGGCAGGTTACGGTGCTGGCTGAAAGTGTGTACTCTGGCCTCATGGAATACTTGGGCAGGGTCAACAGCCCCTGGAGTTTCCCCATCTGAAAGATGGAGATCAACGCTCACTGCTGAAGCCAGCTGCGAGGCTGTGTGAAAAGTGCCACAGAGGAGGCAGGATGGGGCTGCTCCTTCTCCTGCCAGCCGCGCTCTCAGGCAGCCCTGGGGACAGAAGGGCAGCGGAATCCTGGGTGAGCTGAGACGGGGCTTTCCATTCCTGCTGCCCAAGATGCACCTCCCTTGCTTTCTACCCTGACAGCTCTCTGTCAGCTGGGAAAATCTCTGCTTTGGCCACATCTTCGGTAGAGTCCTCCCAGGTGCTTTGTTTGCCAGGAGCACCACGATGACTGATCAAAACTGTGAAAGGCAGACCTCTACCCCCATTTCCTCAAGGACCAAGGTGTCCGTGACTGTACCAACCACACGTGCTGAACCTCCTGGCTGCTAGAGACTCACGATGCTCCCTTTGAATTTGTGCCCCTGCCCCAAAACCAAGATGCCCCTTCTCCTACTCCACCTCCCAACATTCTCCCTTTCTCTGGACCATTCCTACTCAGAGGAATCACCACAAACAGCTAGGAGTCAGTATACTGACATTAAAAACAAAACACAAGCAAAACCCAGCCAATGCACATGCTTTTGTTAATGGACAAGAAAAATTTCAAGAGAATGTCTGCTAACCACTCACAGACAGCATGGCCCACACTGTGTGATGTCTTGGGGCACATACGAACTGGAAGTTCGGCACATTGACCCCTGAACCTTGGGGCTGGCGAGAAGACAGAAGCAGTCAGAAAGATGCAAAAACAGGTTATCTGAAGCACTTTTCTATGGCCTTAAAACTACCACCAGGCTACAGAATGGAAAAATTGGACGACAAGCTCCATGAGAATAAAGCCAAGTCTGAAATCATCTTTGTAAAATCCTGACTCTTGACATTGGGCTTAATGGGCACGTGGTGATGAAAAACAGAATGAAGGAAATAGGAATAATGCTAAACAGCCACCCTGGAAGATAAAAGTTGACCTGATCCATTTTAGGCCCTTAGTGTAAAGCAGTTCTAGGACACACATTCCATGGGCAGAAGAACTATAGGAACTGCCTAGAGGTTTGTCAGCTGGAGGTTGATGCTAGCACTAATGAATCCCACCCAGAGACATCTTTACAAAGCTCTCCTTTTGGCACAAAGGTTCAAAGGCTTCCCTTGAGGTTTCCAAGAACAGACGCCGTTAGATTAATGCTTCTCAAGTCACGTGTTGCATGCAAACTATCATTTAAGATTATCAGGCACTCATCTCTGCACTTCAGGCCAGAATGAAACCAACTTGATCTAGTAGAACTGAACCAACCCCTCAGATTAAAAAGATTTGGTAATTTTAAAAGTTAACTTTAAAGGGAATTATAATACATCCTATAAGTTTGTCACATTTATGCATAAAGAATATTCTGGAAACAAGGTATTGATTAAATTTTATTTTTGGCATACTGGAAGGAGTCAGTGTTTAAAGAAACCCTATTAATCCTTTTTGGGTGCAGCAAAGAAAACTTTTGAAAAGTGAACAATCACCCATTAAAATTTATATATATATATATATATATATATATATATATATATATATATATATATATATATTCCTATATCCAGTTTGCAGAAAGCAAACTCAATCTGGTGTCCTCGGCTGTCTTCACAGCTGAACTGGAGAAACTATATGGTGGTTTGTTTGAGCAGATGCTATTTTTTTTTTTTTTTAATAGCTAGAGAAACTGATTTGCAAACTGAATTAGTCAAGGAGATGACAAGCCACTCACTTTTCTTGGATGCCAGAAAACACAGCCCAAGGGTAAGGTGACCTCTGGAATATCTGTGGCAAGAACAGCCACCCCTGTGTGCCTGTGTGACACCTACTCCTGGGGTGACAGGAAGACAGAAAAGAGGGACCTAGGTGGGCCAGCATCTCTCCCTATCCAGAGTAAGTGTTTAAAAGTAGGAACTGTCTATTCAGAGCTGTCAAAGAGTGAGCGAGTGAAAACAGGAGAAGGAAGAGGAGGAGCAGGAGGAGGAATTGCCTGTGTATTTAGAGCACCACAATTACTAAACACTCTACTCTGACTTGCTCGGTTTTTGATTTGCTTTCTTTAACACAATCTTTTCCTTGTGTGCTCACAAAGTGACTTTCAGACACCAGAGCTCCACATCTTAGAAGTGAGCACAATGCAGTGTTAGTAAATACAACAAATGGGGTCATAACCACACTTAAAACCTCAGGGTAGGGAGGATTCACCTAGGCACCTGCCATCTGGATCACCCCCAACAGTCACAGAACATGGGTCACTTAATCACACCTTACTGTGCTGTTGGCAAAAGACTGTGCAGAAATGTGTGACCCGGTTCCCTTTTTCAATAATTTTCAGGAAGGCACAGAGTCTTGTTTTAACAAGCTCATGGAGCACGCCAAATGTGATCCAGATTAACGAGCCACTAATAGATCTTCTTTCTCTACAAACACAGCTCTGTCTCTGGAACATTTGTCTCAGGCAGGTCCAAAAACACAGAATAGAATGGTACACAATTTTTTTTTAATGGGTGGTTTTGCCAAATCATAATCCTCAGAAGCCTCAGCCAAGATTGGGAAAAGAAAAATCTTCCTTTACAGTGTTTGAGAGCTGATATGTGTTGCATCTGCGCCCCACACACGAGTCCCTCCTGTGCTTAGCAGTGATGGAGCACGGAATCTTCCAGAACATACCTTACAACTTCCTTAGGCATGGCAACTGGAATTACATCCAGCTATCCAGAATCCTGTACCTTTCTTAGAAAAACTTAAGACATCTGTGAAGGACACATCTAGATATTAGCAAATCTCAAGTTACAAATCCCAGTGGAGTATGTAATTTTCCCCCATAATACAATGGGCTTATTTGCCCACCCTGCCAGGGAACCCCCAGGGACACCTGTGCTCAATGGCTTCTCACATACAGTGTGAAAGTCCCTGATTACACATAGAACATTGGAAGCACTATCAACTATGATTAAAATAATTCTCAGTACAATCAATGAATGAGTTCAAACCAAGTGCCACCACAAATGCAGCCTAGCCGTGGACCCACACAGGTATTCTAGAGGCTCCCTAAGATCACCCCTTTGAACTCAGGGCAACTTCTTTATTGAAACCCCACAACGTTCAACATTTCCTGATTTTTTTCACCCCAGGGGAATCCTTGTCAATATTGAGCATCACATCTCTGAGCAGTGGAAATGTTTCACTGGAAACGAACCTTCCTCCCTCAAATTTATAATATGCATTGTAGGAAAGCTTGGTTTAATTTACCGACAAATTCCAAGGTGAAATGCATTTTTCCATTCAGTGGTAGGTGTTATAAGAATGACACACAAATTAGCTGTAAATCTCTTCCTGTGGCTTGCTCTCTCTTCTGCCAGTTACACATACACGGAAAAACAGGCTACAAAAGGTTCAGTGCCAACAATACCAATGAGTCTGATCTTTCCCCCCAGTACCACCCACAAAGCAGTGCCATGGGTGGACTGGGATTGCAAATTTGCATGTCAGAATAGGACTAGGTGGTTGGGGCTAACTGGCTTGGCAGGGAGATGGGAGAAAGAAGAAACTAAAATCCCAACAAGTCCCAGGACAATAGGAGCTCAGCCCAGGTACAACCATTTATAAGAAAGTTTTATACAATACCATTATGTCCACTCTGAAACAGACAAGTTATGAAAGTACCTATGCAATTCTGTTCTCTGTTCTGTGTCTTCAAAAGAAAATGTTACTCTAGTCACCGATGGAACACATCTAAAGTCTCCCTGTCCTCTCTGGCAATTTCCAGCTGTAATCATGACGCTTTTCCTGCAATCACAGTGTGAGCTGAGCCAAAGGCCTTTGCAGTCCTGGGCTGGAGATCTGAAATGTGATCACTAACCTACCACAGTGAAGGAGGAAGGAAACCAACGCTATATGACCTGTGCCAGATGCCAGCCTGCAGGCAGGTGCCCCACCTCAGCTAGTCTACTGGCCCACATTAACCACCATTAACCTCATCTCACAAATGAGGACCTAGCCTGTGGAGGCTAAGTTACTTCTTTGGCAATGTACAGGTAAAGCCAGTGTTAGAACACAGAGTCTCTTTTGTAATATTTCAACAAAGACATGTTCAAGATATCTTGAGCCCAACATATTTTTTTTCCTCTTGTAAAGAAAAATCACCTCTTAGGTAAACACAAACAAACAAACCACTACAAAGACAATAATATGCAATGTACTAATTATTGAAACTGTCCTATTAAAAAAAAAAAACTGCAGCAATCCTCATTTTCTAGCATGGCATTCTAAATTACCTATTTTCAAGCACAAAGATCAGCTGGTGTGAAGACTCAGGACATAGGAGAACCTGTACTGCAACATCATGAAATTCAGTTGAGCTCCAAATTTTCCAAACAAGGAGATTATGGAGCCACAGAGGAAAGAGATCGAAGTTGTGTAGTTTGCCTGGAGAGAGTCACATGGAGAGAAAACATTCTCTCAGGCTCTCACAGAGAGCAAACTGGTCAAGCATTGGCCATGACTCATCCACATGGATGACACAGACAAAGGATCTACAGAATAATCGCTTCTCGGCCTTTTGGCTAAGATCAAGTGTAGGATCTACAGAATAAGGCACAGGACTACAAGATAAACCCTGAGGGGACTTCACTGACCTCATAAGAAACATAAAGTACATGTGTTGGTATATAAGTCTTGCTCTATCTAGGTCTTAACCATCCAGCAGAAAAGTATAAAAATGAAGTATACATCGTGGGGCCATAATGTTAAGTTGAGCTGTAATGGCTATGGTTGACAACATCTTCTGATAACTCACTATTGTTGTGGAATGCTGGACTGTGTTGGATTGTGTTGTTGAGTTCAGGCACCTAAGTTCGTTGAATGACAATGGAGTGCCTATCTCTGACAGGTGTAGACAAAGGAGGGGGTACAGAAAGGAAGAATCATGATGTGTGTGTATGGACAGTACAGTGGGGATAGATAACGCTGTGCTTCTGCATAATCCTATGAGAGGCAAGATTTGCACTAATGGTGGTTGGACAGGATATTATGTCGGCTTGCACCTTCTATGATACCAAAGCATTATGAAAACAGTTTGCAATGTATTAATTTATCAAATCCATATTGTTAAGGTATCTTAAAACTGTCTCATTGATATTTTTACCTCAATAAAACAAAAAAACCTTAATTAATTAATTAATTAAAAAAAAAAAAAAGGTCTGCTGGTGGCTCGATCTCAGTATGGCCCTACATTCTAATTGCAGATTGAGGGGAGAAAATTTGCACCAAAGTACAGAATGACCTCAGGCCTATAGAGGGTTCCTGTGCATCCATGACCCATTAGGGGGTTGAGCTGCCCCAGAGCTCACTCTGCACAATTGCCTTGCATGGGCCTAGTGTCCAAAGTTCAGCCAAAGAGCTCCCCCCACCCATTGTGATAGGGTAGATCTCCTCCCCTCCTTTCTTTAGCTTATTCTTTGGACACCACTCACGATACTTAGTAAACTCCCTCTGGGGAAGCTGTCCATGGTCCACACAGTAGCTGGACACACTCAGACACCCTCCAGGGAATCAAGAGACAGGTGCGTGAAGTAGTTACCCAGGGAAGAGCTGATGCACCGTCCGCACCAGGAGTAGCAAGCAAGAAGCACCCCGGGACAGGAAGGTGGGTGCCCAACTGCCACTGTTTTGTTTGTGTTGCACTTAACATGTGCATAACCATTCTTCAGGGATAGCCAGTGTTGACTGCAGGCAACTGGGTGGAGCCAAAGGACTCAAATCCTCAAATACATTGCAAAATAATAATTTAAAAACTACCTCAGTAGATATTGGGGGGATTTTTTATTTTTATTTTTGGTAGCACTGCACTTTTTGAACCCAGAGCCTTTGTACTGAGCTGCATCCGTAGCATCTCCTTTAAAAACAGTATCTCCCTAAATTGTTAAACCACCTAGGGTGTTGGGATTACAGGCATGTACCACTACATCCCACTTCTTTATTTTTGGTTTATTCTAGGTTTGTCTTGGGCCTCTAATGTCTTTGGTATTCATTAAATACATAGGCTATTATTTTTAAAGTTAAGAAACAACTAAAAATTTGGTAGTGAATATTAATTATTAAAAGATAAAGCCACTTCTTACTTATATGGTTTTACTTGCAGACATCTTTTCACAACTATTTAATGTCCTAAGTGACATCATTTTGACTTTATTTTGTTAGATGTGAAAATGACACCGTCCACCCACTATTTTGGGGTTGTTTTGTCAGTAGTAAGTCAGTGTTTGTGGACTCAATTCCTTTTCTTTAGGGAGGTCTTCTTTGAGCCCAAGGTGTTTTCCCTCTTGTAAATAAAAATCACCTAGGCACAAAAAAACTAAAATTTTCACGTTCTAGCATGATATTCTAAACTACCTATTTTTAACCATGAAGCAAATCCGCCTCCCATTGGTATCTACAGAGGAACTGAGAGGCCTCAAATCGTTTGCTAAGTTTGGTCACAGTAATAAATTCTGGCACCGCAAGTGCTTTGTTTTAAATAATACATCAAAAAAGGGCTCAAAGTTATCTGTCACTTCTTTTTTAAATTTATTTGTGTATCAGGCACAGGGTTTCACTGCACAGCGTGGCACATAGCGATCCTCCTGCTTTGTGCCTCCCCAGTGCTGAGATTACAGGCACGGGCCGCCACTCCTGGTCCCAGCAGCTGGCTAGTGTGTCTGGGGTTGGCGCTGGCATGGCATGGGACTAGGGATCGAACCCCAGTCCCTGCACTTGCCTAAACAGGTGCTTAGTTTGCTGAGCTATCTTGCTGGCCCTAACAATCACTTCTATTTATATTCAATATATTTCCTTGAGCGTAGAAAAGAATTAAGGGGTGCTGCATACACAAACATCATTGTAACACAGATTTTAGATTTTGAATGAAGCCTGGGTCTAATCTGCAGCACTGTATACCAGGGGCAAGGCTGACATAGTTTTCTTTTAGGAAAATTGCTGAGAACACTGAGCTTCTTAACATAAGGCCAATTGATATATAAGGGACCTAAAGAATAGGGTTGCCAAATTTAGCAAATAGAATACAGAAGAAAAACTTGTTGAAGTGTAGCTCAAATACTTAACATATATCAAACATTATTTGTTGCCTATCTGAGGTTAAAAGTGAGTTTGGTGTCCTTTATTTTGCTTGGCACTCGATTGGAGGAGAAAGGGCAGATACCTCGTGGACACTGGATAAGCACAATGTGTTGTGTTCATTTCTACAGCTACCCGGCTCCCCCAGCACCACGGATGTTTCTCTTGCGCAGCTGATCCCTAGCTATAAAAAAATACGTCCTTTACCAGTGCCCTCTGTTTCCATCAGGTAATCATTTTCTAGGGCTGTTCCAGGAGCTGGGGACAACTGTTGTCATGAGCTTCCACACAGGCAGAGGGAGGAGGTGAGGAAAAAAACCAAGCAGCAGTACGCTGCAAGGAGAGCAGAGGTGGGGTGGTGGCGGCCTCTGGCAGTCCCTGTGACTGGGGAGGCCGACATGGAGAGCTGCACACGCAAGGCCAGCCTGGGCTACACAACAAGATCCTGTCTCAAGATGTGGGCGAAGGCTGAGGATGCAGCTCAGTGTTGAGTTCTACAGGCTCAATCTCTGGTCCCCCATACAGAAAACAAAACAAAAGGACAGCAACAAAACAAAAGAACAGTGCAGCAAGAGGCAGGAGAAGAGTTCAGGCAGGCGCTGTTTTAGATGGGGTCTGTTCCAAAGCATTCTCTAAGACAGAGAGAGAAAGTGTGAGTCTGAGGAATTGACAGACTGTGCACGAAGAGAGGAGGAGGAAGACAGAAGGATGGACAGCAGCGCACCCCATTATAAAGGTATTACCATCTGGAGTCATTTAACACAGACAACTATGAGCCTGTAAGACAACAGTGGCACACAGAAGAACATTGTAAGAAATGGAGAAAGGTCCCCCATGGAAGGAAGCCTGACCTTCCTTCTACAAGGCAACTTCTGGAAAATCAGTAGTTCACAGTGCTTACAAAGTCTATTAAGGTAAGTCAGCCATGGCACTCGCCTGTATTCCCAGCTACTCGGGAGGCTGAGGCAGGAGGATCACTTGAGCTCAGAGGTCTGAGGCCAGCCTGGGCAACATAGCAACTCTGTCTAAACAAAACAAAACAACAAAAAAGGTAAAGCTGTGACCTGGAAGAACAATTCCCACCTTCTCTTCCAGCATTCCCACGGCAGGTCAGAAGGCAGGTACATACACCATCAATTAGATCACCCTTCCCCCATGGAGTAACAAGCACCGAGTGACATGCTGCCTCTGTCTGGGAACATGCTAGAAATAAACTTCCCAAGCTCCTGTCCCTGCTCTTGGGCACAAGGACAAACATCTGATTATGGGTTGTGGACACAGCAGCCCTGATCAGAACCAGGACATGTGCCATCACTTATCAGCTATGGTCAGTGACACTGTCCCCTAGGCCTGTAGTCAGAGTTCACAGGACTTTCTTTTAGATTAGTAATAACTTTTTAAAAATTTAAAATATACATCCAAATGTCCACCTTTACCAACTTGTATCTGAGAAAAAAAAAAAAGAATTATTTTGAAAAGATCTAAGAAAACCATTAATTCCTCTGACACACTCTGTTCTCTGGGTCCCAGAGACCCAGGCCTCTTAAGCCTTGTTTCCTTCCAGCCCCTCCCTGCAGGACTATGGTATGGCTCAGGTGATGAACCAGGTTGAAACTGATGCCTTTTTCATGAGATAAATCAAACTTCTTGGTGTAGCACCATGTCCTAACAAGCCGAGACAGTCTAAGACATCATAGCTTTTACAGTTAAGATTCTGCAAGAGTGAAATATTTTGAGAAAGCATAACTATGTGAGAATATGAAAGACCCCCGGAATCACAGAGTCTCAGGCCCAACATGCCCCAGAGCGATACCTACTGGGACCTCTGTGCTGCCTCTAACTTATCCCCACACGGATTCTGTGCAGGCTCTAGTGTTTCCATCTCTTCTGCCAGGCTTCAGTTCATTTTTAGGCAGTGACAATGGCAAGGAAGCCCAAATTTCTGCCCTCTGGTGTTACAAAGAGCACGTCCAATTCCTCAGCTGCGTTACACTTACTTGAAGCCAATGACTTTACAATCCTTTAAATGTTCTCTGGGGCAGACACATTAATCTTCATTGGACAGAAACGGTGCCCAGCTATCTAGATCATGTTCCTATAGATACACTTAAAATTTGTCTGTGTCTAGAAACTAGAACTGCTTTTCACTGTGGTCTGATTTGTGAAACGGAGAAACATCATCACCATTTGTCACCCATGTCAGACTGAACCCTGTTCTTGGGCTATGGCACTGTAAGTTTTTCTTAGTGCAGCGATGGAGAGCTTCTTGGCACTTGCAATGGTACAAACAGCCTACTGTGGCACACATACCATAGGTTCACCACCACTGCCTTGGCCTCTGGTGGCCACAGGAATCTGCCCTGAGGTCACTATTAAAACACATCTGATCTTCCCTTCAACTTACCAGCACAGAGCTCATCCAAGAGTCTACTTCTCTCACACATTCTCATAACCCCTAGGTTTAATCAACATGCCTAATACCCATCTCTTCTTTCTAATCACTAATAAGTAGTGGAGGGCAAGTGTGAAGTCATAAATCTCTGTCTCATTTCAGCCCCTTTAAATGGGCCTGGGTTGATCTATATGTGAGCACCAAAAAGAAGAAAAATCTGGTGGGCACTGACGCCTCCTTTTGAGACTGCCCCAGAGCCTGCGGTAGCACACAGGCAACCTGTGCTCCTAGCCACCCTTGTGGTGTTCCAGTGCTTTTTCCTATCCAGTGGGCCTGTTTTCTTCCTTCTGAGCTGCTCATGGCTTCTGGCCCTCTCCTCCACAACCTTCAGGAAAGGCCAGGGCAGGGGTAGCTTCCTGTGGCTCTGCTATGAAATTCTGGCCTCAGGTCTCCTACAGCTGCCACTCCCCAGTTGACACTGCTTCGTTAACTGGCTGTGGGGTGGATGGACTGAACAAGCTAGGCTGCACTGCCGCCTTTCAATCCTTGCCATAACAAAACCTGAATGACTTCCTTAGTTCCTTACTGAATGACATAAGCCTCTTTTAGAGTACCATTCACTTCTCTGGAAGGAACTTTCTTTAGTGATCCCAGGGCAGAGAACCCCTTTCTATCAGTCAAGCAGTCTTGGGCTCTTTCTGGCCAAAGAAATGAATCACTGGGAATGACGACAAGAAATCACCACTGGGAATGATGACAAGTTCATGGGCTTGCACTTTTATAAAGTATTTTAGGCTTAAAGATCCAAATGCTGGCCCACGACCAAGCATCAGATCCCCTCCTGCTTGCCATAGGCCTGCTTGCAGCAAGTTGCACACCAATCTGCAAGTTCCCAGGGACACCCCTTCTATGGCCAGAGCCACTGCAGTGGCAATCTCATCATCTCTCTAGTCACTTAGGCTCTGCCTCCCATTGACATGAACTTTTTTTTTTTTTTTTTTTTTTTTTTCATTTATGTATTGGGTACAGGGTCTTACTACACAGCTCGGACTCCTAGTGACTAGTGATCCTCCTGTTTTCAGCCTTCTCAGTGCTGGGATTACAGGTGTGCACTAGCACACCTGGACTCTGTCACCAGCTCAGCATACCTCGGAGGCGGGGCCAGCACAGCATGTGGGACCTGGGATGGAAGGAACCCTGGTCCCTGCACTTGCCAAAGCATGCACTTATTCTGCTGAGTTATCTCACGGGCGCTGGACTTCTGCCTGTGTGACTTATTAATATAAGGCCTCAGGTGCCTGTGCCTCCCATTTACCAATAAAATGCTCTCCCAATAAGCATCTTCTCATACCTGCTTTCACCCTCCTGACCAACCTTTTAGATTTGTGCTACTCTTCTACATGCATAATTCTCCCTCTTCTGCTCTTGTCCTTTTGGTTTGGCCTCTCACAGAGGGCTGGTACAAGTGAGGCCCTGTTTCCTTTCCATCAGCATCATATATGTCACTTATATTAGCAGGATTCTGCTGTTGAGTTATCACACACACACACACACACACACACACACACCCCTGTAGCAACTTTCTTTTCTGAAACTCTCTGTTCCTTGTAACTTTTCTTTGAATATCTTATCTTTCAAAATCTTTCACAGTAAAAGCAGTTTTAGGCGTGTTTGATAAGGCCCATATATGACACTTAATAAAGGGCATCGCTACCCCTTGACTTCACTCTGTCCTGCCAGGAATGCCTGTTGGCACTCTGGACAGATGCACCATTACCCCCCTTTTTGAAAAGACTAACAGGAAAAAGACCAGAGGAAGCCCCTGAGTAAATGTCCAAAGAAGGACTTGACCTTGCTCCAGGAGGCCTGAAGACCATAAGTCTTTTGCTAAGCTACTCTGTATTGTGTGTTTTCAAGTGTGTTTCTACCTCAGCATTTTATCCCAAAGGGCAGGCAGAATTCTTTTATATTTTTAAGAATAAAAAAAGCCCAGATTTAAGATTATAGGTGGCTTTCTTTCATTCTGACTTCTCTCAAATATATTTTTCTATATTGTACTTTATTTATAATTCTAAAAGTATAATAATAGCAATAGACTATGCGTAGCATGAGATCACATTTTATTTATACAGTAGGAGAGATAGTCTTTGTATTTAGCAAAAGCCTTTTGTTTCTTTTTTGTTGATACTGAGAGTCTAACCTAGGGCCTCACACACATCAAGCAAGTATTCTACCACTGAGCCATGTTCTCAGCCCTTCTACTTTTTGAGACAAGCTCCTCCTAAATTGCCTAGGCTAAACCTTGAACTTAAAATGCGCCTGTCTCAGCCTCCCAGACAGCTGAGACTGTGGGGATGTATCTAACAACTCCAGCTAGCAAACATTTTTCAAAACTTATAAATAACATTGGTAAAATTGAGTCACTATCATTGCAAATTTATTATAAAAATAAGAGGGAGTGAGACTTGCTTAGTTTTTAAAGAGGCATCCAGCAGGGGGAACTATGAAGGTGCTGCGGGCAGATCTGCACAGGCTTGGAGGCATGCAGACAAGCCCACATTATCATCGCCCCCAGCGCACCTCTGAACTAAGGGGCATGGCTCTGGCTAGGATTTACCGAGACACTTGCAAGACCGAAGCCTGAAAGGCATTCAGTCTACTGCTCCACCCTATCCAGTGCCCCTTGGGAAAAGCTATGATGCTGTAGAGTGAACCTGGGCCCATGAGTCTTAGTAAATTCACCACCTCATTCATGTGACTACTTGGGCAGTTTTCCTAAATAAATTCTAATGACAAATACAGATCAGGCACATTGTACAAATGTCAAGCACACACTGGAAACACAGTTTTAAAGGAATGCAGAAAATCATTAGGCATGCTAAAAAACCTGTTAGCCAGAACTCATACCCAAACTCTACATTTTAAAAACCAAAATTCATCTGTATCGTTTTTAAATAAGCTACTTAGGTAATTTCAATACCTTATTCTAAGCAAAGCAAGTCTCTGTTAAACTATCAGACGTTGATGATGCGTAGTCCAGAGAGGAGCAAGCTTTGTCATTTAACCAGTTTCACAGATTTATATGGACATTTCATGCTTTTTAAAAAGGTAGAGAAATTGATGGTCTGGCAGCTGGCTGAAATGATTCTCCATTTTAAAAATCTGTTAGCAGTGTTGAGTTTCTACTGCAGATTGACAATTTGGTGATAGCAAGCTGTCTTTGAATTAATGTTCCAGAAAACGTTTTATTTCAAGATTTTTAGAAGGAAAGCCAAGATTTTCTGGGAGTCAGTTATGTGAAACAGCATCATGTTTTTTTTTTTCTTTTCTTTTTATAATCTTTCAATTCTAGAGTTAATGAGCAGTATGTCTTGAAAATGTTTTGTTTGATTTTCTAAAAAAGCTCAATTCCAAATCTTTTCAAGGTAACCGACCTTTATTCTCTTTACCAGCCCTAAGGGAAAAAGTCACTACAAAATATAAAGACACTATGACATATTTACATCTTTTTCTATCTCAAAATTATCCAACCTTCCTTGTCTTCTGTCCATAGAAAATTGTAACTCAAAGACTTCAGAAAGATTCATCTCCCAACGAGGTCCGCTTGGTTTTCCTGGCCTGCTTCCCCACTCCTTATGGCCAGGGTTCTGTACATCACGTGCACATGGTTCTCAGAAATCATGACATCATGCCATTGGAGGCAGCTTTTCCAGGAGCTCCCTATCTCTTAGCTGCCAGACAATCAGCACAGAGTTGCATGCAAACACTGCACACACAGCTGTCACACTCAGAGCCTCTAAGTGACAAGGTGAGGTCTTCCTCTCACTTTCTCTAACACCCTAGCACAACGCCAAGGCCATTTGATAAAATGGTTGAACAAAGCCTGAGGCCAAACTAATGACCAACACATGCTCATTCTTTAAAATTTCAACATTTTTCTATGCTGCAACAAATTACGTAGAAAATCTACAATCTGTTCTAATGCACTTTATCTGAAAACTGGAAAGAATGGTAAATACAAAGTCTCTTAAATTCTCATACCTTCCACCTCATCTTGTAGTTTTGGCTTACAAAATCTTTATCCCTGACACTAATTTTTATGGACATGGAACTAAGGTTTTATTCAACTCCCTATCAACTATACAATGAGTGAAGTACTACGTGACTGCCTATAGGGCAGAACAGGAAGGGAAAGAAGAGGTAGAGCACTAACGTGTGTCCTGAAGACTACTGCTAGCCCTGCGTGTGGCTCATGCCTGGAATCTCAGCAATCTGGAGGCTCGGGCAGAAGGACTGCTAGGAGTTTGAAGCCAGCCTGAACTACATAGTGTGACCCTATCTCAAAAAAGAAAAGGAAAAAACAAAGACTATTGCTAATAAAAGAGAAATACACAGGAAATGAAGAGGGGGCTGGGGATTTAGCTCAGTGGCACAATGGGTACAATGCTTGCCTCTCAGGCTCAAAGCCTTAGGTGCAGTCCTCAGCACCAGAAGCAAAAAAGTAAGGTTCAACAGGGGAAATGAAGAGCAATGTTTGCAGTCACCTTTGGGGAAGCAAACTAGGAAGTGAAGCTTCTTTTTCACACCCTGATGCAGATAGGTCCCAACAAAGGTTGGAAGGGGTGAGAGAAGCTAATACCTGGACAGTCATTGGCTAATGCTAAACTGCTACTGTGTGAAGCCAAATGCAGGCTGTTAAAAACTGGGATCATTTTGCTGACTTTGCTCAAGATGAAGTTGTCATCTGTCACCATCCATGCCAGGACAGAATGAGTCCATTTTATAGTGTTTTGAACCTCAGACTGGGATGTGTGTCTTTGCCACTTGAGGGAAACTAGTGTCTCTATTGCAGCGCTTTGAGATAATCGGCTCCAGGACCTCACCACTAAGGGGCAAATGCAATTTCTCACCAGATTCTCAGCAGTGAGTATTCGAGGACACATGAGCTTGCCATGGGGCACTGTTCTTGCATCTGGCTGACAAGGGTCTCTGCACTTGCACACAGACTACACATTGGCCACATCCACAAGAACACACTAGGCCTGTGCACAGAACAAGGGCTCCTTTTCTCCTCCCAACTCTACAAGACAGATGTTAAGGCAGCCTGTGTTTAAGAAACAGACTCAGATATGGCATCTGCCTAAGATGTGTGCCAGAGCCAGAATTTGATCCCCCATTTTCCAATATTCTTTTCTCTCAGGCCCAGCTACCTTTGCAAGCCCAGAATCTGGATGTGACTGCTCATACAGAAGAATGCTACTTCCCCACAGTTAGTTGTTAGGAAACTTTGTAGCTGAAGAAAACAGAGAGCTCTGAGCTGAAATGCTGTAACCTGGAAAGCAGCTGGAGCAAGAGAACCCTGAAGACTCTTCACTACTGACCCTCTCCCAAATGGTTCTCTCCTCAGGACCACTGTAAAGGTTAACACTAACACTGACATCTAACAAGCCCAAGGCCCTGCCCCACTCACTCCCCAAACTCTTCCTTTCAGGGCTTTATTCTGCTGTTGGCTCACTCTACTCCCACTGTGCTTGCAGCCCCACAACTGTGTTTAGCCAGACCTCTGCCTACCAGTCCCCACCTGCCCCGGGGGCTGAGGAGCCACTGAGCCGGGTCTTTCTGCAGTCCTCCCCACCCACACATGCCACCCTTTGCTCTGCATCCTCATTCTTACCTTCAGCTCTACCTGCAATACCACAGTGTGCTGAGATCCCTGGGGCTCATGGGCATCACAGGGGTTCTCACACAGTGCAGACTACCTGCAGCCTCAGCTACTTAGGACAATGAGAGGACCAGGAAGCCATGGGTTTGATTGACTGAATGATTTTTATGCATTTGTCACAGAGTCTACTGGGTCTACACGGTCTCAGTATGTGGATCGGACTTGTAATGATTCTCCTATTTTCAGTATCCCAAGCGCTGGCATTATAGGAGTGTGCCACCACACCCAGTCTCAATCACAGTCTCAGCACGCCCCAGGGGTGAGGCTGGCATAGCATGCAGTGGATCAAACACTGCTGCTGTGCTCTGCCTAAACAGGCACTTTAGTGAGCTGAACTATCTGGCCGACCACGGGAAGGCATGGGTTTGAGACCAGCCAGTGAGAGTTGTAAAAGGAAAAAGACATGCGAAGTCAGGGCCAGAAAGTGGATGAGCAGAAGCTGTCAACTGTCACAGGATAGCACTGTGAGCAGGGACACGGGGACAGCAAGAGGGGTCGTCAAATGTTATTGAAAATAGTGGCTCAAACTACAGTACATACAATCCTTCAAGGGAACATTCAAGTAAATTAACACGTTAGGATGCACATGCATTATCTGATGTCATGCTGAAACAGCCCTAGAGAAACACTGCTGTTAGCATCCCTGCCTGACTTGGGAGCTCAGGGTTATTCAATCAAGTAACTTCCAGGAAGTCACAAGATCTTTCTGCTGCAGATGCCACATTTGCATTTGAATCAGATCTATCTTAAAGGCCCAAGCTTTCCCCAGGACATTTCTACCACATGTTTCACATGAAACAATTTCTGCACTTAGTTTTAAGCAAAACAGGCTTGCTACTGTTTTTATTCAACAAAAAATAAACTTTCTTAATTATACTGGAAGAACTTCAGTGTTTTCAAATGAAACAGACAATTAAGTAGTGCATGTTCAGAAAGCCATTTGGTGCTGAGAGGAGAAAGAATGGTACTCAATGTTCTCCACCAGCAACGCAAAGTGAACACAACCACCTCCTTCAGATTCCTAAAATTAGAAAAGCTAATCCCTTGAACAATCAACAAGGAAAAAAAAAGTCATAAAAATTTGGAAAATAAACATGACCTGTCTAAAATATGCATTCAGTCTCAACTGTCTGCACTGTGGAGAGACAAGATGATTTTTAGCATTATGATCACACCTGGAACCTAAACCTAACTGGCCAATTAGATACAAGATCTCTGATTTGTTCTTTGTTAGAAGTTTTCTTAACTAAAAATGCACGTGGCTCCCAGCTCTTACAGCTGGCTGTTGTCAGCTCTCTTTACGCTGAGTATTAGTCTATTGGTAGGACTGCATGCTCACATTTCTCTACCAGGGTTTCTTCCCCCTTATGTCTCTAATTATTGTGGCCAACAGGATTAAATAGGCATGACTCTCAGAACAGCATCTGCAATGAGCCCTAGTGCAGCACACACAGTGGTATGGATTTCCTGCCTGCACTCATGCTCCCAGGAGGAGGCTGGCCATCTGACCCTGTCTTGCACTTGCCTACAAACACATGTACACACCTAGGGGCTCTCACACATGCATGTGTCCTACCACTATTCATATGGCCTTATGTTTCTCTGGGCCTAGTTCTGACTTCTACCTTTACTGATTCCGTGGCCAGGACCTCCTGGGCACCCTGAACCTGAGATACGTGGCCTACTTCTTATCCGATTTGCTGGCACTACACAGATCTGACTACATAGGAGGCTCTTCTACTCCTTTGTTTTTACTAAGTCGTGTTTATGAATAACTGAAGGCCTAGTACAAGTAACTTTAAATGAATCAGGTGTTCTTACCAGTATCTAATTATTCAAATAGTTCTGGAGGCAAAGTGTAGTTTGCTTTGTTCTCAAGTGCTTGGCACACTTTCCTCAGTCTCACCAAAGGCACTGATGCAATACAGGTGGAGAAGAGATCAGGGGCTCCGGATGCACAACTCGTTCAGAGCATCTCAACCACTCACAGCTGTGACCCAGTAACGAGGTGTGTTAAGAACATGAAGTTGGAAAAAACATAACTTAGTCTAGATACTGGGTTACTGAGCCTAGTAGTAGGTCTTTAGTTTATAAAGTGCAAGGGAGATTTTACAATGGGCTATTCATGTTGGTTGGATAGAGAGCCAAACTTGGATAATACCAGTGGCTCCAGAAGAGAGAGACCAGGTCTTCCTTCTTATTTGTTGCAGCCACATCACTCCTTGTCACACCAGGGAGTTGGCAAGTCCTCAATAAATGTTTGTTGAAATGAACATCTAACTCAAGGTTGAAATAGCTTGTTGTGAAGTGACTGGGTTCATTCCCAGAACCAGAAAAAAAAAAAAAGCATGGAGACTACAATTTCTTGTTTGTGAAAGAATACTTCTGGGGGCCGAGGAGATGGCTCAGTAGAACAAATGCTTGTCTGGCAAGCATAAGGTCCTGAGTTCAATCTCCAGTTCTGCTAAATAAATAAACAACACTTCTGGAAGTAAAAAGGGTCCTGTCAGTCATTGTGCCAGATAAAAGGAATAAATGGGTTTTCCTGGGACAAACCAGGAGGCTTCCTCATGATTGCTTAACAAAGTAATGTGAATATCAAAATGAATTGCACCTATGTATATCTTTGGGCCTAAAATCATGCTGGAGGAATTTTGAGGCAATGTCAAACATGAAAAAGATGAGGTAGTGGTCCTGCTCTATTTTATGCTATATCATCAGAGGTAGAGATGCTACATGTAGAGGACTAGAAGATTCTAAGGGCCCCTACAGGATCACTTATAGGTAAAATGTGTATGGACTGGAAGTATAAAGTATTTGTTAGGTAATTATAGGACTTTGTCCCCATATTGCTTTACCTTTTTCTTAGTCACTGGGCAAGATTTCCAAGGTAGAGTTCTTTTGGGCAAAAATTTCTCTGCCTAAACACGTTCACTGGAATCAAGTTAACAGGAAGACAGAGAGCTAGAACAGGACCCAACATAGTTAGCTAACATATAAAACTTGAGTACAAACACATTTGCCAAAACGCTTTTCTATTTATACCAGGTCTGTTCTTTTACTACACTGCTCTATCTTACCATTAGGGAATAAAGGTTAGCAAAAGTCATTACACCTTAAAGCTTTATTTCTTTTGATTTTAATTTTAAGAGTGGGATTTCCCTTTCTGAGAAAATATAATAGCACTAAATAGGTTTGCCAAGATTATTTATTTATTTATATTTTAGAGAAGGGTCTACAGGGTGTTCAGGGTCTCCCTACTAGACTGGACTTATAGTGATCTGCCTGTTTACAGACTCCCAAGAGCTGGGGTTACAGGCAAGCGACACCACGCCCAGTCTTGATTGGTGTCTCAGTGCATCATGGGGGGGGCAGGGCGTGAGGAGAGCCAGCATAGCAGGCCTAGGGATCAAAACCCTGGCCTGCAGGCGCTTTAATCCGCTGAGCTATTTGGCTAGCCCTGCCAAGATTATTTAATCTCAAAGTTTTATTGTTATTTTGCTGGGCATAGGAGACTGGAACTTGTTTTCAGTGAAAGTGCTTAAGCAGGGAAATTTTAGCCCCAGAATAGAGATGTTAACTATTGGCACACGCAAGAATATTACCTGAAACTGGACATGATGATGCATGCATACCTATAATCCTCATTTTCTGGGAGACTGAGGCAGGAGCAGGACCATAAACTCGACCCTGACTCAAAATAAAAAATAAAAAGAGGTTTGGGTATGTATCAAAGGCCCTGAAACCAACTGTAGGTAATGATTTTTTAAAATTAATAGTATTACCAGGCAGAAGTCTGGACTACAAAGCCAATGCTGATCTGGCTTTTTGGGGGGTTAAAGGGTCTCACTATGCAGCTGGGAGTCCTAGTGACCTTCCTTTCTCAGCTTCCCAGCACTGGGATCACAGGTGGGTGGCACCACACCTGGTTTCAGTGGCCAGGCTGGTGCAGCACCGGCATGCTGTGTGGTACATGAGATCGAACCTGGATCTGGTTTTTAAGAAAGAATTTTTACTGATAAGAAGTTCTGACCTGGGCTGAGGAGATAGATAGCTTGGCAGTCTGTCTGGCAAGTTTAAGAACCCAAGTTTGATCCCTCGTACTGCATGCTGTACCAGTTTGGAACCCCAGGTGTGCTGCCCTGGCCACCGAAACTGGGTATGGTGGTGCATGCCTGTAATCCCAGTGCTGAGGGGGCTGAGACAGGAGGATCACTATGAATCTGAGCTGCATAGCTAGACCCTGTTCCAAATAAATACAAGATTTTTTTAAAAAAGTTCTGGCTTCTGGGGAGAAGATTTATTATTATACCATATAAAACTACCTTGAGAATTCTATTACACCTGTTTTGCGAAAATACAATGAGAAAACATGAACAAATTATGTGAAAGATGCTAATATAAATTACATGTGATGAATGAAAAATATTAGTATTGTCATTTTTAAAGGTGGCATACATGTACATAGAGGTGAATATATTTTTATTCATTTCAAGAAGCAACTCTATTTATTTACAACTGATTTTACCAATTACTTTAAAAATTCTATCTTAGCTGGCCACTAAAATATTTTACAATCTCAAATTTTTGTTTCAGTGTTCTTCGACAGTAGGGGGAACATGTAAAATGAAGCACAAATGTCTTTCTCTTTGTCAAATATAATGAACATAGATAGCTTGGCCAGGCCATTTAACTTCAACAAATATTCACTGAAAGAGAAACGTGGTCATGATTTTGCTAAGTGCCAGGGGCATAAAGCTGTTACCAGTAATATCTAAAAATTACCTCATGGACCTCCATAAGTAAATGAGCAAAGTTGAATCCATAAATTCACAACTGATAAAGGAGCGTATAATAATCAGTGGATAAAAGTTATTTAACTAAAAAAAAGGGGGGAGAACCAAGAGAAGGAGAGAGGAATGAGGAGAAAGGAGACAAAAAATTACAGTGGTGATGGGCATGTATGAGATTCTCAGGAGGCATGTAGTCATTATGCACTATAAACAGGCACTGATAAAAATATAAGAGAGAAATTATTTAGTTAAGTAATTACAAACAAAATACTTCTGACTATGGCAGTAGTTCCAGTCACTAAGATTAAAACTTATTTATGTATGCATGGGTTAGAATTATTACACTTGCTCAGTTACTAATTTATAAAATTTCTCTGCTGATCATTTCTGTCATGAGTGGCTTATTTTTATTATTATTATTAAATCTAATACCACTTAAGAAATCATATAAACAAGTTTCATAAAGATGACACTATTTATGTCTTTCTAGTTTAATTTCTTAACTAGGTCTCACAATTTAGAAATTCAAATTTAAACTTATCACTGGATATATTTTTGAATTTATATCAGAGTATTACATTGAATTACATTTAAATATTTTCCATGCCCCTTTCCGAAATGTTATCAAGATACTTAACAACACTGGTCCCTGTTGTCTTCATTCATTCTGCTTTATTCCTTATTTAAAAGACACTGAATGCAAATGCTTCCAACTCAAAATTATAAAAAAAATGTGATTTTCTTATACAAATTGGCTACTGAAACTCAAAATGCCAGATTTTGAAAGCAACTCCCCAACTGTCACATGCAGCTGTCAAGTGCAGCTTAAAGGAGCACAGTGACAAAGACAAGGCCTTGAAGGACATGGAGCACAAAACCGTTGAGGGGCAGGGCGCCCGTGTATGAAACCTGGCCAGGGGATAGATCAGTATTAAATCTGTGTAACTGAACTCTCTCTACAAATTCAATCAAGCCAAATCTAAGCTGTAAGGACTGGGAAGACTGAAAATATTCTAGATTAAAAGAATTCACTGGGTCGGTTATACTCCTTTAATCTGTCAAATTTAAGTCAATGATCTTGGGAAAAACATTCTACATTTCAGAGTAAACCAACTGTCACCTTCCTCATATGTTGGTAACAGAACAGGCAGAAATGAAATCAGATGGAAAAGACAGTTGTGTCTCAGAGCTGAAAGCTAATAAAAATAATTTTAACATTATTTGGTTGATAAAATATTTTTCAACAATAAATTTCTAGGGGCCAGGGAGATGGATCAGTAGGATAAGCACTTCCCTGGCAAGTGCAAGGGCCTGAGTTCAATCACTGGTTCTGGGAAAAAAAAAAAAACCAAAAACAATAAATTTCTATTGTTTAAATTGTTATAACTCAGCCAGGCATGGTGGTCATGCCTGCAATCCTAGACCTCTGGGAGCTGAGGCAGGAAGAGCTCATGTTCGAGTCTAGCCTGGGCAATTTAGCAATACTTTTCCTTAGAGGGCAAGGAGGCTCAGTGTGAAGAACCTGGGTTCATTCTGTAGTACTGAAAAAATAGCTATAATTTATTTAAAAATATGTACACATTCAACATTCAACATTTAGATGATGAGCTTAGACTCATACAGAATTTTGCCTACCTCACCATGTTAAATGTAATACCTGACATGAATTCCCTTAAGTCGTGTTGAAATTTAGGAAGTTGAGAAGGCATTCTAAATGTTTCTGAGGAGATCAAAGTACACTGTTTTAGTTAGTAGGGTAAAGTCTTATTTTGGGCAAATAAAATGAACACATTCACAAAATCCAAAAAGAAAAATAATATGGCATAGAATTTGAACACAAAACTCATGGTTATGAAGAGAAATTTATATCACAGACAGTTAAGACAGATAAGGTAATTTCTCAAAAAAATCTGTTATGGAATCAACTCTAAGCTATTTTGCTAGAACCATGCAGAGTGGCTGTTGTTACAGATGAACCACCCAAGGTCTCTTGGTGTAAACACATTTTTGCCCAAACTAGCTGCCGAACCTGTACACCTTACCTGGGAGGAGCAGGAACATTGCTTATTCTCACAGGGTTGTTATGAGCCTAAAATAATTTATGTAAAGGCTCTAGTGCAACAAGTACTCAAAAGATGTAATTATTAGTATTCTACAGTAACACTGACAAAGCCACAGTAATAGCAAACCATGAACTGGGAAAGTTTTAGCAAACTGTCCCTCAGACAAAGGACTTCTATATACAACATATAAAAAATTAAAAAAAAATCAGCCCCCCCCGAATTCAAACAGGCAATCCAAAAATGGACATTTGAGATGAATACACACTTCTCAGATGAAGAAATATAAACCCTACTCTCTCTTTTTTTGTTGTTTCTGTGGTACCAGGGCTCAAACTCGGGACCTTGGCTTGCCAGGCAGGTGCTTATGCCACTGAGCTCTCTCTCCAATTTCTTCTACAGATGAAGAAATATAAATGACAAATAAATATATGAAAAAATGTTCAGCATCATTGATCATTTGAGAAATGCAAATTAAAGCAACACTGAGATTCCATCTCATCCAGAAAGAATGACTATCATCAAGAAGTCAACCAATATCAAATGCTGTTAGTCACTGGGGAAATCAGTGTGGAGATTGCTCCAAAAACTAGGATTGGAGGTCCCCATTCAACCTAGCTGTTTCTCCTTAAGTTTTTATTCCACAAGAACTGAAAACATCATACCAAAGAGATATGTGTGCACCCATGTTGATATCAGAGCATCTTGTAATAGCTAAACCTTGGAAACAACCCAAATGCCCATCAACCAAGAAATGGACAAAAAAGATCTGGTACTTTTTATACAATGGAGCATTACTCAGCTATAAAGAATGATAGATTCCAGGTTTTTATAGCTAAATGGATGCAACTAAAGGCTATATTCATAAGTAAAATAATGGTCCAGGGTGATGGCTCAGTAGAATAAGTGCTTGCCTGGCAAGCACAAGGGCCTGAGTTCAATCCCCAGTTCTGAAAAAAAAAAAAAAAGATTTGCATGTGTAAACATATTGTCTCTCTAGTGTAAAAAACTCAAAGTACAAATTAGATCTAAAAGGTACAATAGATTTTGTGAAAGAGAAATCAACTGTTCAGAAAGAAAGAACAACTTCAATGGGGAAAAGAACAAAAGAAAGAAAGGGGTGCTCTTTCCCATCTTGCAAGATGGTAGGTGAAAAAACTGGGAAGCCAACACTAAAAAGAAGAAACCCTAAGCAAAGAAGGTTGCTGCCTGTGGCAATGGTAAAAAGGGTAAGGTTAAGGCAGAAAAGTCCAAGAAGGGGCAGCCCCACTGCATATGAAATCCTGTCCTGGTCAGAGGAATTGGTAGATACTCCTTATCTGGTATGTATTCCAGAAAGGTTTTGTACAAGAGAAAGTACATAGCTGCTAAATTAAAGGTTGAGAAGATGAAGAAAGTTCTTTCTATGATCACAAAACCAGTCAATAGTGACAAAAATGGAGGTACCCAGGTGCTTAAGCTTCGAAAAATGCCTAGATACTACCCTATTCATGATGTGCCCTGAAAACTCTTTGAGCCATGGCAAGAAATCCTTTAGTCAGCATGTGAGGAAACTTCGAGTTAGCATCATTCCCGGCACCATCATGATCATCCTCACTGAGTGTCACGGAGGCAGGAGAGTGCTCTTCCTGAAGCAGCTGGCCAGTGGCTTGCTACTTGTGACTGGGCCTCTTTGCCTTAATCGTGTTCCTCTACAAAGAATACACCAGAAATTGGTCATTGCCACCTCTACAAAATCGATACCAGCAAAGTGAAAATCCCCAATCACCTCAATGATGTTTATTTCAAGAAGAAGCTGCAGAGACCCAGACACCAGAAGGGTGAGATCTTCATCAAGAAAGAGATTCCAAAAAAAAAAAAGAAAGAGATTCCAGATTTCAGAGCAACACAAGATGGATTAGAAAGTGGTGGACTCACAGGTTTTAGCAAAAATCAAAGTTGTTCCTCAGCTTCAGGGCTACCTGTGATCTGTTTTTGCTCTGACACATGGAATTTATCCTCATAAATTAGTGTTCCAAAATTTCTTACTAAGAACCTAATTAAATAACTGATACAAGGGCCGGCCAGATAGCTCAGCAGACTAAAGCTCCTGCCTCAGCAGAGTGCAGCAGCTGGGGTTTGATCTCTGGTGTGCAGTGCCGGCTGTGCCCTGGGGGAGCACTGGGATAGCATGAGACTGGGCATGGTGGCCTATAATCCCAGCATTTGGGAGGTGGAAAACAGGAGAATCACTTCAGGAGTCTGATCTACATAGTGAGACCCTGTACGAAATACAAAAACAAAACAAAAAACTGATACATAAAAAAGGAGATAAAAAGGTGTGTGTGTGTGTGTGTGTGTATACATATATATGCACATATATATACACACATATATATGCATACAAGATAGTTAAGAAATTATACTACTAATTTCTAATGGTCTATTTAAAGGAACAGCTAATGCTTAACTTTTTTGACTAATTTGGCATGCTTTTATATCTGGTGATCTGAACAACTATTTGAATATAACAATATGCAATATAACTATTGTTGATTTTCTATCTTGTTTTGAAATTCTGTACCATTTTTAATGTTTAAATTTTATTCCCTTCCAAATAAAAAAATAAAGAAAAATAAATACACAGAATAAATAATAAAATGTGTAGCAGCACTTTAAAGTTTGGGGATGAAGAGGAAAAAGAAAGTAGAAAAAAAGGAAGCCGTGACTCTGGGGCAGCTAGAAAGAGCCCAGAGCCCAGAAAAAGAGCACCTTCTAGGATAACTGAACCTTCAGTCCGTGTCTCGGTTCTATAGGACTCTAAGTTTCCAATTGGACATATAAGATAAAAGGCAAGGTGTCCAGTTAAACTGGAATTTTAGATGTAATAAAACTGTTCATTTTAATCTGAAAGTGAAATTTAACCAAGTGTCCTATATTTTAATTTGAGAAACCTGGCACTCATGCATGCTTTTATCAGCCTGTTATCTCTTGATACTTTATTTAGAGAGAACCTGAAGGAAATAGTTTACCTTAATCCCCTGGGCAGCGAATGTGGCTTCTAGGGTACAACACAGTACCATTTCTTTATAAAAGTTGTACTGCTTCCCCAAACTCCCATAGGCATCTGTCTAGTGATGCCATCTGATACTCCTTCTGAATGCCTGGGGTCTGCAGTCCTGCCGTACAGTGAGGAAACCGTGCAACACTGATCATCATTTCACGGCTGTGGCTAACAGGGCCCCTATGATCCTTGGCTGCATTAGCAGGTTGCATCTGCCAATCGTCCTCCAAGCCGATTTGGAACAGCTTCACTTTGCATTATGAAACCACCCGCATCAAACATGCTTCTCAAACTCCCTCTTCTCCCCGGGTTGACACATCCATGACACTACTCATGGATTGTGTTGTCTCACAAGCATCTTCTGGTCCTAGTTTTCTTTGATCTATGATGCACCAACTTGCTAAATCTCAAGGCCAATTCATTAAAAAATATCAATTGGTGGCCCCAGTCCAGCTCACAGCCTGCTGTTCTTTGTACTTCACACAAGACAAACTATACTGCACTGAAATAACAGGGTCCCTCACAGCTTGGTGGAAGCTGTCACCTGCAACAGCTTACTGCATCAAGCATCTAACTCAAGTTTGGCTGGCGCAACAGAGAGCTGGCTCAGCTCATTTGCTTCCCAAGCACCAAGCTCACGAGTACCAGCTACTGAGGGCAGTCATGGCTTCCCCCAACACAAAGCTCCTTCCTTGTTGCACAAAAATTGTTTCCACCTCTGCCTTTCCCAGAGAGGTGAAAGCATGCATGAGTGCTGAGTCAGGCAATGCTCCCCCAAATGTTCTTACTCATATGTCCATGCAGCCCTTGCTGGGTTATTTTTTGGATGGTTGCTTTTTTCCTCTATATATTTTTACATATTTATGTCCAATAATGCTATATATTTTTGAACAACTGATATGAAACATGGCACATAACTGTGATTTGCTTGAGTTTTATCCCATATCCAGTACACTATTATACAAACACTTTGTGAATGTGTATGCTTTCTTGAAAGCATCACTAGAGAAAGCAAGGCTAAAGCTACAGCTGCCCGCCCCTACTCCACTTCCATATATGTATTTCAGGGCACCTTCCCTTAAGAATGAATGCTAACAATTGGAAGGGTCTAGCGCTCCTGAACTCTGTATTCTTAAAGTCTTTCTCTAGACTCTAGAAAACAATGAAGGTAACAAGAGCAACTATACATTCAGTGGTTACCAAATGCCCTCCTACTCTAGGTATCACTGCACTGCCATGGGCACTAACCATCTTTCACACATGAAGAAACTTAACAACTGATTATCTTGCCCAATGGCTTGTTACCATGGAGAGACAGAAAAATTTGGTTCCAACGTAGGCTTTTGATACACACATTATCCAAATACTTTGAAGTTCATAGAACAGGTGTGTGAGTCAGGAATATGGCCTAAGTATACAATATACACAGATAAAGTGAAATAATGTCTTCCTATTGACCTTTTAGACAATCCTTTCTGACAAAGGCTGAGGAGGTAAGAAAGGCTTCGCAAGATAGTGGGTACTGGGCCTGGGAACCTAAAGGCAATTTCTGGCATTCTTGGCCATTATTTTGGTTGATCATTCCTGCTTTACATGATTATGCTACTTAAGAAGATGGGAATACAGAACCTGTTCGGCTCCTGACAATGAACTTCTACAGAACAGTCATTCATAGGCCCTGGGTCCACAGTGCGGCCAAGCAGAGCCTCTCCCTGCTCTTGTCCCCCTTTGCGTCCCTCTCATCACTTCCAGTCACCCCACCAGGGACCTTCATCTGCAGAGGTGCAGGACCTTCCCTGGTCCAGGGCCACTTTCTCCACTCGCCTTGCCTATCCAGCCTTTTCCAGGTCAGGCTGCTGTCCCAGCAAACACATGCAGAGCTCTGCTCACATCTCCAGTCTGGTGCCAACCTCTCCTCCAGTCATTATCTGGTGACAGCCTTGCCTTCCTAACCACACTGTGGCTTCCTCCTGGGCAAAGACCTTGTTTCTTTTCTGCCTGAGCCTGGTGCTTACCTGTCTGTTGTATAAATGAATGAATGCATTCAATGTCAGGAAAACACATTCAATTCAAACCCTAATCAGGTTAAATGTTTACTAATTCAATACACAGTATATTCTAAGCTTACATTTGCCATGTACCCAGAAGAAACAAGTTTTACCTTCAAATGCTTCTCTTAATACTCAATAAAATTACTGTACTTAAAGTGTTGTAGAAAAAAACATTTAATAAATTTTAGTATTACAAATGTTAGGGCTGGGGATGTAGACCAGAGATGCAGCATCTGTCTGCCTGACTAGTGCAAAGTCCTCAAGTTGATTCCCGGTAATAATAATAATAATAATAAATAATAATAATAATAATAATAATAATAATAATAATAATAATATTACAAATGTTACACAAGTTAATTGTAATGAAAAAGCTATTGAAAAGTAATCTTAGGGCCAGATTTATTATTATTACAAATGTTACAAAAGTCAATTGTAATGAAAAAGCTATTGAAAAGTAATCTTAGGGCCAGCCAAATAGCTCAGCGGATTAAAGCGCTTGCTAAGGCAGATGCAGCAGCCAGAGCTGGATCCCCCGCATGTAGTGCTGGCCCTGCCCCTGGGGTGCACTGAGATGGCAATTGAGTTTGGGCACCTATAATCCCAGCTCTTGCGAGGCTGAACACAGGCAGATCACTACAAGTCTGATCTACACAGTGAGACCCTGTAGACCCAAATACAAAAATAAATAATTAAATAAATTTAAAAAAAAAGAAAAAAGGAAAGAAATCTTAATAGTATTTTGGGCTATGTTCTGAGTCTTAGAACATAGACTTCTTACTTCACTGTGTCTGAACATGAAGGCATTCTGAAAAATTGAATCAGCAAGGCAACTGATATTTTGTCTCCAATTGTTTTACTTATTAATCTTAAAAAAGTGTAAAGCACTAGAAAGTAATCATTTTTATCATTAAAGAAAAACCATCTAATAAGTTTTAATAATATATTCCAGTAAAAGTTTCCTGTCTCCTAAGCCATTAGGCCATCTGGATAAGTGGATGAGACTCAGCTTTCGGAATTCCTCACATGGACACTGATATAAACAGGAGAAGCACAGAGGAAGGAGGCCAAAGTCCTGCTTTGCTGGCTGATTACTGAGAACAATTTAGAGTCATATATAAGAAATGGCTGTCATTGTAATGTGCCGTGCAACATTCTATCCCAGGATGGTGTGTGTGTGTGTGTGTGTGTGTGCATGTGTGTGTGTGCGTGTGTGCACATACATAGGTATACCAACACTGACTTATTTAGAAGCCTGAGTTCAGATAAGGTATATTATTTCAAGGAATACTCAGTCAACATTATTTATAACACCTTCTACCTTAGAAATACATGTTTATCAGTTAATAGCAAAGAAGCATAATTTATGGCCTGGAGTCAATTCTAAGGAACTCTACAGAAATTCAACATGTTTAATGGACAATGCATTTGGCAATCATTTCACTTCTCATTCATATACCTAATCAGAGACTGTCATGAGTTGGAAGCCAAATGCCTCACTATAAGAGGCTTAACTCATCTGCCAGGAGCCAACAATTATGTAGATAATACCTAGAGTAAAAAGCTTAAAAGCATATAATGAAAACAAAAATTTAAATTATTACTGACCTCACCTTTCAAGACCAATCCATACCTATAAAAATGTGTCTATATATTTATTTCTGTGCCAGATACAGGCTCCCCTCACTTAGAACCTCTGTGTGGGTAATGAACTTAGATTATATAAACTTTGAGAGTTAATAGAGTCCATTCATATAAATGGCTATACTACTATTTTAAATTTTTAATTGGTTATAAAATCAATGCTTTATAAATCACACAATAAATTTCTATTGTGAAAAATATTATAAATTGGAATAGTGACATCTTGGAAAAATTTCTCTTGTATTTTGTGAGTTTCAATGCAAAGAAAGAAAAAGAAGGGGGAGAAGAGAGAGGACATGGAGACAAAGAAAAATAAGTCAATATGAAGCACTAAAGACAGCAACTAAAATGTGATTACTGTATGCCTAGCATGGGAACGACTTCAAAGAAAAGAATGAGAGAGAAAATTTAAATCATTAAAAATTATATGCACATCTGGTTATCTGATATGGCACCAGATTAACTGAAGGTTAATTGGAGAAAACAAAGAACAAACTCTATCCTCAGGAAACGGTAGAGTAAAATATGTTCCAGTAGTTCAGCCACCGTATCTTCACATGAATTTAATTTAGAGAAGGTGAGGGTGTAATCCTAGCTATTCATGAAGCTAAAGTAGAAAGGATCAACAAGCTTGAAACCAGGGGAAACTCAGCAAGACACTGTCTCAAAACAAAATGAAAGAGAAGTAGCTGATATTGTGTTCTCTCAGTATACATGAGGGCCTTGGGTTCAAACCCTAGCATATCCCTCAAAAGAAAACTGAGAACAAAAGAAAAGGTATAGGAGTATAAGTGGTAATATAAGTATTTTGCTGAATTCTGGGTACCATTCTCAGTTTTTTGGATATATGCATTCCATGACTGCATACAGCTGTGCTAGGAGGCAGGTACACTTATCAACCCCATTTCACAGATGCTAAAACTGAGGCACAGGGAGGTTAGCTTTAAGATAACCTCAGAGCCAGTAGGCAGCAGGACTAAGATTCAAATGCTCTGTCCCGTCCTGCATAATGACACTGGAGTTGAACGGGCCTATCTATCACAAAACCATTGTTCTTCCTTTGAAGAATATCTTTGTGCTTCAGTAACCAAGTTCTACATTTGTCTGTAAAAGAAGTACTCTTTGCCTGCTTCTTTTAAAATTTTTTCTGGATGTAACAGTTCAAGGTTTATTGAAAGTTGTTTTTTTTTTTTTTTTAAAGGAGGGAGGGAGAGAGAAGTGAAGAGAGAAAATAAGTAGAGGTGAAAGGAAGAGAAACATGCTGTGCATGAGAGCAGGTCACTGCAGGAGTAAGAAGACACCTGCTGCTTCCACAATATTCCTTGTTGCCAGCAACAGCACACTAAGAGGTGGTGTGCTCTACAAGGTTAGCTTAAGATCTGCATATTTATTTGGCTGTCTGGTAAGGGTTCCATTACCATCTTGTAACAAGTCAGCATTGTATTTAGTTCCTGAATGCTTTTCCATTGCATTGAAAAATATATTCATGCAGATAGCCTCAAAAACATTCCTGTGAAATGTTTGTTTATATAGAGAATGAAACGTGATGCAATGTGGACACCATGCCGGTATAAAGATCTCAGCAATTGTAGTGAGCAAAATCCCATTATTAGCAGGAACTCCTCTGAAACTATTTGGAATTTGCAAATTAAATGTTAAATAACCAAAGTCTCCCCACCCCACTTCATGCTGAATCTGATAAAAGTTAAAATTCTGTCAAACTCTCCAATTCAATGCTTTTGTTGTTTGGTGAAATTATACCTTCTGGTGCTTTAGCTGACAGCCCATGTGCACAATGGGCACGTTTGCCACAACTCCACTAAATCTACAGGATGCAGTCTCAGTGTGTGACTCTTATTAGACAATGAGAGGCTTTGTAAGACAGGTGCACTGGTGGGGGGGGAAGTGTATACATTTGTGGATGGTATAGTACAGGTGTGTGTGTGTGAATTCTCAGAAATATCTATGACAGAAATATCTATGACAGAAGGCTAGTAGTCTAAGCTAACCCTCAGCAGGGCACACTGGGTTTCCTTTTACAGGGGCGCAGTGCCCTCTACTGGTAGAAGTACAGATTTCTAAATACAATCTTCCCAGGCTAATTTTCAGAGGCACAACTAAGAATGTTTATGCTTCTGGAAACTTTTACAGTTTTTAGCTAACGAGTCTCCTCTACTAGAAGCACACATTTTAGTTGAAATAGGCTATAAACATAATATTGAAGAATGAAAGAACTAAATAGTACTTTAAAAAAAAAAAACTAATCCTATTGGTAATGTCCAGAATACTATTTGTCTGTATGTACATGATCAAATCTGTTATTAAAAAATACTGGAAATGTCTCCAATATACCTGAAAGGTTTCCAAAGGCACCGAAATAGAAGAACTATAAGGTATATTTAAAATTCTCAAAATGCTTTGAAACTTTGTTTTTAAATACTAAACGGCCCACTTTTTCATGATTTTATTGCAAAACAAAAGTGAAAACTGGTTTTTCCTTTAAATCTCAAAATTTACAATAAGTAAACTGTAAATAGGTTTTTTAAATTCATAAAATCTTCCAATGAGTGAATTTAACTTGCTATGGTTAAGAATTGCCGAATGATATATCTGACCTCATAAGCAGCTCCATGTGCTGCTTTAACAACTATCGTACCTGCTATGACTGAAATAGTGTAGTATAAGTGAATTTAAAGTGTGAGTATATAGGCCAGGGAGATAGCTCATTGGCATAAGTGCCTACCTTATAAGCACAAGGTCCCAAGTTCAATCCCTAGTACCGCCAAAAAAAAAAAAAAAAAGTTTGAGTTTATAAGAACAGGAAGATTTTTCATTCTTGTAGGCAGAAGTAGTGTTCTTGACACTTTATTTTCATTTCTTTCCACTACAGAAAAATGAAGTTGGAAAGAACTGCAAATAACGCTTCTCAAATATTAACACTCAAGTCGAATTTTATTCCTACAGTGGGGAAATACAGCTTTTCTAATCTTGCATGTTTTCTTTTTAACTAAGCAAAATAAAAATAATTGAATATTGGTTTTTACACCAAATAAATATAGAATTTGTGTCAAAAAATTTTACTTATTGCTAAAATAAGGAAAAAATGAAGATATTTCTACTTCACTTTGGTGACTGATTTACATATTGGTATAAAGTAGCACCTTTCCACAGCTTCTTGTTTGGTGGTCAGTCAGCACTTGCTGCACTACATACAGAGCACTCTCTGGGGACACAAGGGTCCCCGCTCTTGGCTCTTGGGGGAGCACCCCTGTTCGGTTGCTATGCAAGCACTTAGAGAACGCAACATTGTAACTCAAGTTTTCACTAAAAGTGATGTAAGAGATCTGTATAATTCTCTACCCACGTAACACTTTCACAGCTCTGTTTGTGAAAACGCCCTATGCCCTCTCCTCATGAGCTGGGGGAGTTACACTTCCAGTTCAGCTACAGCAAGGAGTTGCCCTTCACTCCACAGTCCAGTCCAGTCACAAGGCTGAGAGCCACATGCTGTAGGGACACCGCCTTCCATAGAAAGTGCTGAGAGCTGGTAAGTTCTGTGGCGAGTCCCTCACTGCTTCGCCTGTTTCTTCTCCTCCACAGCCTGCATGATAATGCATTCCTCACACAGGAAGGAAGGGTTCTGGACGCCACAGCAGCCATCTCCTCCAAGCAAATTCTAAGCCCCTGGGAGAATTCGTGCCTTTTAAAATATAAGCATTAAGCCAAGAAATTCTGTGTAAATACTGAAACCCTGACAGTATTCCAAATGGAGTAACAGCACTTACAACTGCCAAGGCTGGGTTTTATAGAGGAAAACAGGAAATGAATGAAACATTCCTCAGGGTGAGACTGGTCATGGTAACCAAGGTGCAGAATGTTACTTACGATTAAAAAGGGTGGTTTGCTTCATACACATAGGAAGCATCTAAAATGATAGGTGAGGAGTTGATAACAGTGGTTGTCTCTGTTAGCGGTTGTCTCATGGCTGGTGAACTATGATTTTTTTTTGCTTTGTGTATTGCTTGAATTATGTATGACTTGCTTTTGAACTAGAGGCCTCACATTGAGTTGTATCCGCAGCTCTTAGCAAGACAGGGTTTTGGCCTAGAACTTTCAATTCCCCTGCCTCAGCTTCCTAAGTAGCTGGGATTTCAGGCATGTCCCACATACCTGCCTCAATGTGAATTATTAAAGAAGTATTATAGAAATAGCACTTCAACAAAAAGAAGAAAGATAACTGTGCTGTGGACAGTAGAAAGAAAACAGTTATCAGAAGTCTATGAGAGATGTTCACAACAAAATCAATAGGATAAAAAAGGATCTAATGGTTGGAAAGTTTTTTTTGTCTTTTTTTGAGACAGGGTCTCACTATGCAGTCAGTTCAGGCTGGCCTTAAGCTCACTTTGTAGTTCAGACTGGTCTCGAACTCACAACAATCCTCCTGCCTCAGGTTCCTGAGTACCAGGATTACAAGGTTGGAAGTTTTGAGTCAAAAGAATTTGACAAATACCTTTGTCAAAACACACTAAAATTGATTTGAAAAATAATTTTTAGAAAACACTACTGAATTAGGTAAACTGCCAGTATTCTTCAAATAAATCTTTTCATGAGGTGAGGGGCTATTAAACCATTTTACAAGGTGGAGGAGGGAAGGAAGGGAGGGGGAAACAAAGGAACCCAGAATAATCAAATGTATAGGAACCAGCCCCAAAGAACATCACCACTGTGTATTAGAAACACAGTAAAACAAAACAAAACCAAGAACTATTTCCAAGCTATCCTCACGTTTTCCTATTTGTGTGCTTTATTTGAAACACTACCCCAAATGTTAAGTCTCCAAGAAGGAGCTGAGCAAAATGATACTTGCCTTCATGGATGCTTGTATTGCATAAATTTCAAAAGCTTTGCTTAATGCAGAAACTAGTTAGCATAGAGAATATAGTATGAGAATATAGGATTTACACAAGTCCTTAAGTTATTCAAATGACAAATTTTATGCTTAAGGTAGATTTCTTCATGAGGGTAAAGGAGCCAATTTAAAAAAAAAAAATGATTTTTGAGGAAAATGTAATTCAGAAACATTTACCACTGCTTTCAAATTAGATTTAGGCTAGTCTGGATGGCACACACCTGTAATCCTAAATATTTGGGAGGCTGAGTCAAAGCTAATCTTAGCAAGGCTCTATCTCAAAATAAAACCAGAAAACAAAGGCTGGGCATATATCTCAGTGCTAAGAGTTCTTGCTAGCAGGAAGCCTTGGGTCAGGTACAAAATTCTAATATATGACTTTCCAGTTAGCACCTGGTCTAGGTAGAGATGAACTGGACTACAGCAACTGAGGAAGAAAGGACACCAGGGCAGAGCTATGGCTAAAAAGGGCTCAGTGCTCAGCTGCCTACAGGGCTGACAGGGTGGAGAGGGCCCTAGGAATGTACCTGTCACACGTGAGATCACAAAAAGGAGAAAGAAGGACTCATTTTTCATCTTTTATTTTTAATTTATGTATTTGGTATAGGTTCTTGCTACACAGCTCAGGCTCATAGTGGTCCTCCTGTTTCAGCCTCCCCAGTGCTCAGATTACAGCATGCACCTCCATACTCAGTTTCAGTGGCCAGCACAGTATAACTGGGGCTGCGCCAGCAGAGCATGTGGTACGGGGGATTGAACCCAGGTCCTTGTGCTTGCCTACACAGGTACTTAGACTGTAGAGTTCTCTCCCTAGCCCAAGGAAATTAATTTTTAAAACTTCGCCAAGGGCTGAAGAAAGAGCACCGCAGTCTAAGCAAGCTCAAGGGCCCATGTTCTAGGCCCAGTGACACACCCCTCACTGGCCCTGGAACCCTGTGCATGTTGTGCCAGCCCCAAAACTGGTTGTGGTGGCACATGCCTGTAATCCCAGCACTAGGGAGGCTGAAACAGGAAGATCACTATGAGTTTGAACTACACAGTGAGACCTTATATCAAAAAAATAAATAAATGTAAAAAAAAAAATCAATAGAAGCAGAAAAGAAAGCCAGGGGAATTCAACAGCCTCTTTATAGTGTCACCTGAGGCTGCCAGTATCTTTTACTGATTTCATTCTCACACAAAAAACATTTTTCTGTCAGACACTTAATTTACTGGTCAAGTTAGATAATAAAATGGTACCAGTCTGAATTTATTCACATTTATACTAACCAGAGGTCAATCATGCTTGACAAGAGCAGTGTAATAAAACAGCAGTTCTAAGGTCAAATGTTGGAATTGTTACCCAGCAAGAAGCAAATTACCGTTAGTAACTCACATGTCCTCCCATCCCAATCTCTGCACAGGCGCAAAATAGGCCAGCTTCACATATCTAACTTCTGACACAGTATTTTGGAATTTGAATTTCTTTGAAGGCTAGAAATTACATTATTGCAAGGGAGTTTTAAATAAGGAGTCCCACAGGTAGAGTAGAAATCTTTCAACTCTGACACTGACATTATTATTATAGAAAAGGAATTTGACTTCATGAGTTGGGTCAGGCACAAACGCTGCCAGTTGGGTTGCTACACTGCCACTTTTCAGTTCCTCAAAGGGGAGGCCACTGGCTTCATCATGCAACAATTACTTGCACTGTAAGAAATAGTACAAACTTGGTCCAAAGCACCTAGTAGCTTCTTATTCTTTGGGTTTTTATCAGAGAATAAGACACTATATATCATGTGGGCTACATGGAAATGTCCCACCAAGAAAGACTCTAGCACACAGGAAATGACTCTAAGAAAGCTCCATGTCAGAGATAATGCCATGAAGATGTATGCCTGGAATCAGCAGTTCTCAAAACTCTGTGCTGGTTAAAGATGTGGAGTTCCTCCACCTGCTCCTAAAGCTTTCCGTTCAGCTGGGTCACAAGAGGAGCTCAGCCTGCATTTTAGACAAACCCTTTGAGTATTCTCATATAGGCCATTCATACTCCATACTTTGAGAAACACCAATCTAGAGATGTGAGAAATTGCAAAGGCGACTTTTTCCATATGTGAGTCTACTGGGCAGTGTGCCTGTCCCTCAGTAATGTAAATTACTGGCCACAGCATTGGTCACCTACAATCAAAATTTAACAAGGAAAGCTCCAGATCTATGTAAGACCTTTATTAAAATGAAGTTTTGCACATTTCTCAAAAGGAGGTAATCTTCTGACCCGCTCACTCACTGAACAACACCGTCTGGTGTCTACTAGGACAGAAATAAAGAGAAGCACAAGAAAATCAAAAAAAGGTAACAAACTACTTACAATTCTGCCAAGACCCAGTCTTCTGAGTCACTTGAAAGGGCACCTTAAACTTAATCTGTTAATTAACTCCCTATCCTCAATTCTCCTATACAAAATTAATCAATTCATCCTTAAATACCAACTCATTAAATCACTTTTCAACCTCAGAACCTGCACTGAATGGTTATTCTCTGCATATGAGTACTAGGAACAACTAAGCTCCCAATGCTTAAGAGTCTCATTATCCCAGTCTCAACCCATTACATTTTATTACCTATTCCTGGTGAAAACTTGCCAGCTCCTGGTGGATGAGGATCCTCCCTTGTTAACCTCTGCAGGGCTGACTCTGAGGTTATACCCTGCTCTCATCAGCCTCCTACTTAGTCAGTACCCACCCGCTCCCATCCCAGAATTCTTTTACTCATTCTTTGCCTTCAAGAGGCCCAGCCAAAATCCATTTTCACACTAGCGTTCCTTTTCTCATTGCTTTTAGCATTTTAAACCCTCTTTGAGTATGGAAGCCATGGACTACATTCAATCATATGTTCTATCACACCATTCATTAGCATCTTTTTCACTCCCTTCAACTTTCAAAGTACTTGAACGCTGTGACATTTGCAGAATTTCCTAGTACCTCCTCCCTACTTTCAGTCTCATGCAAAGAAAATGTTAGCATACAGAAATGGCTTGATAAACAGCTACTACAACTTATGACTTCTCAGCAAAGTCACAATAACTATAATCTATTAAAACAACTGTCCAACAAACATAACTTTTCCTCTATAGGGGCTGTTCTTGTTCACCTGTTTATTCTTCAAGTAACCATTTGTGTCAGCTCTAAAAACAGAAACTGTAGATTCTCTCCCTTCTACCAGCTTTTATGGGATCCTAGAGAGTTTATTACAGATTCTGAGAGGTAATCAGAGCATTTGCTGTTTGCATGTTACACAGATAGATACTGCAGTCAAGGAGAGACACTAAGGCAGCAGCACTCTGTCCACACCAGAAGAGCTCAGCCTGTCTACATGACACTAAACCCTTGACACTAATGTGCAGTGTGGCATCTACTTAGCACTTGGTAGGTGGAGCACTAGCTGTTACCAGTGAAATGATGTTTGCTTTTAAAGCAACAACCTGAAGATAATAATCTGCCATTATTAAAGATTTTTATCTATGATTATCATTTTTTGAAAAAAGGACAGGACTATGAATAGGGCAAGTAAAGAGTACCTAAGGATAAGCAATTTTCAGAAAACCTGGTATTTATGATTTTAAAAAGTCATAAAATATACACAGTGAAATATACCATCTCAAGAACATTTATTTTTAATTTAAAAAACTGTATATCATAATATCAGCTAAAATGCATACTTACTCTACAAAAATAAAAAATAAACCCAAAAAACCCTGATATTTAGCTTAGCTTATACCTGAATTTGAAGACTACTACTAGGAAGTACCTTTTTTATATTATAAACATTCTATTGTTGACAAAAGTAATTACTTTAGTGCTTGTATCACTTATTTTTCAGGTAGTGAAATAAATATTGAATATTACACTTTCTAGTTTTTCTGAGTTAACTTCTTAAAATTTATAATGGCTCCCAATATTAAGCACAGCTAATTTTCATAGAGAATGTGTTATGTATCAAGTACCTGTTAAGTGCTTCACATCTATAACTGTTTTCCTTGAGGTATAAATTCACACATCATAAAATTCAACCTTTTCAAGCATACAAAGTAGTTTTAAGAAGATTCCATAAACTTGTACAACTGTAACTGTTACCTAATTTCAGATCATTTGCATCAGACCTGAAAAGAAACCTATACTCCTTTGTGGTCACTATTCTTCCCTGCACTCTGCCTTCCTAAGTCGCCGGGAGCCATTAACCTAATTTTTGTCTTTATCGATTTGCCTAGTATGGGTGTCTCGCAAGAATAAATCATACAATTTGTAGTCTTTTCTTTCTGGTTTGTTTTACTTGGCATATTTTCAAAGTTCAACCATTTGTAGCACATCTTTGTATCCTGTATTACTCTTCAGGTCCTCGAAACAAACACAAGCTAGTTACAATAATTGGCCTGATTTTACATTAAAAAAAGCAACAAAAATGTAATGTGACTCTCTCTGATTTTACTCACTATACTTCTATGGAGATGTATAAACCATCAATATGGCATTAATTATATATAAACATTCAGAGTATATATATTTTTTTAATGTTATATAGGTTTACAACAATAAAAGTCCCAAATTTTTTCTTATATAAAAATATAGCCAAGGAGTTCTAAGGTGCTTTCAAGACCTAAATTCCAGTTGTTTTTAAAAAATATTAAGGGTCAGGCTGGGGAAATAGCTCAGTGGTCTATGTGCCTGCCTGGCAAGCACAAGGACCTGGGTTTGAACCCTGGTACTGCATGACCTGTTGGCCCTGGAAGCCTGGGCATGCCCCATCAGTCACTGAAACCAGGAGTGGTGCCTGTAATCACATCACTGGGGAAGCTGAGACAGGAGTATCACTACAAGTCTGTGTCATGTAGTGAGACCCTGTACCAAGTAAACAAAAGATTTTTAAAAATTTTTAAAAATATTAAAGGTTTATTTCACTTTTCTTCAACTCTGACCTAGTGCTCCATCTTTCACAATAATTACAATAGTAATTAATAATCACAACCCATATCTCAATATATTGCAGAGATTTTGGCTTCTAAAGTATTTAATAGTCTGCTTGTAGACACTGCCAAGGAAATATAATTAAAGGCTCTCTTCCCAGTGACCTTATCTAAGAGAGTCTTCTAAAGAGCCCACAAACTGGAGAAATGTGGAGACATAACCTCTGACAGAACTTGATGAGGGTCTGAAAAGTCATCCCAAGCAATGGAGGATGCTCACTGATTATGTGGCACAAGAGATCCAAACAGCAAGTGCTCATAAGCTTTGGGTCTGTCACACCACTGTGAAGGAGGCAAATGCAATCATAAATGCAAGGCCACAAAAGGTAAATGGAAGAATTGTGGAACCAGAGAGAGCTGTGTCTCAAGAGATTTCCAAAGACCACCAGGGACTCACCTAACTGTAAAGATGTCTGTTGGTGGCATTAAAAAAAGATACTGAAGAACACCACCTATCAGATTATGTTGAACAGAAATTATTGAAATCATGACTGATCAAGCCAGTAGAAAGGAGCTTTGCTTTTGTAACCTTTGATAACCATGATTCTGTAGGTAAGGTTATTATTCAGAAATACCACACTCTGAATGATCAAAACTGTGAAGTGAGACCACTTTGTCAAAGCAAGATATGGCTTCATCTAGACAAAAAAGGAAACAGTTCTACAAATTTTGGTGGTAGCCATGACTATTTTATTTATGTAGTAAACCAGTGGTCAATGTGGCTTTGGGGCAGGCATGGTGGTGGTAGATAGTGGGGATGGCAACAATGATTTTAGTAATGATGAAAGCTATTTTGAAGGTATGGAATCTTGATTATGATTATGGCAAAAAAGCTCCACTAGGCAAAAGTTCTGGTGGTAGAGGCTGATACTTTGTCAAATAAAGAAATCAAAATAGCTAAGGTGGTTCCAGTAGTAGTAGCCATGGGAGTGATGAAGGTTTTAATCATTCCCAGGACACAAAGTTTAGCAGGAAAGGAGAGCCAAAGAAGTAAAAGACAAGCCACTAGTTACAAAAGATTTGTGAATTAAGCCAAATGCAGTGGTGACAGGGCCCAGCTGCTACTAAAGACTCATAGGTATGGATTTAAAAACAAAAACAAAACTCAAGGACTGTAGTTTTGACTACAAGTTACTTACTTTCTTTTCTGTGAAAAGTATAAAGCATTCCAGCAAAGGATTTTAATGTAGACTCTTTTTTCTTCAGCACCTACACTGCTGATTGCTAAATGTTTAACAGCCTGATCTTGATGCTAAATGTTTTAAAAAACATTATAAATTGAGCAAAGCAATATGGTAATATTTCATAGTGTGAAATGATTTAAGAAATGATTTATTTATATGTATACTAAATATGATCTGCTTTATTACAACAAATCAGAAAGATATATTCTTTTAGAGCTATAGAAATCTTTTTCATAAATCTGGAAAGACTCTCTGGGACACACAAGGACACTAAATATGTGAGAAATTACAAGTTCTTGGCAAACCTATCTGGAATGTCTGTATTACAGGATATTTCAAATTACTGTAAATGTGCCAGCAGCAGCCAATAGTTAATCTTTTTTTGTCTTTCGTTAAAAAGAATGGGTTAGTTTATTAAAAATTATCTGCCAGCATGTTATGTGTCTTCCCAAGGCAAGAATGTAGATGTGAATAGCAGTGATAGACAAAGACACTCAAATTAAATACTGCTTGCATTTCGAAAATAGAAGCTGAGTTGCTCAAGACAGCAAATGGCAAATACGATACACAGAGGCTAAAGAAAGAAGGCATTAAAGCAGTCTGTTGAATATGTTTATTGTAATCAAACAAGGTTTCTCAGAAATACTTTAAAGACAGGTCTCAAAAGGACTTCTGGGAAGATGGTACAGCAGTAAGCAGCAACAAATCAACCTGCCAAGATTCAGAATCCAGATACTGGAAAATAACCACCTGGGAAAGAAAAGGAGGAAGATTGTGGCCAGGGAGATGGCTCAGTGGAATAAGCGCTTCCCTGGCAAGTGCAAGGGTCTGAATTCAATCCCCAGTTCCACCAGAAAAAAAAAAAAAAAAAGGAGATGGATCACTTAGATCCCGGAAGAATCTGAAGGGAAAACTAGAGCACACAGAAAAAGTGAAGAAACAGACTTCAATGCAGAAAAAGGAGGAGCACACTGTGCTTTTTCCCCCAGTTCTGAGCTCTCAGCATCAGAGGATTAAATCTACAGAGACACAGGAGGGGGAATGACTCAAGTCATAAAGGGAAAGATACAGCAGTGGACTAGAGCAGTGGCTTCTGTGCTACAATAACTGGTAAATGACTCTAGTTCAAGCAACTGCTGCATTCCCTGGAGAAGGTGCTTGGTTGAACACTATTTTAAGGAGGAGACAAGTAAACCTGGGACTCAGAGGAGCCATGAGTTGGCTTCATCTCAGGAGTCCCAGTGCTGAAATCCCAGTGACTTTGAAAAGGACAACCACTGGAGGAGAAGTGCAATGAGCTGCAGTTAGGCTGGCAAGAGACAGAGTGTTGCAGGCTAAATGAGTTGGGTCCCAACCCCAAAACTAGAAGCAAGGATCAGCCTTACCTTCCAGAGATTTGAAAGCAGCACAAACAGCACCCTGCCCTAATTCTATTGTTGGGATCATCCAGCATGGACCTGGGCTGCCTCCTCTGTCCACCAGTGACATCAGTCAGGGCCTGAACTAGATACCACCATGAAACTGCAGAACCCAGAAGATAACCACAGGCTAGAAAGCAGAGAAATTTGTTTCTTCTTATTTTATTTTTTTCATAAGTATGAACATTGTCTTTTGTTTTGTTCACGTTTTTCCCTTTTTTTGTTTCTCTCCTGTCCTCTTCACGAATTTCCCAAAGATTATATAATCTTTGCCTTTCAGACTTGTTTCTAATTTCTTTCTTTTTTATTTCTCAATTTTTTCCTTTAACCTTTTAAAATTTTCTCCCACTGTACTGTATATAACTTTCTGATTTGTTTTAGATTGTATCATATAACTATAAATCCAGTTAAAGGTGGCAAATTATTAGTTATCAGTCTGTCCTTTTCTAGATAGTGCTTGATGGTACTGTTGTTGATTGCACTAAAACTATGCCAAGATGACATAGTTGTTATGATCAGTTATTCTGCTTTATATGCCAATACAAGGGTTCATAAACAATTCTGTACTTCGGTACTGTAGAACTGGGCCCTAGGCCTGACAGGCAGCAACCTTTCACCCCTAAGAAACTTGGTATCAATGCTAGTAACAAAGCTACATTCCATAAGTAACTTAAAAGCATCCATGTAAAACTAATAAATAAATAAATAAATATTTTTAAAATGAGAAAATATGGAAGCAATATACAACCCCAGACCTCTAGCTGCCCAAGGCAAATCCAGGGGGGACTGAGGTATACGAAATCAGAAGCCAGCCAGCTGAACTTTCTGGAATGGTTACAATAGAACTAACAAAGCAGATGAATGAGTCTCTAGGAAAAAAGAGAAATAATTACACAAATAACTAAAGAGATAAAAAGCATAATGAAGGACATGGTTAATGAATCTAGAGTAGATATAAAAAAAAATTTTTTTAAAAAAAAGGAGCTGAGGAAAGTGATGGAAACCATGAATGACCAACATAGGAAAGAACAGAATTCCATAAAACAGATTCAAATATCCAAGAGATGAAAATACTATCAAAAGTATACACAGCAGAATCAACTAATGTGAAGATAGAACATCAGATATACAAGTGTTGTGGTTGATAATCATCAAAATAGCAAGGAACTTTTATTTATTTTAAGAGGTCTTACTAAGTTACCTAGGCTGGGCTTAAATTTGTTGATCCTGCTTCACTCTAATCATTCATTCATTCATTTATTATTCACTCCTATTTTAATGTATTTGGTACAGGGTCTCACTATGCAGCTCAGACTCACAGTGATCCTCCTATTTTCAGCCTCCCCAAAGAACTTCTTTAAAAGACTAAATGAAATAAACCAAAAAAAGGAAAAACTCATATACATATAATTAGGAAAAAGACAAATTTACAAAAGGTCCTGCAGTGATCCAGAAAATCATCAATACTTTGAGAGCCTCTGAGATGGAAAATATGGAAGAAATGGACAGATTCCTAGATACACATGAAGTATGAAAACTGAATCAAGAAGATATAGAAGTTCCAAAGAACGTAGTATCAGTCAATAAAATTAAAAAATTAAAAAAATACCAACAAAGACCCATATCCTGATGAACTCAATGCTGAATTTATAAGCAATTCAGACAAGATCTAAAAGCTCTATTTTTCAAATTCCTTCATGAAATTGAAAGGGAAGCAATACTTCTAAACTTATTCCTGGAAGAAAGCATGACTCCGATACCAAAACCAGAGAAGGATCCAACCAAAAAAGATGACTATAGGCCAATCTCTCTAATGAACACAGATGCAAAATTCCTCAATAAGGTACTGGCAAAAAGAATGCAGTAAATATTTTCCAGATTATATGTCCAAACAAGATTTATCCCAAATCAGTAAATGTAAATATATCACATTAACAGAACCAAGCACAAAATCAGTATGACGACCTCAATACACAGGAAAAAGTTGACAAAATTCAACACCTATTCATGATTAAATAAAAACAAAAACAAAAACAAAAACCTATAGAGAACTGTAATACAACTTTATCTCAGTCTGATAAAAGCCATCTATAACAAGCCAACAGCCAACAACCAACATTATACATTTGGTTAAAAATTGAAAGTTTTCACTCTAAACTCAGGAATAAGACAAAGACGCCCATTACCACCTCTCTTGTTCAGTATAGTTCTGGAAGTACTGGATAAGAAAGAAAGAAAAGGAATATGGCTAGGAAATGAAAAAGTAAAATAATTTGTTGATGAAATGATCCTCAACAGAAGACCCCAAAATATCCAACAAAAGACTCCCAAAATAACCAAATTCAGTAGTGTAGCAGACTACTCAAACCAAGACTCAAAAATCAATCACATTCCTGTAACAAACTCAGTAAGAGAGAAATTAGGGAAAATAACTCCTCCCATAAAAGTATTGAGAAAAATGAAATACTTAAGAATCAATATAACAAAGGAAGTGAAAGGCCTATACATTGAAAACTTCAGTACTCTGAAAAAGAATATTGCAAAGGGTATCAGAAAATGGAAGAAATATGTTGTTCTTGGATAGGCAGAGTCAATACAGTGAAAATGGCCATATTCCTAAAACTATCATACATATGCACTGCAATCCTGATCAAAACACCAATAGAGTATCTTATAGAACTAGAGAAAACATTCCTAAAATTCATGTAGAAGCAAGAGACCTAAAATAGCAAAAGTAATTCTGGGCAACAAGGGCAAGGAAGGGTATTAAAATCCCTGATTTGAAGTTATACAACAAAGCTACTGTGATTAAAAACAGCATGGACCTGGCAAAAAGACAAACCTGAGGAAATAACAGAAAATGCAGAAACAACTCCAAGCACACTCAGCTACCTTACAAAGGAGCAAAACACCTCACTCTAAAGAAAAACAGCCTCTTCAATAAGTTACCCTGGCAAAACTGGCTCTCCAACCTGCCAAAAATTGAAATTTCATTGATATCTCTCACCATGCACTAAACTAAAATCAAAACAGATCAACAAGATCTAAATATAAAAACAGAAACAATCTAGTAAAAGAATAGGGAAAACTGCAAAAGATACAGGAGTAGGCAAAGACTTCATGAACAAATCTCTAATCACAAAAGAAATACTACAAAGAATCAACAACTAGGATCAAATCAAATTAAAGTTTTTGTATAACAAAAGAAATCAGTAACAAGTGAAGTCATAACTCACAGAATGGAGAAAACAAGTCTGCCTGCTGCTTCTGAGACAAAGGACTAACATCTAGAATATGTCCAGAACTAAACAAACTCAGCCCCTCCCAAAGTTTAAAAACTTTATCCAAAAAACAGGCATCTGAAATAAACAAATCTTTCTCAGATAAATAAGCACAACAGGAAATATATGAAACTGATCCACATCACTGGTCATTCGAAAAATGGAATTTTTGTTGTTTTGTGGCTGGCTCAGCCCACCTGAGCTTACGGCCTGGCTTACGGTGCCAAGGATTGAACTGCAGTCTTGCAGTTTGCCTAGGTAGGTGCTTTAGACCACTGAGTTACCTCATTGGCCCTATGAGAAATGCAATTTTAAACAACACTGAAATTCTGTCTCATTCCAGAAGGAATGACTATCATCAAGAAATCAATCAGTAATAAATGCTAGCAGAGCTGTGGGAGAAAGAAACCCTTTTCCATTGCTGGTGACAGTGTAAACTAATGAACACTATGAAAATCTACATGGAGATCCTCAAAACACTAAGACAAATGGTTCTATTTCACTCAGTTATTCCCCTTCTAAGTATCTTCCCAAAAGGGTTTTAAGTATCATACCACAGGGATATATGTACACCTACAATTATAGCAGCACAATTTATAATAGGTAAATATTGGAAACAGCCCAGATTCCCATCAAAACATGAATAAAGAAAATGTATTTATATAGAGAGAGTACTACTCTACCACAAAGAATGATAAACTGGGGGCAGGGGAGATGGCTCAGTGGAATAAGCACGAGTTCAATTCCTGGTTCTGCCGAAACAAACAAACAAAAAGAAAAAGAATGATAAACTGGAGTAATCTGTAGGAAAATGGATGCACCCTAAGACCATAATCTTAAGTGAAATAAATTAGACACACTACATTAATTTCTGCATTGTTTCTCTGGCATGAGAAACCTACAGGGTAAATAAGGGGCATAAGAAAGGATAAACATTGGGAAACTAGAATAACACTTTTAAATGAGAAGGGGAACAAGGGAGCAGGGAGGAGGAAGGGAAGAGAAAAAAAAAAACCAAAATGAATGGAAATAACGCTTTTGTAAATGGGAAGGGGAAGGGAATTGGAGTTTAAAAAAGATGCTACAAAATACAGTTTAAAAAGTTTACTAAACCATGTTAAAACCTTCATTATTTTAGTAAAAGTCATAAAATGTGAATTAGGTTACCAATCCAGAATTTATACTTATAAAAATAATCCAAATTATCAAGCATTATAATTCCTTAACTGTAAATAATTAGGGGGAAGAGATTTTTAAAATAATTTAATTTGGTGGAAGAGAGAATTTTGAATCATAAAACTGCTAAGGCAAACAGCCTACACTTTGGGACCTGTGCTGTCAGTAATCATTATTCTAGAACAAAAGAGCCTGGGGTTAAAGACAGGACAACAGAAGAAAAGGAACCTAAGATACCTAAATTTGACCTGTGTGACTTTAGAAATCCTTCTAATCTATGTACCTGGGCTATGAAGAGAAAAAGAAAAAGTGATGGTTGGAGCCAAAATTTCAGAGACAAAGGATAGAGTCTCTTTACAGAGTAACTGTCACTAAACATGCCTTCCAGGTTAATAGAGTACATTCATTTCTGCAGAGGAGGGTACTAACTTGAGGCATAGATTTACTGAAACAAAAATGCATCTTCTAAGTAAAATCTAATGACTGGTACTGTTCCTCTATAGCCTACACACATGCTCTACATCCTTCTGTTATAGCATTCCATGTTACACTGAAGTACGATTTACTGGTTGACATTTACAGAAAGGCTAGCTCCTTCAAGGCAAGGATTCTTTCCATTAGTACCCTAGTAACTTTCCCCTACCACCTAGTACTACCACCAACAGTTACCAACTTAGTATGAATTTGATTCCACCCCAATGATACATAATGTAAAATGCTTTCTCTTAACTCTGGTGCCTCAAATATCTACATTTCAGTTTTAGAATCAAGTTGAAAGTTTAAGGCTCAAGATAAAGTCTTATAAACAGCTCTAAATAATCTGGGATGTAATCTGGCAATCTGTGAGTTTTACTTTGTCATCTTCAGGTTTATCAATTTAAAAGTACATTTTTTCACTATTTTGGGAATTTATTATTGATACTAGGAATGAAACATTACATAAGTTATGCAATATAAAAGTCACGCAAGGGTCAGCAAGATAGGTCAGCAGACTAAAGCACCTGTTTAGGCAGATGCAAGGGCTAGAAGGGGCCAATCCCAGCCTGCCATGCTGGTCCTAACCCCAGGGCATGCTGACTGAGACTGGGTGTGGTGGCATGCACCTGTAATCCCAGCACTCAGGAGGCTGAAAACAGGAGGATCACTACAAGTCTCATCTGTGTAGTGAGACCCTGTTGACCCTGTACTAAATACATAAAAAATAAAATAAAATACAATAAAATTAAATTAAAAAATCAAGGCCGGGATGATAGCTCAGTGGAATTGAACTGAGTTCAATCCCTAGTACTGCAAAAGGTAAAATAGTAAACAATAAAATAAAAGTAAAATCACTCATCTTTATATGTTAATCTGAAAACAGAAGATATCACTCAATGTGCTTGAACTAAGGCATGGTGCTTACAGTAATTTTTAAGCAACAAAGTCTTGATGGTTTCTAGTATTTTTAATCTTCTACATCAGTGACACTTTTATAAATACAGTGCCATTATCTACTAAAGTGAAGCTGAAGATAAACACTTAAGAAGCCCACCAAAAAGACCAAAGCAGTCAAAGTAATTATGGCCTTAGTTTTCCACCCTGACTTAATGAATTTCCATTCAGAGGCAGATAAAACTATATGAAAAATGTACTCCAGGATCTTGTTACAACTATTATCAGAGACAGGGTCAAAAGAACTCTTAAAATTGTATGTGGTGGGTAAGACAATGATCCTGAGAAACATCAGATTTTTGAAACTAGCAGTTAAAGGGTAGGATTCTCACCCTAACTAACTATATATGCTGATACCTATGAACCAAGCAACTGCACTAAATTTAACAGAGTAATAGAAGCGTCATGCTTCAAATGCCTGTCATTCTGGTCTTCTAAATATGTACTTCTTGTCATGACACACCAACTATAACTACACTGCCCTTTTTTAAAGGGTAATAAATGAAAAATAAGATGAAAAAAGTCACAAGACAGTCCTGCTACAATGCTACTATGCTGTATATGGATGGATTTCTAAATATCTGTGTAAATACATGTGTTTATTCTTATTTTTTTTAAAAAACTTTTTCTTCTTCATATTCTGCATGGACTTAGAATTTATTATCTCAATACTTGATGGAAAATACACGTTCCATGTTATGCCTATGATGTCTGACATTAGTGTGGGTAAACTGAACCGCATATGTTGCAGGGTAATAATAAGCTTCTCTTCTAGAAGGTTAACAACCTCTAAGTTTGCAGATCAAAAATTGGAGAAAAAGAGAAGCTGCAAGGTCAGCCAACATTCTGGCCCTAGCCTTTCAAGGTCAGTGAAGACTTAGGACATAGGAGAATTTGTACTGTAACATTATGTAACTCAGTTGTGCCCAAAATTTTCTGATCAAGGAGATTATGGGGCCACAGAGGAATCCAATCGATGATGTATAGTGTACCTAAGAAGAGTCAAATGGAGACAAAACTCTATCAGGCTTCCACAGAGAGCAAATTGGTCAAGCAATGGCAGTGGTTCATCCACAAGGCTGATACTGACAATAGATCTACAAAGTGTAGTACAGGGTTACAGGATAAACCCTGAGGGTATCTGACTGACCTTATCTGATACAAAAGTTACATTTGTTGTTATATAGGTCTTGATTTAACTTGATCTTAACCATCCAGGAGAAAAGTATAAAAATGGAAGTATAAAAAGTAGTCATATTAATATAACTCGGCTGTGAATGGCTCAAAGCAACAGCTTCTGTGGATAACCCACTTCTATTGTGGATTGCTGATCTGTATATAAAATACACACATATAAATTAGCTATCCGTGTTTTGAAAATCTGTAACATCATATGTATTATTGTATGTTACCCTGTTTATGTCATTTGTTTTTGCTTCTGTTTTTCACTCAAGTTAAAATACAAATAAATAAATTTTAAAAAAATTGTGTGTGGTGGTGCAAGGCTATAATCCCAGCACTCTGAGAGGCTGAGCAGGAAGAGCACAAGTTCCAGCCCAGCTTGTACAACTTGGTAAGATCCTGTCTCAAAATTTAAAAATAGCCAAGGGATATAGCTCAATGAGAGAACACCCCCTGCTTTGATCCCCATTATCAAGACCAAGAAGCAAACACTCTTATGTTAACTAATGAGGGCTAGTATTTAAAAAAGATCTTGTGCTCTTTAGAAGCAAAGAGCAAACAGGACTGGTAATGATTCTTCAGAAAAATACAGCTAAAGACCTATTCTTATTAAAGTTAGCCTCATCTTTAAATGTTTTAATCATTTTGCCATTAAGCATATTTGTAAAAGTATGAAGTATCAAATATATGATTCTGAACACATGAAAATCTATTGGGGAAAAATGAACCACAGTACTGTTCCTCAAATATATCTGCCACAAGCCACTTGAATCTCTTAAAAATACAAATCATGCCTCAGTGAGTTGAAGGAGTCGGAAGTTTGAAGTTGTTAAGCAGCTGCCAAGTGATGCTGAAGTTGTTTAAGACTGCTTGTAGCAAAGAAGTATGTATGATCTTTCCAAATTTAAAGTTTGATTTTTTTTTTTTACAAATTCTTTTTGCTTTTTTGATATTTATTATGTTTATCAAATGTGTTTCAAGACAAGCACATCATCAGGAACATACATCTTATTTCTGTTCTCAAAGAGCCCTTTGCTTTAAAAAACAAAAGAGTACATCAACTACAACTGTCAAGAACTTCAATGAATGTATGCAGTGAGAAGAAAATGATTAGAAGATAAATCAGAGTCCACACTGTAGAAGTAAAGTTGACATTTCAGTCACAAGACACAGCAAGATAAGCAGCAAAACATTCCGGAGAAGTTGCTGATAATAACAAACTCCTAAAACACATGATGTTTACAGAAGACTGGATAGATTAATCAGAGTTAGTTCACAGTGAGATCAACAAGATAGCTCAATAGCTCTGTGGACAAAGCCCATGCTTTGGTAAATGCAGGAACCAGGGTTCAATCCCAGTCCACATGGGACCAGGTGCACTGAGCTGGAGTCCGGGTGTGGTGGTGCATGCCTGTAATCCCAGCACTGAGGAGGCTGAAAACAGGAGGATCACTATGAGTTTGAGCTGTGTAGTAAGAACCTATTCCAAATACATAAAATAATAAAAAAAAAAGAACAGCATTATTAGACTCAGTAGTTTGGAGTTTATTTCAGAGGTTATCCTATCAGTAAAGAGTTTTTGGTAGATAAAGTGTGTTAATATGTGCACTACAATATTAACAATGATACCACTATAGTAACATCTAGTATTTGTGTATTCATGTGCCAGGAATGATTCTAAGTACTTTACATGAATTTAATTATTTAACCCTACTTCAACCATGCAAAACTAGTAGTAACAACTTTAATCTCACTGAGAATTTTAAGGCACCAAAAATATTTGCTCTCAATTCAAACCCTGGCAATATACCTCTAGGGGCCATACTCTCTCCAGGAAAATTCTAGAAGTATTATACAGGATGCATTTATCAGTCTTGAGCCTAAAAGATACTTTGAAGTCACTGGAAAAGTCAAATAAATAGACAATAGAAGATCAGATTAAAGGCAAGGCCAATTTCAATTGTTTAGTAAAAAAAAAAAAAATCCTGTCACTGAGGGGACACTATAGATATGAAAGAGAATGATTTGCCCTGAGTCCATGGAAAACATGTTTTGGCAAGAATTCAGGAGAAACAATATGGGAGTTAAGATGCTTGTAGAATATTTAGGTAGAAACCTACAGACATTCAGATGGATTTGGGTCTCAGTGATATGGTCACTCATATGTTCGTCAGAAGCAAGATTAAACAGAATGAATGTCAGGGACAAATGTCCTTTGAAAGAATGGGGGCCAGGGAAATAACTCAATAGCATGTGCAACTGCTAGGCAAGCATAAAGTCACAAATTTGATATAGGTACCAAGAAGAAAAAAAAGGAAAGGAAGGAGGCACAGTCACCCTTAATTAACAATCACCTGTGCTAGGAAGGGCTCTTGAAACAAAGTTCTGTTTTCTAGTTATGCCTAGAAGGGGAGTAGCCTGCATGTTTTTGTGTTAAGTGGGAAAGTTTTGGAATAATTTTGTAGATAAAAGAATCTACTCAGAGAAAAAATGAAAACTGGGAGTTAGAAATACTTTCCTTCTAGGCTTCAAGGGGCAAGTGTGTTTCTCTTTCTGGCTCACCAGAAAAACAAACAAAAAGAACCTGAAGCCTAAGAAAGCACTGAAAGACCTTTCCAACAATAACAGGAATAGGATTATCTAAAGAATTATTATGACTCTCAGAAGAATGTTCTGCTTGTTTTCTAGAAAAAGAGCTTTAAAATAAATTGAATTTATTGGGCTGAGGAGACAGCTCGGAGGCATAAGTGCCTGCCTTGCAAGTGCAAGGTCCCAAGTTTGATCCTCAGTACCTTGCAGGCTCTGGAACCGGGTTTGGTGGCATACATCTGTAATCCTAACACTGGGAGGCTGAGACAGGAGGACCAATATGAGTACAAACTGCTTAGCAAGTCCCTGTATCAATAATAATAAAAGTTTTTGAATTTGTTTTTTTTAACCTGAATATACAAATGTGCTACAATTTTGGAAAGTTTTGACAGTGAGGTGCTGCATTTAATCTCAAATTTTATTCACTATGATCAACACTGAGTTTTATTAAAGACCAAAAAAAAAAAAATCTAAAATTTTAAGTAGGTTATCACTTTTGAAAAGTTGTCCATATTCTGCTGGGTATTAGTCTGTATTAATGTTTGTGCTGGGAATCCAGAAAAAAATAGCATAGATACTTTGATTCTAATACTTCTGTAAGAAGCAACTAACTGGAAGACACTGAAACCAGGTTTATCTCTATTAAACTTCATCCACTACATGGTCTTTACTTCTGTTATATGTTTTAACAATCTCATGATTTCCTAACAAGGGTATAAATGCACTGGCTGAGAATACACTTTTTTAAAACATGTATTTGGTACAGGTTCTACTGGGTCTACAGGGTCTCACTACATAGATTGGACTCAAAGTAATTCTCCTGTTTTCAGCCTCCCAATTGCTGGGATTACAGGCACATACCACCATGCTCTGTCTCAATCAATCGCAGTCTCAGTAAGCCCCAGGCATGGGGCCAGCACAACACTCCAGAAGGAACCCTGGCTGCTGTGCTCTGCCTAGGCAGGCGCTGTAGTCCGCTGAGCTGACAATACACTTTGGTAGTGGCATTCATCAAAGTGAGGAGAGATCCTCAGTGAACAACTGCCTCTGACAAAATGCCACACGCAGTTATGCTAAAACAACCCCAGACACATCAAAGACTCTCACCTCCAAAGTAAATCTCAAGCATTGCTTTAGAGGGTAATTTTTACCAATGCAAAGAAACTACTGGTGGTCCTTATCCCTCACCATAGCTAAAAAGAATTCTCTTGGGCTCACAATCTTTTGTTGACAAACACAGTACTGAAAGAGACACTCTTTGGATATGCTACCAATTCTTTTCCAAATAAAGACAATTCAAGTTGGATTCATTTTCAGATGGCATCTTTACCAACTAAAGGACCAAAAACCTGAAATTCCATATTCTAAGTTTCAACTTGTAGGACATCACTCAACTGTTTTTCAACTGCAACCTGAAAGATTGCACAGTTCAGGCCTGTAGCATAATGGGCACTTCAGGAACAGCCCATTCACTTCTCCGAAAACCTGGCTAAATAAAATAATATTCAGGACTATATCCAAGTGAGTAAAAACATTAACAGCAGTAAGGTTCATCTCTAACCTAAAAATTGTACATTGCACATAACTAGAAAAAAACAGGCACACAAGGTGGGAAACAGGAGTACAACAGGAGTCTAGGAGCTGGTGTGGTGGTGAATGCCTATAATCTTAGCACTTAGGAGGCTGGGATAGGAAGACTGCCACGAGTTAGCTACATGGGGAGTTCAAAGCCAGCCCAAACTACACATAAAGAGACTCTATCTCAAAACAAAACAAAACAAAACAACAACAACAACAACAACAACAAAAAAAAAAAACCCACTGAAAACAAAGGAGCTGTCTAAGCATAAAAATTACAGATTAAAAATCAAAGATTTCAATTCCTGGTTTGTCTATTGATTGAAAAACACTGATATACATCAGATTACTGGACACTTCAGTTTACCCATTCTGAAGTGGACAAGTTTCTGACAGTTTTTACTACTCTCGATATAAACAAGAGATCCAGTCTTTGAGGGCATACTATATTAAAAAGTCTGTGGGTCAGCAAGATAGCTCAGCAGAGAAAGCACCTGCTTTGGCAAGTGCAGGGCGCAGGATTTGATTCCTGGTCCCACATGCCACACTGGCCCCACCCCCAGGGCACACTGAGCTGGTGACAGAGCCCAGGCATGGTGGCACATGCCTGTAATCCCAGCACTGGGAAGGGTAAAAACAGAGGGATCAACACAAGTCCTATCTGCGTAGTGACACCCTTTACCAAATACACAAATAGACAGAGAGAGAGACACAGAGACAGAGACAGACGGACGGACGGACAGACAGACAGACAGAAGGAAGAAAAGCTGGCAAGACCCTAAGCATTGCCATGATTATACACTTAGGAGATTTGGATCTCATTAAATATTTATCTCTTGGCCCATTATTTCATAAACATGGAGGTTTAATGTAAAGCTTGGCTTTTTCATTTAAGAAATAATCTAGATATATTTACGTATTAAATAATGCTGCTTTTCTTAACCTGTATCAAGCAAGTGTGCTTAGTTCCCTTTTTCTGAGTTTTTGTTACCTTATAAAACTTCTTCCAATAGTTCAATAAAGATAAACTGCCTCTTAACATTTTTTCAAAATAACATCCGAAAGAAAAATTAACTGGGTAGAAAGGTCATGTACTAGATGTTTGTAATAATTAAGACAATTAATATTGACAAGGTAAAATCAACCTATAACAAATGGTAAAAGACAATTATTTCACTTAACGTTTCCATTAAAGATTTCTTTCCCAATGAGGAGTGGTGGCACAAGTCTGTGATCCCAGCACTGGGAAGGCTGAGGCAGGAGAATTATTTCAAACTTGAGACCAGCCTAGACTACAAAGTGAGTTCATGGTCAGCCTGAAGTGCATAGTGAGACCCTGTCTTAAAGACCAAAAAAGATTCCTTTGCCTATAAAGAAGTAAAATTAAGATCAGAGTAATACTTAGGGCTTTACGACATCTACAAAATCAAAAGCTAACAAATATTATCTACATTGCTATTTTTGCTTTAAAAATTTTCAGAGAATTCAGAAACACAAAAACTTGGAATGATTTGATTTTACATCTCAACACAAGTGAAGGCAAGAACAATGATACCTGCACTGTGTTTGTTAATGCAAGTAATAATTCATGTAACATCACATTAAGAAAACTGTAGGCCGGGCATGGTGGCGCATACCTGTAATCCCAGCACTTGGGAGGCTGAGGCAGGAGGATTGTTGTGAGTTCAAGACCAGCTTGAGCTACAAAGTGAGCTGAAGGCCAGTCTGAATTGCATAGTGAGACCCTGTCTCAAAAAGACATTAAAAAAAAAAAAAAAGAAAAGAAAACTGTATACAGCAAACATAGACAACACTAACATAAATGTTGAACAAATCATACTATTTTATGTGGTAAAACATTCTAGAACCAGGGATGTAGATTCTGAAGCTAAAGTTGAAATTGTGCCTTACAGTGACTACCTGGAGAAATGTTAAAGATTTGGGCATAGCAGCAGAGAATACTGGAGCAGACTCATTGTCCCTGCTACAGCTAAGTCATCTGTGTCTCTTGCTGCAGGGACAGAATGCTATTGTATCTTTCACAGGTTTTTTACTGATAACATTTAAAATTATAGTATTGTAGCCTAAGAAGATAATAAATCCCAGTATTGCTGGTATTACAATACTGAATTTCTCTAGGCTCCAAGTTGTTTGTACTGTACAATTTATAGGAAAACAAAAAACACTCTAACACATGTCACTGCTCCTGAGATTTTTTTTTTTGGTACAGGGTCTCACTACGTAGAGAAGACTCATGGTGATCCTCCTGTTTCAGCCTCCTCAGTGCTGGGATTACAGGCATGAGCCACCACAACTAGATTCTGTCACTGGCTCGGCATGCCCCAGGGACAGGGCTGGGCATGCAGGACCAGGGATTGAACCCTGGTCCCTGGGCTTGCCAAAGCAGGCACTTAAGTCAGCTGAGCTATCTTGCCAGCCCTTCCCCTGAAATTCTTCATTAACAATGAAGGATTGAGGTCATGAAGATTTGGGAAAGCCAGAAGAAAAGACATTAGGTTCTCAATAGTTCTGTCAGAAATAAATTGCAGTGCTTTTTAAAATAATCATACTGTGTTGGCTGGATGTGGTGTATACGTGTAACCCCTCATTTACTGAGATACAATATTAAGATGGTCCCAAAGATGTGCATCAGGCCGTCTAGCTGGAGCACCCATGAGCTTTTCTGAGTTAAAACTCTAAACCAGGTAAATCAATTCTCTAAATGTAGTTGCCAATATATAGTGGATTAAGTCATATACAATTTAAGCAGTAATTGAGCAACAACTTTTTATAACATTAGGCACCACTACCTCCCTTGACAGGTTGCCACTAGGGACAGAGGAAAAGGCTGCTGTTAAGGACTAATTAACATAAAAAAAGTAATCCTTTGGAGGTGCAGAAATCTCAGAGATATATAGAGACAGAGACAAGAGACAGAAACAGAGAGACACAGAAATACATAGCAAACTCCAAAAATTATACCACTGTATTTTTTCTCTGACTTAAACTACACATCACTGCTCCCTTAATTATGTGCAATCAAGAGAACAGCTGACTTCTACAACCTCTAAGTCTGTTTTGGCCACAGTGAACACCTTACAGTACTATGTGCCAAGCAGCACTTTAAGTGCTTTGGTGCTTAAGCATTCTCAATTCAAGTTTGTATAAAAGTTACAGGTTGATATTAAAAGACATTTACTTAGAAATAATCCAAATGTACTCATAAAACTTGAATTTTAGTCCAAGTTATTAAAAGTTACCTATTTAGAAAGGACTCACAAATATTCATAAAAAAACTTGGGAGTTTAACATAAACTTGTTTTTTTATTTAATCAAATAAAGACTTTGCTGGCCAATTCATTTTAAAGAAAGAAATATATTAAGGTTATAATATGAAATAAAGCAATGAACAAATTAGTTACTTGGTTAATAGATAATCCATCTATGATATGTAATAAATCATTGAAATGGCATAATGGTCATACAATAGAGGGACAATTTAAACAAGGAAACAAAAACATTCTAATACTGCCAGTTCTTTTTAAAAACATTATGTACAGAAGTGAGAAGACACACCAATATATACCTTTTTTGGGTGGCCACATTTAATAAGACCTAAAAAACCTCCACACCAATGAAATGTAGCAGTTTTACTGTTTTTGTTTGGTCATAGGCATCGAACTTTGGGTCTTTTCCATGCTAGGCAAGTGCTCTACCTAAGCTATACATTAAGACCATTCTTTAAAACAAAAAGAATAATTCGTAGTACAGTGATTAATTCTTTTCTATGTAACACTACTAATATTAATTCTTTTGTATGTAACACTGGACAATTCCATTACTGGATTTTCTTTGCAAGTTCTTTTGGTGCAAAAAATAAAGATGTGGAAGTCAAGTTCATGTTAAAAAGTAGGTAGTGCTATCTTGATTTATAGTCTACATTTTAGGGATTTAAACATGATGTGACATCCAAACTGATTTTAAAAGGAGCTTTATAAAGATATATTTTGTCAAAATGCACCCCTTTTCCCCACTGGCTTAAGATATTCTGATGTTTACTCAGATCTTGTTATACAAGTTAGACACAGGCTGTGGCTATTTTAGGTTGAATTGCACCCTCTCAACAGTTCTAACTCCTAGTACTCACAAAGGTACCTCAATTGAAACTGGAGTTGTTGCAGAAGCAAATTAGTTAGGCAGCGTAAAGATTGCTAACCCAATATAACTGCTATCTTTATAGAGGCATATAAAAGGCATCTATAAACCAAGAATTTAAGGACTGTTGAGAAGTCCAGAAATTTGGAATAGAAAAGATTTTTCCTAGATCCTTCAAAGAGGGCACAACACTGCTGAAATTTTCTTTTCAGATTTCTATCCTCTGACACTGAGAAAATTTCTGTTATTTTATGCTACTCTATTGTGGTATGTTGATGCAGTAGCCTAAGGAAGTCACTGTATCTAGCTTTCAAAAAGATTATTTTTTAAACTAAAGCACAGCATTCAAGCCAGCCAACCATGTGTGACCATGGATATCTCTGTCTGCATGACTTGTAAAGAAGCAGTAACAAAGCCTACCAAAAAGAGTACTTCTAAAAATGAAGAAATTTATGTATAGTGCCTCCCTGATAAATATTTAACCTGTCATGGGCCACAGAGATAGCTCAGTAGTCTAAGCACCTGCTTAGGCAAGCACAAGGACTGGGTTCAATCCTGGGCACCAAATGCTGTGCCAGTTCTGCACTAAGTGTGCCAAGCCAGCCAACACTGGGCTTAGTGGCACACACCTATAATCCCAGCACTGGGGAAACTGAAACAGGGGGATTACTACCAGTCCAAGCTACACAGTAAGACCCTGTACTCAAAACACAAAATTAAAAAAAAAAAGTTTAACCTGTCTCTCCTTCTATCCATATTCCTTGTCTCTGGTAACAAAACTGTATTTCAACAGTCATAGAGTTATGAATTGCTACTAATTCAAAAAATATTAATACTATTCAGAAAGAACACTGTAAACTATGACTAAGCAAATTTTAAGAATAGGTCAACTGATGGCTTCGCCACACAGAAGTCCTTTCCCTTGTTTTGAACACAGTAATATAATAAATTCTGCCCTCCCCTATATAAGAGCTCTAAGCAATTTCAGTCTTTACAAAGTCGAGTTCAAGCACCTAAGTTAGTTGAATGTCAATGGAGTGCCCACCTTTGACAGGTGTAGACAAAGGAAGGGGTGTAGAAAGAAAAAATCATGATGTGTGTGTATAGATAGTACAGTTGGGATAGATAATGCTGTGCTTCTACATAATTCTGAGAGGCAAGATCTGCACTAATGGTGGTTGTACAGTATATTATGTCTGCTTCTAGTACTATGGTCATCCACTAGGAAAATAATTATTGAATTTTTGATATAATTCAGGTTTAAAAAATAAGTAAGCAGCTACCCTCTTAATTCACTGATAAGAGATATCTGCTAAAATAATATCTGTAAATATAATATCATGTATGCACCTTGTACAATACCAAAACGTTATGAAAACAGTTTGCAATGTATTAATTTATCGAATCTGTATTGTTAAGGTATCTTGAAACTGTCTGATTGACATTTGCAGTTCAATAAAATAAAAAACAAAAAAACAAAAGGAAACGTCTATTCTTTTTTTTTTTTTTTTTTTTTAAAGTTTTTATTTTTGTTTTTGTTTTGTTTTTGTGGTACTGGGGATTGAACTAAGGATCTTGTGCTTGCCAGGCAGGTGCTTATTCTACTGAGCTATCTCCCCAACTCCCAAAACATCTATTCTTAAGCAGTAGTTATCCTTTATACACTTTTCTGTAATAGGACTTCTCACTTTATAAAGATACTTGCTAATGTATAAATGGAACCCTAGTTCAATAACCACACCTCCCTTGTTGCAAAAAAATCTGTTCAAATATGAGAAATTTTACTACACATAATAAGCATAAAATTATTACCCTATGGGGGAGGTTGGTACTGGCAACATAGCCTGGGTACTTTTTTATAGTACCTCAGTACTTTTTTATTACTTGGTATTTTTTGTGACCTTATACACAAGGTCTTACTAAGTTGCCCAGCTAGCTTCCAATTTGCAGCAATCTGCTCAACTCATGGATTAGTGATGTGTGCAACCATGCCTCACTAGTACAATGGTACCTCAGTTTATAAACTGTAATTCTCTCCACAATTTTAGCTGCAAACCGAACTGGATGAGAACCAACCCAAATTTTCCTCTAAGATTGAACCTAGCCACAGAATTTGATTTGTTTCTCATCCAACTTGATTTGTAACCCAAATCATGAAGAATTAAGTTTGTGAATAAAGTACCACTGTAATTACCTTTGCTAAAATTATTGATAATGTATTTCTCTTACAAATTTGGTAAGAATATAACCTGAGGTGTATATTAGCATTATGGTCACAATGTTCAGTCAGTCATTGGTTGAAGGATTCTGGAAAAAGGTATCAAAGGCCAACACCATAAAAGGCATTCATGAACTCACACTGAGTGACTTGAAGATGTGAAGAGAAAGAAAACCTAGAATTAGGTTATGAATTTTAATAAGACAAAAATGACTGTAAATCATGCATCACCACTAAAAACAAGGCCTTTAAACTTTTATATGAGTTCAAGCACAAGTTCTGAATACCAATAATATCATATATTTTAGTTCAAGTCAGTGTAATATTGCTAAAATAGCTTCTATACACAAGAAAATACAGCACTGTTGCGGTTATACACAAACGTTAAGTTTCACAAAGCACTGCTCATAAACATATCCTAAAATGTAAATTTGCCTTACAAAAGCATTTCAATGGTAAAAGGGATCTGCAGTTTTAATTTTTGAGAAAAAAAATATTTTCAAAAGAAAAGTTTACTGGGCACAGTATAGCTCAGAAAACACCTGCCTAGTAAGTAAAAAGTCCTGAGCTGAATCCCAACAGCCTTCAAACAAAAAACCTTGTTTAACATCAGTGCAACCTGAGTTGGTCTCTGATAGTTACTATGAAGGGCAAAATTATTCCCATGGTATAGCTTCAAAAAATTGTAAAAGTGGACTCCAAAATGACTAGCTAAAGGAAAAGAAGGTACCACATACACTTGTGATGAAAACAGAACTTCAGTGGTTAACTGCAGCTGTAATTTATAAAGATGGACAAGCCTGGTCAAGCTATATGTTTCTCTACATATGTGTTTTCCTTCTGTAAGAAAAAAGGTACCAGGTTTGGTGAGTACCTGCTGTGTGACAGTTTATGAATTAATTTATGAATGTGGCACAATGGCATTTCAGTCTTCAAATATTCTCACATTATAAGATCTGGGGAAGATACCGAAATCTGTGATGTAGGTTCCTAATAAAATAAGTTGTAAAAGCACTATCTCTCAGGATGGTCATAAAGATTATAGATCAAGTAATATAGTTGTTACCTTGGGTGCTATTTCATATAAATATTAAATATTAGCTACTATTATCTTTAATAAAAATTATAGCCCTAAATATTAGCTATTATTAAATAATGTTTAGAGGCTCAGTAATCTGTCCCAGGATATTGTTATTTTTCTTCATTAACTGGTCACTTACAGAAAACTTATTTCTTAAACTTAAGGTATTTAAAAGCTGTAAATGACCTTAGAAGTCAGTAAAGAGATATAAAAGTACTTTCAATGCTAACAAATTCAAAAATTTTCTTTACCCAGAAAGTCTGGTGAAGACAAGGAACCTGGAGGGCTATGATAATCATTTGTAATCTGTTCAAATAGAAAAGTAAACCAGTGACAGATAATGAGTAGGACAAAGAATACAGAATTAGCCAAGTGCTCCAACAGCCTTCTCTGTTTAAATTTAAGAATACTGCCCTGAACCCCTGAAATTATAAATGTGCAGCTTCATAAACTTTAACCTTGTATATGAGTGAAAAATGGCAAATTAATGAAACAACTGAACTTACAGCACAATAGGAACTGCTTTGGTAAGAAGAAAATAAATAATGAAAATCTTACCACTCTAACACATCACACATTATTTGCTATGGTAGGCTGGGGGGCACAGATCAAAGACAGCAATTCCCAGCACCAAACCCAACCCAAGCCAAAGAAACACTACCATATGATTCAGTATCCAATGCAGTTATTGCCTGCTACACCTCAAACCATTGTAGGAGTTTTTAGCCACTAGCATTCTAGTGACTGAACTACAATCAATAACTTACCAATGAAATTACTTCCAGAGTTTTACATGAACAATTTCATGCTATGTCTATCTTCTAACACATTCAAAATATGAAATTACAAGTAGAATAGAATATTCTACCCAGAATACAATACAGATAGAGTACTTTGTTATGAAGTTGCTATTCAGGGCCAGAGAGCGCACGCGCACACACACACAGTTTCTATCCAACTATGATACACATTTGCACTGAATTACATATTGCGCATACATACATACACACACACACACACATAACATTTGTGCTTAAAAATGAGAAACCAATGTTTAATGAAATGATTATAGAGACATTCAGAAAAAAATTAAAACTAATAACTAGGCCAACTAATACTCCTGAAAACCTTAACATTCTTACACATCACACATTAGATGCTACATTAGGGGCTGAGAAGACAGCTCAGTAGAATAAGTGCTTGCCTGGCAAGCGCAAGGGCCTGAGTTCAATTCCTGGTTCCACAAAAATAAACAAACAAATGTTATATTAGGCTGGGAAGCATAGATCAGTGATAGCAATTCCCAGCACCCAACCCAATCCAACCTAACCAAACACTACCATGTAACTCAGTATTCAATACACTACTGTTTGCTATACTATGATAGGACTTTCTGTTAGTATTCTAGTGACTTAACTATGATTAAAAATACTGAAGTGTGTGTTAAGGTCACTCTTAAATCACACTTAACCAAAATGAACAATTAACTTTTCTCTCTGATATTAGAAAAAAAAACAAAAAAACAAATGTAAATACCAGTTTTGGAAATTTAAGATGAATTATCTCCTTTCTCTTAAATACTTTATAGCAAGACAAGGACAAAATAAGAACAAATTTCTTTTTAGCTATCTTAAAAAGAGTACCACACATATTTCCAAAATGAGTTAAGATACATACTGTCGGGCCGGGGAGATGGAATAAGCGCTTCCCCGGCAAGTGCAAGGGCCTGAGTTCAATTCCTGGTTCCGCCAAAAAAAAAAAAAAAAAAAAAAACAAACAAGATACATACTGTCAAATGGTCAAGAAACTTTCCCCTCTAAACCAGTCCAATACTGGTATTTACTGTTTTTAACTACCTATATGTGAAAACTCTAATAGCAAAGAAAAGCTTGGAATCAAAAATCACTGAAAAAAACCCTCGCATTTTTTTCTTGTCACTTAATTCATGTGAATCACTTAATTCTAATCACAGCAAATACAACTTAAAGTAGTTGCAAAGAGAATCCAAGATAAGGTTGATCTTTCATGAGCACTGTTCTAATACTGTCCTTTTTCCTCATTCCCCTAAGATCTAAAACCAATTCAAATTACTGACTGAATTACCTTAGAAATAAACAGCATTTACACATCTCTGTTTTTCCAAATGAAATAATGTATTATATCTATTCAGACCTTCAAATAAGTAAAAGGCTTTATTTCTGGTCAGAAAAATTAAAGTTCCTATAATTGTCTAAATCAGAGGTAAACAAAACTAACTCAAGTTTACATTGCTATAATGCCAGTCTACCATTGCTGGTAGACTGACAAACATAAGAACAAATGATAAACTGTCAGAAATGCAAAGGAAAGAAAATAAATACTGACAGAACTAATGAAAGCCTTCCACTAGAAACTAAAAAGCATCAAGGTTTTATGCACTCATGCATTATACATAGAAAATCCAAAAAACAAGCAGCATCAAAAAAAAAAAAAAAAAACAAAAAAAAACAGGAAACCAGCTCTCAGTTTTTCTCCTTTCCAGCTCTAAGCTTATTTAGGATCATTACACAGATCCTTTGAAATACATGATGGACATTTTGTTCCTGGTACACAAATCAGTATCTTTAAGTCCATCACACCAATGCACATCTTGTGCAACAAAGAAATTCATACCAGGCATGTGAATTACAGTGCTTGTTAGTGCTAGAACAATCTATGCAGAATATCAAATACAGCGTGAAACAAAGCAATGCAAGCATTTATGTAGGTTCCACGCTAAATCTCAAATTATGCTTTATATTAAAAGGAACTATCACCCTGACAATGTTTTTCATTATATTTCTTATTTACCTTCATCAAGACTAAGAGCTGTAACTGTGTTAATTTGCCAATGTCTCCAACTTTCTATGAGGTTTTAAAGAATATTTTATTACCTGAATTTGTAAAAACTTACTACTTTTCTCTGTATATGCATAGAGATAGACACAGAGAAGTAGGAAAAAAACTACATTGACTCATACAATAAACATATATATTACATACATACTTGTAAGACTATATGATTTTTGTATCAAAGTACATGCTTTTCCACCACACAGTTCTTCATTGTTTCAAGAGTTAATAGGAATAGGCAATTTCTGTAGCTAAACACATGCTATTGTTTCATGGTTTTAAGAATTGGTAGGTTAAAAAAATACAATTCCTAGAACACTGTTATCAAACAAGTTTTATTGGCATCTAAAAACAAAATTCACCCAACATTGAAACGTACTTTAATATTTATGTTGTTTTCTTTTTTACTCACTGCAGCATGAGGAACAAATCACACACACTTACTTTGGAGTAACAGAGACCATGGTGTAGACTTTACAAAATCATTTTTTAAAATCTCTGTATTATGCTCCTCAAATAACTAGTCAGTCTTTGCATAAAATATCACAGCTTTGTCTATTACCTTAAAATTCTGCAGCAGCCTAGAGATATGGGTAAGATATACCATAACTTGCTATCTTGAAATATATCTATTACCATATCCAACCTAATGATAGTATCTAAAAATTCTTTCTTCCATAGGAAGTCTCTGACAAGCTGTTAATTCATTTCCTTGACGTTAAAAGAATCTGGGGGGCAACATTTATATTTTATCAGAAAAATAAAAAAGATGTTTACCTACCATGTTCATATTAAGAACAATGTCTATACAAGTCAGTTGTACAATTATTTTAAGAGAAAGGTGAACATGAACATCAGATTAACTTAATTCTGGCAGACAAAAGTGAACAACTATGGTCCAGTCAGCCATTAATCTATTACAGAGAGATGACAACTTTACAAAAGGTATCTTTTACCTACTGAGTGATGATTATGTCCCCTCAGTTTCTGTGCTTTCTACCACCACTGGTTCACTTTCTATATCAGCAACTGTGTCACTCTTCTCCTTGTTTATCTCACTTGAAGATGACAGTTTTTCATACAGTTCAGGATCATTCTGTACTGGTAAAGGCGGTGGCTGAGCATGTCTCTCTGTATTTTCACCATTAACCTGAGGCACATTATCATTTTTTCGTTGAGAAGTGGCCCCTTCAAAATAATTAAAAACTCGAGCATGAGGAGGGGGGACCCAAGTGTTTTGAATTCTGTCTCGCCCAAGACGATTTCCATTCATTTCTCTGCAGAAATCCAAATCTCTGTCATCCCTATCCCTCTGCCTCTCCCAGGGTCTTCTGCGGTCATCAAAATCTCTGTGGACTTCTTGTCCAAATCCTCTGTTCCAAGGACCACTTCGAGGATCAAATCGATAGTTTCCAGCCCGAAATCTACCTCTTTCTTCATGTAAGCCTTTTGGACCACCATAGACAGGTAGAACCCGGTGTTCTCTCTCATCAAAATCTCTATGCCCCCAGGGTTTCTCTGGAGTAAGGCCAAAGTGGTCCCTTCGACCAAGATGATCTATACCTGGCCTCACAAGATTTTCTCTTATGTCTACTGGAGGTCTTCCAAAATGATCCCTACCATCTAAAGGAGGCCTTCCAGGACCTTCTCTTGGATCTATAGGCCGCCCAACCACTTCCCTAACATCCACAGGGGGAGGTCTAGCAATGGTCTCCCTGGTTTCTATGAGAGGAAATCGATAATCTCTATCTCCCTCCTGTTGCATGTTATCATTCCCAAGTGGTATCCTTTTTTCTGGGTTAGTAACATTGTCTACACTTTGTCTCCCAGGAGCTAGAAAAGGTCTTTCTGGCTGACTGAAGATATCTCCTGGAGGAAACGGTCCACGGGGTGGTGGATGAAGAGCTGAATCAAGTACTGATGGAGGAGGGATTCCCCGCTGAGGTGGAATTCCAGGCTGTATTAAAGGGAACCTTGGTCCAGGTGCCTGTGGTATTAGTCCTGGACGGATGTCTAATATTGGTATTGCAGGCATTCTTTGACTGGGGATATTTAAAGGGGGCAAGTTTTGAGGTCCAGCTGGTGGTGGCTGTGTTCCCAAAAGTCCAGAAGGATTTGTAATATTTGGAGGCTGTACTCCTACAAGTCCAGAAGCATTAGGCATATTTGGGGGTAGTACTCCCAAAAGTCCAGAACTATTCGACACACTTGGTGGCTGTATTCCCAAAATTCCAGAGTTATTTATGATATTTGGTGGCTGGGCTCCAATAATCCCAGCACTACTGGAGACATTAGATGGTCGAACCCCAAGTATTTCAGAATTACTTGATACATTTGGTCTTTGGATGCCCAGAATTCCAGAATTGCTTGTCACGTTAGGTGGCTGTCCTCCTAGAATTGCAGTGCTACTTGAAATATCATTTGTAATCACTAAAATGGAAAAAGAATAATCCAAAGTAAGTTATTGGGGCATGAGGAAGAAACTATAGTAGAAATTATAAAAGCTATAATTTCTAGTAATTAACTTAAGAGTTAACTACTTGTAGAATCAAGCTATACTAGATACTAAACAAAAATTAAATCTAACAATATCATATAGTACAGTTGAAAAATTAAAAACATTTTTAAATGGGGCTACATCCTAAAATATATTCTCATGAAATCTTTTTTTTTTTTAAACTTCCATTTTATGCTGATTGCCATCTTTAACATCTTAAAAGACACCTATACTGTAGGGTCATAAAAAAGGACTTAAGGCTTTCAAATATTATATTTAGCTCCAGCTGTAGCTGGATAATATTAAAATATTCAAACCTAAACCTTTGTTGGTGGCACTGGGAATTAAACTCAAGGCTTTCTGCACCAACACACATCCCCTGCCCACTTTAAAATTTGAGACAAGTTCTAAGTAGTCCAAGTTAGGCTGAAACTTGTGATGCTCCTGCCTCTGACTCAAAGAGTACTGAGATTGCATCTATTGTATCTATGTGCCAATGGGACTAGCAATATATGCTAATTTTTATCTTTTTATAAATTACACAGATTTGGTATACTCTTATTTTGATGGCAATATATTACAGCAGTCCCAACAGATGAAAAAAGGGATGAGACCCTTCCCTGGAACAGAAAGATGTTGAAATCAATCTTATTCTGAACAGAATGTCATTATTTTAAAATGTAATTTCTAGGGCATAGTGATTTCTATAAAAAATTAGACTATGTCAGAACTTGTGCAATGAACTGGTTAAAAATGTATGTCACCCCACACTGAACACCAAAAACAGAAGAAATGTGTATGCATTTCCAGGGATTTTATTTCATTTTGTTTTACCTGATCTGGTATTTTCACCAGAAGAAATCTGGTGTTCTATAAGATGAGGTACTTTCTCTTCAGGCTCTGCTTTAGCTGGGGGATTAAAAACATTTCCAGCTGGCAAAGCGGCAGTAGCAAGACCACTGGTAACGGAACCACTTGGTAAAACAAGGCTACCAAATCCAACATCTTTCACAGTTTCTGGGGTCATGGATAATGGTGGTTGCACTAAAGCTGTTTTAGAAAGGAGAAAAATGTATTTCAGATTTAATTAATCACTTCATATACTAAGTTTTCTGGCAGTTTATATATTTCATTTAATGGCACTTTTGTATTATTAACTGTATTATATAACTAATGTTCAAAATGACCAATGAATCATGAAGAGGCTAAATTATACTAAGCTTTGTGGTTTTTTTTGGGTGGAACTGGGGATTGAACTCAGGCCCTTGCGCTTGCCAGGGAAGTGCTTATTCTACTCAGCTAAAAACTTTGTTTTTTAAATTCTTTTTATGTATTTATTTATTTATTTTATTTAGTTAGCTACTGGGGACCAGACTCAGGATTTTGTGCTTGCCAGGCAGGCGCTTACGCTGCTGAGCCATCTCCCCAGCCCAAAAGCTTTGTTTTTTAAAAACAGGAAAACTCAACAAATTTAAGAAATAACTTCACCTAAAATAATTAATAAAGTTAGTAGTACTGAATAAATAAATTCTAATATTATAAAGTTAATTTTCTAAGGATGCCAGTCCAGTTAAGTGAATAATGTAAATATATGTGATTAGCATGCACATATTGACAACTATGAACCAGACTGAAAATTTCCTTGATGTTATGATACAGCAGAGTTCTTACATTCCATCTTTTCTCCAGTAAGATTAGAAACTCAAATGAGAATAGGTAAGGTACACCAGAAATCTTAAGGATCCCATGCTGAACAAGCAGGAGAAAAATTTCTAAGTACATTTCATTTATACACTATACAAAATAGAACTACAGAAATATAAAATACACAGATGCAAGTTTTAGATCAGTATGTATCACTCAATATACTGTTAAATCATACATACAGATTTGAGAAAATGTTTTTTCTTCATATTTAACTCTAGAATTATCTATATAAATTCTTAGCACAAGAGATTTAAAGGAAAGATAAAATCACCTGTGCTTATAAGCAGTTGTTATGAAATTAAATGAGACATTAGACATAATCTGTAGAATACTAAGTATTTTTTTTTCTATTGTATGATCCCAGATTTTCTAAATCTAACTAGGGATAATTGACAGGCAAGGTACAGCATAAGCCTCTGTATAGAAATGACTTCTGAATATTTTCTGTAATTTTTAGAAATAATTATTCTTAAC
>PVKA01000283.1:210810-226474 GCA_004027165.1 Ctenomys sociabilis | reverse complement strand
GTGAAATTAGGTATGCCTGTGGTTTTTGCTAGCACAGCTCCCAGATTTCACAGAACTACCCATTTTGCTATGATTCTGATCTTAAGATTGATTTCGAGTGCTCTTCAGTTTGTTAAACTGAATCTCGTTGAAGAAAATAATGTATAATGTGATTTGTCTCATTATAGCAACTATTTCTAATTAAAGCAGTATTTAATGCAATTTCCAGTTAATTTCTTTGGAGACTTTTATATTATTTCATTAGCTTGAATGTTGGAAAGATGTGGTCTGTGTTGTTTGTTCTTTACACAAATAAGTAAGCACAATAAAGTGGATGCTAAACCATCAAAAATAAAAAAATAAAAGTTTTTTATGGGTAATAAATGAAAAATAAAAACACACATAAAATAACGTCACTGGACAGTCCTGCTACAATGCTGTATGTGGTTAGATTTCTAAATTTCTGTGTAAATATATGTAAATGTTCATTCCTATTTTTAAAAATTTCTTTCTTTCTTCATATTCTGTAAGAACTTGGAGTTTACTATCTCAGTACTTGATGGAAAATACCTGTTTCATATTATAAACCTATGGTGTCTGATATTTAGACATGTAGTGTGGGTAAACTGAACTGCATAGGTTGCAGGGTAATAATAAGCCTCTTCTGGAGGGTTAACAACCTAAGCTTGCAGATCAAAAATTGGAGAAAAGGAAGGGCCACAAGGTCAGCCAACATTTTGGCCCTAGTCTTTCAAGGTCAGTGAAGACTCAGGATATAGGAGACCTGTACTGTAACATCATGGACTCAGTTGTTCCCCAAATTTTCTGATCAAGGAGATTATGGGGCCTCAGAGGAATGTGATCAATGATGTATAGTGTGTCTAAGGAGAGTCACATGGAGAGAAAACATTCTCTCAGGCTTTCACAGAAAGCAACTTGGTCAAGCATTGGCCGTGATTCATCCACATGGATGACACTGACAAATGATCTAAAAAGAGTGGTACAGGGTTACAGGATAAACCCTGAGGGTTCATGACTGACCTTATCTGATACAAAAGTTACATTTCGTGTTATAAAGGTCTTGCTTTATCTTGATCTTAACAATCCAGCAGAAAAGTATAAATAAAAAAGGTATAAAAATTAAAGCTATATTAATATACTGAGCTGTGAATGGCTCAAGTCAACAACTTCTGTGGATAATCCAATACTATTGTGGACTGCTGAACTGTGTTGGATTGTTTTGTTTAATTCATATACCTATAGTATTTAGATGCCAACAGAATACCCATCTCTGACAGGACTAAACAAAAAGAGGCTACAAAGGAAGGACCATTTTGTATTTGTATATACAGAATGGTTAGGATAGATATACAGCTACTTTAGCTTAACTCAATGAGAAGATTCATACTAATAGTGTCTGAAAAGGATATCCTGTCTGCTTCTTATATTATGGATAACCACTAAGAAGATAACAATATACAATGTATTAATTAAAATAAAAAATTTAAAAAAAAACAGTGAACAACTGGGATCTCATCTTTTTTAAAAAGTTTCTGCACTTCAAAGTAAATCTCCAACAGAGTAAAAAGAAAACCAACCAACTGGAGGAAAATTATAGTTGACTATCCCTTACAGAAAGGCCTTTTATCTAGGACATACAAAGAATGCAAAAAATCAGGCCCTCAAATTAAAAGACTCAATCCAAAAATGGGCATCTGAGATAAATATACATTTCTCAGTGAAAGAAATAGAAATGGCAAGTAAATACATGAAAAAATTGTTCAACATCATTGGTCACTCAAGAAATGAAAATTAAAAAAAAAAAAACACACTAAGGTTCCACCTCACCCCAGAAAAAATGGTTAATATCAAGAAGTAAACCAATAACAAATGCTGGAAAGGCTGTGGACAAAAAGGATCCTTTCTGCACTGTAGGTGGGAATGCAGACTGGTACAACCACTATGGAAATCAGTGTGGCGATTCCATAAAAAACTAGGATTGGAAACGCCATTTAATCCAGCCAGTCTCTTTCTGGATATTTTTCCAGAAGAACTGGAAGTGGCCAGGGAGATGACTCAGTGGAATAAGCGCTTCCCTGGCAAGCACAATGGCCTCAGTTCAAATCCCCAGTTCCAAACACACACAAAAAAGAAGAACTGGAAACTTCATACCACAGTGATATATGTGCACCCATGTTTATAGTTGCACAATTTATTGTGGCTAGATCCTGGAAACAACCCAGATGCCCATCAAGTGAAGATTGGATGAGAAAGATGTGGCATTTTTACACAATGAAGTATTATTCAGCTATTAAACAGGATAAATGAGTCTTTTGTTAGTAAATGGATGTAGCTAGAGAACTTACTCTTAAATGAAATAAATCAGATGCACATGTGTAAACATCATATTGTCTCCTTAGTGTGAGAACCTGAAAGAGAAAAATGGAATCTGAAAGGTACAATAGACATTGTTAAAAGGGCATGAACTCATTCAAAAGGAAAAAAGCTACTGAGTTGAGCAGAAGGTCAGGAGAGGGGGTGAGGGCAAGAGATTTATCTATGTATGCAAGCAAGGTGGTTTGCACAACTATACTGTGCATTTCTGTTGTTAATGCTTTAATTTGTCTCATCTTTTTTTCAATTGTTTCTTCTTTTTGTCTTCTTAATTTCTCATGCATTTCTTTCTTTTTTTTCCTTCTTCCAATTTTACATGTATATATCTGGTAATATAAGTAACTGGCTGGAAGACGACTCTATGTGCTATAACAAATACTGTGAAATTCATATTACTTTGTTAAGTGAAAATCTATATCACTTGTATTTTTTTCTGTTTTAATTCTAATTTGTACTCTCTTTTAAAAAAAAAAATCAACATACAGTAATCACTTCTAGGGCCAGGGAGATAGCTCAGAAGAATAAGTGCTTGCCTGGGAAGTGCTAGGGCCTGAGTTCAATTCCCAGTTCTGCAAAAAAAGAAAAAGAAAAAGAAATCAATTCTATTCTGATTTACTTACAATAAAGTCCAAAAAAAAGTCAAGAAAATCCCACTATTAGCCAAAATGTTGAAGAATAAAGTTAACCATGGAGGTAAACTAACTCTACAGTGAAAATTATAAATCAATAATGAAGTTGAAGAATGGCATATAAAGGGAAAATATTCCATATTCTTGGACTGAAAGAATCGATATCATTAAAATATTCATAGTATCCAAAATCATGTACAATGTCAGTATAATTCCTATCCAGTGACATTTTTCCACAGAAATAGAAAAAATAATTGAATTCAATCACAAAAGACATAAAAAGTGACAAAGCAATCTTGACAAAAAGAATAGCCAGGGGCATTACACTATTTGGCTTTGAAGTCTACTTACATAGCCACTGAGATTAAAATCAGACTAACACTAGAATAAAAACTGACACTGCCCAGGGTAACAGAACAGACAATTGTAGAAGCAAGTCTGTATTTGCCATGTGTTGACTTTTCACAGTGATACAAAACACACAGAAGAAAAAGCTGTATTATAAATGGTCCTGGGAAAACTGGGTCTCTACCTGCAGAAGGAGACTAAGCCATGGCCTCAGCTGTCTGCAAAACTCAACTCCAAATGGATTACAGACTTGTGCAGAAGAGCTGAATCTGTAAAACTATTGGAAGAAAACAAGGTAGAAGTCCAATAATGTCAGTCCTGGTAATGAATTTTTATGACTTCAAAAAATATGGGCAAAATTAAAAAACAAACAAAAATATGGGCAACAAAAATAAAAAACTGGAGTTATAACAAACTTGAAGCTTCTGCACAGGAAAGGTAATAATCAACAGAGGGAAGAGACATCTAATATTTGTAAAACACAGTCTGATAAGGGGTTGACATCTAAACTATAAAAGAAACTCAATAATCAATAATAATATGATAATAATGACCTGATTTTAAAATGGGCAAAGAACCTGAGTAGACATTTCTCAAAAGAAAAGGTACATATGGGGACCCCTGCACTGAGCTTCCGATGTCCTGCAAAGTGAAAAGACATGGCGAAAAGAAAGAGCAAGAGATGAGATGGCAGTGCCGCTGGGACCCAGCATGACCAGTTGTCCATGGGGAAGAAGGCCATGAGGCAGGAAGAGCCTTTGTGCTTACCGAGTACATCTGTGTCAAGGATGGTGGGCAGTGGGTGTGCCCAGGAGCAGTAATGGGCTAGGAGGAAAGACAAAGTGGCCATGCGGCCATGCGAGGCCAAGCAGAGGCAGTAAGGAGACTGGTTTCCTCAGGGGTCCCTATTTACTGTTGCTATTACATGGCCTTAAGGATCCTGATTGTCCTCAGCAGGTCTCTTCCTGCCTCAAGTGCACCACAGTACCTGTAGGGCTTCAGTTATTTATTTCAGAAGAAAGCAGGGAGTTTCCACGTTCCAGTCTAGCTCAAAGGGCAGCACAAAGAGGGCCTCAGACATCCCATTAGAACTGCTGACAGCTGTAATAAAAAAGAAAAAAGGTAACAAGTGTTGGTGAGGATGTGGAGTCAGGAATCCTTGCCCGCTGCTAGTGGGAATGTAAATTAATGCCTACACTATGGAAAACAGTATGATGGTTCTTCAAAGATTAGAAATGGAAGTACCACGTGATCCAGCAATCCTACTTTTACCCAAAGGAGCTGAAGTCAGTATGCTGAAGAGACATCTGCACCCCCCATGGTCGCTGCAGCACATATTCACAATATTTGAGGTATGACATGTTCATCAAGGAAGGAATGGATAAAGAAAATGTGGGAGGGCTGACGCAGTGGTTCATGTCTATAATCGAAGCACTCTGGGAAGCTGAGGCAGAAGGACTGCCCTATGAGACCATCCTGGGAAATTTAGCAAAGCCCTGTCTGGAAACAAAAAATAACATAGTGCTGGCATATATAGCTCAGTGCAAAACCCTGGGTTCAACCCAAAGTACCATGGGGCAGGGAGGAAATGATACATATAACTTACCATGAATTGTGCATTCTAGTTCATTCTTAAAAAGAAGGAAATTTTGTCATTTGTGACAACATGGGTGAACCTGGAGGACATATGTTAAGTGACGAAGCCATACACTTAACTTTAACTAGCTCACAGCTCTGCAAGTATTTATTCACTGCTAATGAAACATTGAGTGCATTCCAAAAGCTGGGAATTCAAAGATTCACATGCTTTATCTCCACTCAATGGAGATAAAAAGGAAGGAAAGGGCTGTGGAGATAGCTCGATGGTCTAAGCTCCTGCTTAGGCAAGTGCAGGGATCTGAATTCAATCATTGGTACCACAGCCAGGTACCCTGAGCTGGCCACCAAGACCAAACATGGTGGTGTGCACCTATAATCCCAGTGCTGAGGAGGCTGAAACAGGAGAATCACCACCAGTTCAAGCTGCACAGTCAAGTCTTGTACCAAATACATTTTTTTTTAAAAAGGAAGGAAATACTGATGCAGGTTGCAACATGGGCAAGTATTGAATACACTGCTGAGTGCAAACAGCAGTCAGACAGGCACAAACAGTGTAGTCTCCCACTTACTTTTTTATTTATTTATTTATTGGTGGTACCAGGAATTGAACTCAGGACCTTGAGCTTGCCAGGCAAGCACTTATTCCACTTATTCCACTAAGCTATCTCCCCGGCCTGTAGCCTCACATTTACGTAATCAGCAATATACTCCCAAAGTAGAATGGAGATTTCCATTGGTTAGGGTCACAGGAAAATGAGGAAAAAAACTGCAATGGGAGCAGCCTTTGTCTGAGGAGATACTGAATAAATTCTGGAAAGGAATTGTGGTAGTGGCTGCAAACAATATGATTATGCATAATACCAGCAAACTGAAACATAAAATGGTAAAGTTGCTTTCCTTGCATATACTGTTTTACCTCTATTTTTAAGTAGGAGGTCATGCTACAGAGGAGGGAAGGATGCAGCCTGTCTTAGTTAGCTTTCTTGTTGCTGTAACAAAATTACCAATACTGAAAGTTTACATAGAATAGGTTTAGGGCTGATCAGATAGCTCAGCAGACCAAGCACCTGTTCAGGCAAGCACAGGGACCCAGGTTCAATTCCCAGCCTCACATGTTGCATTGGCCCCACCGCCGGGTGTACTGACACAGCCACTGAGACCAGGCATGGTGATTCTAATGCTGGGAGGATGAAAACAGGAAGATGACTACGAGTCCGAGCTGTATAGCAAGACCCTGTACCAAATGCATTGGGGAAAAAAAAAAAAAGAATAAGTTGATTTAGCTCACAGTTTATAGGGGTTTCAGCTCAGAGTTGGCTGGTTCCCAAGCAGGGTGGCATGGGAGAGGGGCATCACAGAAGAAAACAGCTAGGGGCAGGCAGAAGACAGCAAGAGCAAGCAGTAGCAGCAGCTTCTTTCCAACCTTTTATACCCTATCTAGGCTACCCGACTTAGGGTAGTGCCGAAACAATCAGCAGACTGATCTAGGAATCACACACCCTTAATCTCAGCATGGCACCTTCCAGGTCAGCCACTCTGAGAAAGCCCCACCTAGGAGCCCACGAGGCTACTACTCATTTCCACGTGGGCTGGAAAGCTCTACAGCAGGGAAGCTCAGGACGGACAGTGCCTAGTCTCCAGATGAGAGGTGTCACTTGCCCTCGCAGGGGCTGCTGGAAAGCGCTGTTAAGGAAGTAGCTGTGACTGGAGGCTGTGCGGTGAGCACAGGGAAAATGCATGAGGGAGGACGGCAACTGTCCAAGAAGGTTTGCTGCTTGAGGAACTTTAAGGTGATCCCTTGCCTGGATACAGTAATGTGGCAGCGGAGGAGAAGGAAGAAGGCACATCAGACAGACCTCTCAGCCTCCTGAAGAGAGAAAGAACATTTACTCCAGAACACAGCTGCCCTCAGGATGGCTCCTATCCTCAACTGGCTCCTTCGGGTCATAGCAGGCATCTATTACTTCTCTATTTCTCTCACTACACTGAAAGTGTGGAGTACTAAATTTATAAATGAACTAGCCAACTACCAATTAGTACACCAGTCTGAATATTTCCCAAATTTTGAAATTTATTGTGATGCTCCATAAGCGCAATTTGAAATTCTAATTGGTGACCTTTGCTTTTTAGTTTAAGAGGAAAACAACTGTGCTTCTCCGCCACACAAAATATTATGACACGTTGTCTACCATAGGCTGTTCCTGTGGTGAACAAGTCCTCCTCACTGAAAACTTGACCACAAGATTAATGTTGGTCACTGGGCCATGTTCAAGTGTGTTGCAGCTAGCAGCAGGGGCTCTCTTTCTGAAATGTTCTGTCTACAACCCAGTCACCACGCTGCGAGGAAGCACAAGCAGCCACAGAAGGTCTCACAGAGAGGAGCTACTGTGCTTCCGCCCAGTAGGCCCAGATAGTCACAGAACCAGTCACTGTCACCACCTTCATTGGAGTAAGGCCATTGTGCATGTGCCAGCCAACCTGCCCGCCATCTTGCCGGAGAGAGCCATCTCCTGCTTAACTGGCAAGCTCATGAGAAATAACAAACCATTGTGTGACATCACAACACTTGGGGATATTTGTTACCTAACAGGCATTTGTGTGACAGACCAAATCTTGCTATTTAAACTTTACAGGTATAGCGGCGGGGAGTGGGTCTCAGTGGTAGAATACTTGCCTTGCAAACAAAAGGCCCTGGATTCACCAACAGGATCTCCAGCCACAGAATCGAGCTTAATCAGTTATTTGGGTTTAGCTGCTTACTTAACCAGTGCCTTGAGACCGCCTCTTTTCTCCAGCCTTATCTATAAAATGTGAGCCCCGTCTGCTTAAGGGTGTTCTGTGGGTCTTAACTAACATAATGTGTAGGCAGTGCACAGCCTGCCGGAAGGCACAGCAGGTGCTCAGAGGCGCTATTATGACATCGAATATACTGGCCGTACTTTTCTTCTGAGAATTTTAAAATGGCTTCAAAATGGAACAGGGGAAAAATTTACCAGTTGAAGAAAAGAGACAAGTTCTAAGGGTTCAGAAGGCATCCTGTGCTTGAATGTTTCCCACAGGAAAAAAAGGGGTGGGGGGTACCGCTGGGCACTTAAGACAAATGCACCAGATTCTGGCTGTTTGCACAGGCCAGGGACCTGCTGCCCCCATTCTCAGCCTCCGCATCTTCCCTGGGCCTCTGCCATAGGTGACGGTCAGGAAGCCCGGCCCAAGCAAGAGCTGCTGTCTCAGGCTGCCTGCTGCTATCTGAAATGAGAGCCAGATGGGAACTCCTTGCAGACGTGAGGGGCAAGACTGTCTTTATTAGTTGAGAAAAACAAAGAACGTCTATAGGAATTGGCTTTTTTTTTTTTTTCTGTCTGCCTGATTCCTCCTTGGAAAGAGCTCACAGGGCCAATAGAGCGACGGCCCGGATTCCCAGATCCTGCATCTGTCGCTCCTGACATTCCAGTGACTGAGTCCTTCCCAGGAGTCTTGCTGTCCTCGGCTAAGGATAATCAAGCTACAGAGGGGATGGGTGAACTGCATCCACGGGGCGCAGGGCAACAAGTAAGCAAGGATTCGTTTCTAACAGTAGTGCTCTCTCCCAAGAAAAGAGCGCATCATTAGAGCGCAGCGGTGCCTCAGAGGCTCTAGCCAGAGAGCTGGTGTCCTGCTGGGCGGTGTCTTCCCAAAATGGTGTATCGGGGGCCAGAAGGGCAGGGGGAGCAGCCAAGAAAAGAAAGTTCCCAGATGCTGTTCTTCTCCAGGAGAACCAAGACTCCATCCCCCACAGCACACGCTCTCTCAGCTCCTCCACCACGGCCATTCTAGTCACCCTGAGGACACATGAGCCCGGCCATCAACCACTGCCCTCACAACCCCACAGTAACTGTATTGAGTAGAAACCAGATGCTCAGCAAACATTACAGCAGCCTCAGTGACTCTCGGGGAGCTCCGTGATGAAATAGAGGCCGTGCGCCAGCAGGACGGAGAAGGGCCCTGCCTGCTGGCCTCCAATGGTTTCCAGAAATGAGTCCCTTGGGCCGCCTGCGCTCTGTGCAGCTGGAGCTGTTCACCTCAATGATGCACTTGGAGGAGAAGCTTGGCCCCCACTCTGGACTCTGCCGGGGTGACTCTGCAGAGCCCCAGGGTGGGCTCTCCAGGGTCCGGGGTGGTCTCTCCGGTCCCTACCTCACGGCAGGTTCTGCAGAGAGCGTCTGAGGGCAGCTTCTGGTGCAGCTGATACCGGCGCGGCCTTACTTCCCCTTGCTGCAAACCTAAGGAAACTGCCCTGGTGACTTTATTCCCCCAGAAAGCCCTTGACACTTGTCTCTGAAGTTCTATGTTACCTCATCCTGCAAATGTCTCAATTCAGTCTTTTAAAACTGTTGTATCAAGGCCGGGCCAAATAGCTCATCGAATTAAAGCAACAGGCGCATTCTCAGGAATTCAGTCCCCAGGCCTTGGGCCTGGCCCTGCCCTGGGGACACACTGAGAAAGTAATTGAGACTGGGTGAGGTGGCCACGCCTGTAATCTCAGCTCTTGAGGCTGTCAACAAACCCTGACCACCCTGTAGACCTTCCCTAAAAACAAACAAGCAAACAAAACAAAAATTTGTATCAGGCTTCTAATTCAGAGCCGAAAAAGTTTAAGGTAGTATCAACGAGCAGTTATAGCTTGAAAAAGCCTACTGTGTCTGAGATTATTCTAGAGAATTAACAATAATAAATCACATTTCAAGCTTCAGTGACACTTCCTAAATTAAATTCCTTACTGTACCTCTTCACCGGGGTAGGCATGCACACCTAGGATTGGAGGAAAAGTGCACCGAAATGCAGACACCTGTTTCCTGCTCGGGTTGGGCTACAGCAAGCCGAAGACCACATCCCACAGTGTAGTTGGAGGCTTCATCTTTCTCCACTTCATCTCCCCATGCCAGGGACACACAATCAGGCTTCACATTCCCAGAATGTGAGAGAAGCGTCCTCAGGAGATCTCACTGCTGGTGGAACATTGATGGCTTGGCTGCCTGCACCCCAAGACTCGATGGTCCCTGCGATGCGTAATTCATCCACTCTTCTAGGACCAGCACAAGCAGGCGCAGGAGATCAGAGGGAACAAGAGTGTGTGCTGCGGCCAGGAGCCGCAGCAAAGGCAAGGTGCTGCAGGCTGCTCTGACATCACAGAGCCGTGTCACCAGTGACTTCTTTTTATTAGTAGGAGCACACTATAAAATAATGATGAAAATATAATAGAGCCCTAGAGATCCTAGGACACTCATTTTGGTTGAGTACAGCTTGCAGCGGCTAAGCTATGGAACCCGAATGGGTGAAGAAAATGGGGTGCGTATGTGCATGATGAGTGTTATTCAGCCACAAAAAATGAATGACATCATGTCATTTGCAGGAAAATGGATGGGCCTAAAGGATGATCGCATTAAGTGAAATAATCTGGATTCAGAAGGTCAAATATTACATATCTTCTCTCATATGTGGAACCCCAAATAAAAGATAAAAATGAGCTGCTGTGAAAGCAGAAGGGCAATGATGAGAGAAAAGGAAGCGGATGGGGAGGGAGCAGGGTGGAAGGGGAAAGTGGTGAGTGTGTTGTGATGTCAGGAAGAAAGGAAGTGTCCAGCAACAACGCGCATGCACAAGCACTGATGGGGTGTGCTAAAGGCTGCAGGAGCCGAAGGAAAGAACTCTCAATGGACAAATGGAAAACAATATCATAGTAGATATACAACTATCTCTTAATGAGAAGTTGATTTGTACTAAGAAAGATTTGTACTAAGAAGTGTTTGGACAGGCTATCATGTCTGCATCTTGTACTATGAATAAATACTACCAAGACAACAATATGCAATGTTAATTATTGAAACTGTCTTATCAATTGGTTTTGAAACTGTATTATTGCTATTTGTTTCTCAATAAAATTAATAAAAAACAAATGATATCAACACAAACCCTTCTTTCAATAAACCAAGAGAACTGTTATGGGTTCTCAACATAGAAATCAGACCTGAGTCCAAATTAAAATTTAAATATGAGCCTTTATTACCGGGCCCGGGACTGCTTGACCATATTTATGCAGGAGCAGACAAATGGCCAGGAAGTACAGAGGTTTTAAAGATAGAAACTATATTCTGTTTGGCAAGGAAATTTGTCATTTAACATAGAACAGTACCTTTAGGGACAGTGTGACCATTACTCAACATACATTTTTTTTCTGGGAGCAGTTTTTGGGAACTCCCAGTCTATTGATGATTTATCAATGGTATACCAACCCTCCTTGCAGTCTTACAAGGAAGCAGGTTCACAGAAAGTTGAACAGAGTAATGTTTTACATTTAGTTTTACATTAACTCATCACATTACTTTTACACTTACAAGAACCATTAAAAAAAAGCAGTAGTAACTATCTGTATTTAGGACAGGGTCTCACTACATAGATTGGAATTGTAGTGATCCTCCTGTTTTCAGCCTCCCAAGTGATGGGATAGCAAGTATGTGCCACCATGCCCAGTCTCAATCGCCATCTCAGTGTGCCCCCAGGCAGGGCCAGGATGGCATGGGGGGGATTGAATCCCCTGCACCTGAGCTCTGTCTAAGCAGGTGCATTAGTCCGCTGAGCTATCAGGTCGGTCCTGGAAATATTTTCTAAACCCACGAGTCAATGACTGAACTATTGCATGAGCAGAGAGGAGGTAAGTCTCTTCAGAATTGTGAAGAGGGTGGGATGTGCAGCTCCCCACTGCAAGGCGCGGGCCTCCAAAGAACTAAGTGTGGGCAGGGAGAAAAGAAGGCACTTCAAAGTGGGGACTCTGGATAAACCCTGCTTCCCCAGGTGACCAAGGCAGCACCAACAGTCCTGAGTCATGCTGAGCTTAGGTCCTAAAGAAAATGTGTTGATGGTGGCATCTGACCTATCCGCAAACCCTAACTGTAGTCTGACCGGGAGAAAAGCAGATGAATTGCAGATGCAGAGAGGCAGACTGCTGTCCACCTGCTGTTCTCTCCCAGGCTCTCACAGCTGTCAAAAGAAGGGAAGCCTGAGAAACTGGCACCATGGAGGAGCTCAAGGAACCAGGAGGACAAAGGATCCCTTGGGATTCTGGATGGGAGCCTGCAGAGAAGACCTCAGGGGAATAGTAAGAAAGCTGGAAGAAGTCTTGGACCCGAGTTAATAATGTTATCAGTAGTGACAGTAGTTAACTGTAACAAATGTGTCAAACTAAGAAGTGATAGCAGGATAAGTTGTCTCTGTTTCTGTCTCTCTCTGGCAGGAAGTACACAGGAATTATCCATTAGCTGCTTTTTTCCTGTAAGTATAAAGCTGTCTTTAAAAATAAAACACAAAACAATGCAAAGAATGGACCAGTAAAAAGAAAAGACTTCCAGCTCTGATGGTACTACCATGAAACAGGCAGTACAGAGTATTTCTAACAGCATTCCTACAGGATTCCGCAGCAAGAACAGGACAACAGCCACTCTGCGGGGGTGTGCAGAAGGGAAGGCCTTGGGGAGCAGGCCTGGGTACCCAGAACCCTGCCAGCCTTCTCCCCGACCCTGCCCACCACTGTACCCTCTGACCCACAGGCATCCTGGGCACCAAAACGGGAACCAGACCTGGACACCCCCATGGCCCAGGGGCAGCCCAGGGGCCCACAGCCATCACCATCGGCTGCCTGCCTGGCTGTTGGCTGCCTGCCTTCTCAGGGGACAGCTAGGCCTGAGCTAACGTGCGCACTGCCACAGGCTTCTCTGTGCGCCTTCTGTGCTGGGCTTGCTATCTGCAAGAGATGGATGCCCACTTTTCCTGTCAACCCAGCCCTACACCCACCCAGCCCTACACTTTCCTCCTCAGCTTAAGGGAAACTGGCAGAACCACAATTACCCGTGACACATTTTCATCCTTGGCCCCATGCATGGTCATTAACTTATTTAGGGATAATAGTGATCCCAGGAATCATTTGTTCACAAAGGGTTTGAACCAGGACACTGGCTGGCATCCAGCTTACTCCTGCCCTTCCAAATTTACTTTTCCCATTTTTTTTTTTAACCAAACAAGTTTTATCAATATGTATTTCTAGAAAGCAAACATTTTAATTTTTCTTTGGAACTGGGAATCAAACTCAGGACCTTGCTTGCCAGGCAGGTGCTGTGCTGTGAGATATAGCCCTGGCCCAAACATTTTAGTCTTTGAGGAAGATGCAAAACATAACACAGAGGATGTCCCGTGTAACAGCTTAGTGAAGCAGAGCACGTTGTCAATGCTGAGCCAGGCTATCTGAAGTTGTATTTGCGGAGTTCTGTGTCATGTTATTACCACATATGACCACACAGCGTAGTTACAGGAGTTTCACAAGACCCCTACTGCTGTTCCGAGAGCTACACCCACCTCCCCTAACAGTACTGAGCTTCCTGACAGTGACCATGGTGTGTCTTCCTATTTAACTCTTCTTTATTACAGTAATATCTTGTAGCTTTCCCCATACAGGTCTTTCTCAGATTTTTGGATCAGATTTCCCCAAGTACAATGTAGTTATTTTTATGCTATTGCCCCTGTTGCTATCACTTCCATTGCATGCATGTCCTGTTTCTTCTCTGTTAGTGTGTTTGTGATACACGATAACTGCATCCATCTGGGGGGATTGGTATGCGTTCATATCACATCTCTATCATTTTTACACTCCCCCTTTATCCTACTGCTATGGTCTGTATCTAGATGTTCTCCCAAACCCTTATCTGGTTAGAGTTTTTTCCAGCGGTGGCTGAACCTAGTGTGTGACTGATTCATAGCACAATGCTGGGATCGAGGGTGTGAGTGCCACATTCACTCTAGGGTGTGTAGCCTGCATGCAACATGAGGGACCGAAAGAGGCTTGTCCAAGCCCTGCCCCCACCCAACGTGGTGCTTTTGCTGTCTCCACCACCGTGAACTGTTCTCCTCTGCAATGCCCCCTTACGCCAAGCCACCCAGCCTTAGACCTGGCAGGTTGTGGCCTGAAACCTCTACAAACTGTGAGTTAAAGAAATCTTTCCTCCACTAATTGTGGGTGTCAGAAATGAAACAATTACCCAACACACAAAATGAAGGAAGGAAAGGTTTATTTCGCTCACAGTTACTGGAGGTTTCAGGCCATACTCAGCTGGCTCCCAGGCAGAGCGGCACATGGCAGAGGGCAGCAGTCCATGGGGTGGCAAAGAGCAAGATCAAATTGGGAAGACAGCAAGTCTGTCTCTCTGCCTCTTTTAAATTACATTCAGGCTTATCTGCCCCAGGCTGGGTGTAGCACTCACACCTACAATCCCAGTGGATCATGAGTTAATCACAAAGTCTAGATGTCTGCCCCATGATGGCATGAGGCTTTGGGGGGACAATTAGACAGGAACCATAACACTAAGACACCTGCCCTCTGTTTTCTTGCCCAATCGGGGAGTCTAGAACCTCCAATACGCAATGAACAGAAGTGGTGAGAAAGCTCTGATCTCTTGTTTGCCAGGCAGGGGCTGTACCGCTGAGCTACATAACTGGCCCCTCTGATTTGGTTTTGAGGTCAGGGCAAACTATTTGGTGTTTCACAAGCACTGCCATCAGCTGAAGGGCTTTTGCAGGTACCCTTCACCCATTTATTCCCGATTTGCTGAAGTGATGTTGGGCTTTTGTCACAAATGTCTTGTGCTGAGATAATCACAGAATTATGAGTTTGTTTTTATGATGAATGACACTATTCTTTTTTTGAATGTTAAAATCAAGCCTATACTCCTTGAACAAATCCTATCTGATCATGATGTATTATTTCTTTCTTCTATTACAAGACTGGGATTGCTAAACTTCTATTCAGAAAATTCACCCCACATTCATGGACAATATTGACCTGTAAGCTTTTTGTTCCCTGATAAATCTTACTAAAGATTTTATTCATCTATCCATTCAATATTTCTAAAGAACAAGCTTTTGGATCCACAATTTTTTTTTGTTATTATTTTAAAATTCCAGATTTCTACTTTGCTAAAGAAATTTTGAATTGTTTTTCTTAATTCATTAGTCACACTTTAGTTTCTATTATCCTTTTTCTTGTATTTGCTTTGGGTTTTTAAAAAATTTCTTAAGAGACTGAAGTGGCTGATTTGACACTTTTCCTTTTGTCTTTTTGAGACAGGGGTCTCACTAGGCAGTTCAGGCGGGCCTTGAGCTCATTTTGTAGCCCAGGCTAGTCTAAACTTGCAACGATCCTCCATTCTCAGCCTCCCAAGTAATGACATGCATCACCATGCCCAGTCTTTCTTTTTTTTTAAATAAGCATTTGAATGCCATGAATCTCTCTTCAAGTTCAGATTTAGTGGAGGTGCACAACTTTTGTATTATTTTCTAATTTCTCTCTTTTTTGGTGGAACTGGGGATTGAACTCAGGCCCTTGCGCTTGCCAGGCAAGTGCTTATTCTACTGAGCTATTTCCCTGGCCCATTTTTTTTTTTTTTAAATTTCCCTTTAAACTTATTTTATGTATGGATCCTTACTTTCCATATTTTTGCAAGGTTTTCAAGGATCTGTTTTTTTTTTTTTTTTTTTTTGGTCTTTTTGAGACAGGGTCTCACTATGCAGTTCAGGCTGGCCCTAAGCTCACTTTGCAGCTCAGGCTGGTCTCGAACTCACAACAATCCTCCTGCCTCCACCTCCCAAGTGCTAGGATTACAGGCATGCACCACCACACCGGCTCTTGTTATTTA
>PVKA01000283.1:0-210710 GCA_004027165.1 Ctenomys sociabilis | reverse complement strand
TATATTTTATGATGAATACTTCTGAATCTGGGACTTTCTGATGTGCCATAATAAATCTATCCCTATAGTCCTTGTGCTCTTAAGAAAACAATGTGTCCTGCTGCTGTAGGATAATATATTCCACAAATATCAGTTTGGTCAAGTTGATTGAAAGTGCTGCTTAAATCTAATGTTATTGGTATTGTCTAGTTATCAATTATTGAGGTGGATATTAAAATATCATGCATGTCTCTTTTCTTTCAACTAATTTTTGATGAATTTGGAACTTTATTAGGCACCCAAACTTGAAATTAACTTATTAACTCAAACTTTTCCTTAATTCCTACTACCAGTTCCCCTCAGGACTGGTAACATCCTTGCTCAGGGATGAGGGGAGCGAGTGGGAGGGCAGCAGGCAGGGGGATTCACAGTTTACTCCTACTCTAAGTCTCTCCTTGGGTTCAAGATCTGCTGAGGTCTCCTAGTGAGTTTCAGACTTAGCTGGACCCTGGCCTTTGCTGTTCTGCTGCACCCTAACTGAGGTGATGAAAGGAGGCACAGTTTCACATTTGGCAAGTATATTAATTAACACTGCAAAGTGGCACTGGTGTTTTAATTACTTTGGGTTTCTGCTTCCATTGAAAAAATTTTTTGAGGACTGGGGGTATGGGTCATCAGTGGAGAGCTTGCTTAGCATGAGGAAGGCTGTGGGTTTGATTCCGCAGGACTGAAACGAAACCACAAAAACAATATAAAATGCAGCCTTTGAGAATTCTTACTTTGCAAGTCAACTGGTAAGTTTTAAAAAGTTTCTCTTTACATTCTTCTAGAAACACCTGTATCAGCCAACTTTCTTTCAACTCGTCTTTTTTTCTTTTCTTTTTTTTTAGTGTTTGTTTATATTTTATTGTGAAACTGGGCATTGAACCCAGGCCCTTGTGTTTGCCAGGCAAGCGCTTATTGTACTGAGCTATCTCCCTGGCTCAACTTGTCCTTTAAAGAGTATATGTATATACTTTCCTTCCCCCATCTAGTCAATGAGAGAACAAATGCTTAGGAAGCAGGCTGGCCCAAGACTGAACCTCAGATCAACTAGCAGTACAGCCTTAATAACTTACCTACTCTGTCTCAGTTTCCTTAGAGCATTTATAATAGGACCTGGCCTGGTAAGGATGATCTGAGGATTTCTTCTTATTACCTGAAGAAGTTGTGATGAGTAACAGCACATACCTTGCCCAGTGAGTGGTTCAACACTCCCTGGTCCCTGCCAACCCAGCCTGCTCTGCAGTGTAGAAAGCTACATCTGTGTTTACACTGACACAGAGAACCCAACTGCGTGCTGTCATGGGACGACCAGCCACTGCCATGACAGAAGGGCTGCCATTGAGAAGAATGCTGGGGAAAGCTGCTCTGAGAAGGGCCATCGCTCCAGAAGCCTGCGTGAATGTACAACCCTTTCATAACTAAGAGATCTGAAGATAGGCACAAACATGATTATAAATTTCAGATTCTTTATGGTGGACAGTCATCACTTGCCCCAACAGCCATCTGAAGCCAATAGTCCAGGTTATTAAAAATCACAAAGTTGTACAAGTGTTCTCCTCCTTTCCAAAAACCATGTTCCTTTTCTCTCCATGAAACGGGGCTATCTGCAAAGCCTTGCACTGACAACGTGACCCACGGGGCTAACTTCGGCTCATCAAAGTAGTGGCTGAAAGAAAAAAAAAACATTCATTACAGAAGGTGAGCAATGCCCATATTTTAAAAAAAAAATGTGTCATATAGCAATAAAGCTGAAATTTTTGCTTTAATTTATAAAAATGAGAAGATGTAACTTCCTGATACCATACTATAAATTCCATAAAGGTTAAGTAATAGCACACAAACAATGGTGTCCATGTTTAGTCTGGAAGATCATGTGCTTAACAGAACCAAAACAGAAACTACTCCACGGGGTGGGTCAGAACAGATTTCTTCCCACAAACAGAGCCACTCTCAGCTTCTGGTCACTGAAACTATGCAGAATGGATCCCTCAGAATTTTTTAAAGCTGGCCTTTCTAATTTAGAGAATCAAAGTGAAAAAAAAACAAAGTGCAAAATTAATAAATGTAAGAAAAGGATGTTAGGTTTAAAAAAGAAAACCATACAGATTTAAATCACAGACATTTCAAAGAAAGACTGAGATGACATGCTTATTAAATAAAATTATAGGGCTGGTGAGATAGCTCAGTGGACTAAAGTGCCTGCTTAGGCAAGGGCAGGCAAGCACAGGGACCACGGTTTGATCCGCAGCACCACAAGCTGTGCTAGTCCCACTTCTAGGGTGGGCTGAGCCGGCCAGAGTCTGGGCATAGTGGTGCACAGCTATAACCCCAGCACTGGGAAGGCTGAAAGCAGGAGGGGCACCATGAGTTTGAGCTGTGTGGTGAGAGCCTGCAACAATCAAATACATTTTTTTTTTGCTGGTACCAGGGATCAGACTCAGGATCCTGCATTTACCAGGCAAGCATTTATTCCATTGAGGTATCTCCCTGACCCCAACAACCAAATACATTTAAAAAAAAAAAAAAAAAAAGGGATTATGCCCCATTTGGTCTTCTCTGTGAGGAACATGAATGCCCTAACACAATGTACACATTTGGTTTGTATAGTATACCCTCAATGAAAACTCTGTATTATTCTACATAATACTTGGCATTTTATTAATGCCCACCGATTCACAGGGTTTTAGCACTAGAACTTATCTTAGATATGATTTAGATCCATACGATCAACTCCTTTCCACTCCAGTTCAGAATTAAAGATTTTACAACACCTAGAGGGGATCCCAATTTGTCCCACAGAATGTTGATGTTTTTAAGAGATATTACAATTCTGCACTCCAAAGGGCACAGGGGAGCAGAGCCAGGAAGACAAGCAGTTTGTGCCAAGAAGCAATAATGAAGCTCTGCTTTACCTTCTCATATGGACAAGAAGTTGGCAACAGCGTCTTCTTGCCAGCAAGGGTACTTACACCATTTGTGACAACATTACTGCACTTGGAGTCCAGGCAAGGAAAAAATGGGAAGTGCACGTAAGTAAGGCCCTGCAGGGGAACACGGCACTGTGGCACCAACTAGCCACGTGAAAAGGACAGAAATGGCGCTCACCACAGCTGTTCCAGGAGAACACAGACCTTCTCTGGGAGTATGAAACCAGTGATTGTACACAAATAAGCCTTTGTCACCACTGTGCTTGGCTGGGGACAGCAATAGGTTGATATGAAGTTATTAGGCTCATTATTTCTATTACAGAAAGAGAAAAAAGAAAAGATAATTATATTCATGACACAATCACATCTGAAGGACTGAAAGTCCAGTTAGACATAGGCAGCAAGCTAGAGCCCTAACAACCCAGAGCCCCGGATACCCACAGGTCCACGTTGCAGGAGACGGCGCCGAGCCAGTCAAAGAGCTCTGGAGCGCTGCAGGAGCCCTCGGGTTCTCCATGGAGCTCTCCACTCTGCAGTTCCGGGCACTGCAGATTTCTCAGTGTGCTCATTGCTACTACGGGCTGCCGCTCTTGAATCTGGTATTTGGAAAAGTGTGACATCAGCGTCGACTCTTCTGTACCTTAAAGCACATCACAAAAAACTATGTCAAATTGTAAGCAAGTTCAGTGAATCTCCCAAACCACCACGGTCCCCCTTAAGAGTTGGGGAAGCAAGCAGAACCAACTAAGACTCAAAATCTTAGCAAAGCTGGACTCAAAATCACTTCACTCCTTTCAGCGCCCACTGCCAGAGCTCTGTGAACTTTGGTCTTCCTTAGAAAGGCACAATGTTCTGACGGGGCCCAGACTAGTTTCATTTGCTCTAAGAAAATTTCATCCTAACATATAAAGCCCAAAGTATGAATAACAGTAAATGGATGGTACCAAGAGAGAAGCATGTTTGTAAATCTCTAGAGGAAACCGAAGAGAAACAGAATGACAACAGATCCCACGAAGCCTGCCTTTAAATACTCAGAAAAATCAAGTCTTCTCTGAGATGCCTGTGTAGCTGCCTCCAATGGTTTCACAGCCTCCAGGCCTTAGAAGGCAGAAAAAGTCCTGCCAGAGCAGAGGGCAGGCTTGCTCATGTTCAATATAACAACAGTGCCTCCATCTTCGACAAGCTGGTCAGCAAGCTTACTGCCCATTATAGAAGGTCTGGGTTCCCAAAGCCAAGGTCCTTGCCTGTGACAGAACCCACTGCGTGTGTCAAGATCACTGAAACCACTTGGTGTCACTCTCTAGGGCAAATGCTGATTCTCTATGTGGTGGCTAATTTTAGATATTAACATGACTGGATTAAGGGCTGACCATAGAGGTGGCAAAGCATTATTTCGAAGGCCTCTACGAGGAAATTCCCAGAGCACACTGGCATACTGGTCCTTCCCACCAAGGAGGGAAGATCTGCTCTCAAGGCAGTAAGGCACCATCCAACTGGCTGTGGGCCTGGACAGAACAGAAAGGCAGAGGAAAGGCTAATTCACACCATCGAGTTGGGACAGCCAGCTTCTCCTGCTCTTAGATGTCAAAATTCCAGGTTCTCTGGCCTTGGAACTACGATTTGCCCAATGGCCTCTGCTTCTTAGTCTCTGGTCTTGGGCCATGGCTTGCTGGTTCTGAGGCTCAGACAGAGACCGACATCCCTGTTCTGCTTGCAGATGGCTTACCAACAGGTTTCACAGCCTCCACAGCTACACAAGCCATTTCACCTAATGCCCTCATGAGTCCACAGCCGGCCAGCCAGCCAGCCAGCCATCTCCTGTCAGTTCTGTGGCTCTGGAAAACGCTAACACTCTGCTTGCTATTTCTGTGAGAAATTAAGTCCTCTGTTTCTGCTCCAGAAGTTCCACGTGTTCCACCAGCATCTGAGACTTTTTGTAAGCTACTGTGTTAACCTCAAGGACGAAAAAAGACTTGGACTTTTTAATAGTTTCTGAAAGTTGCTCAAAGTAATAATTAGGAGGCTCAGAAAGAAAAAGCTACACAGAACCCACTGCATAGACGTCCTCATATAAGGCTTCAAATGACTGAAACTCCAGTAAATCTCTTCACCATGTCTTGTACCTACCATAGGCAGAAGAAGCACCAAAAGATTACAGAACTTAAGATGGATGGAAGCAACCTTGACCTCCAGGAGTCAGACGGCAAGTGTATTTCCAAAAACAGCCTGTAATGGTTTAGGTCCAGAATGTCTTCCCAGAGCTCACTCTCAGAGGTGGGGCCTCTGCTAGATGACCAGATCATGGGGCCACTAATGGCCATCCACTAGAGCTCAGTAGCTGAGTGTCCTCTTAGGAGGAGTGTAGTCACGGGCTAGTCACGGGCGGCATGACAGGGTAGGTGTATCTCCTTCCTTGACCCTTCCTTTCTCTTTCTGCTTCCTGGCCAAAACTGTGTGAGCAGTTTTTTGGCCCTTCTGCCATGCCGTTTCTGCCTTGGGGTTGGCCAAACAGGGCCTGAAACTATGAGATAAAATAGATTTCTCCTCCTTTCAGTTGTGGGTGTTGGATATTGTACCCCAGTAATGGAACAGTGACCAAGACAAGACCTACAAGTTTCCCAGTCCTCCAAAGGAGACTAGAATACATCATACTTTCTAATGACTTCTCTCTCTGTAATTATGAAACTGGCCAAAAACACACTTCTAAAAGAATCAGTGTGTGCAGCTATAAGTGGATTAACATATAATTTATTCTGCATACCTGTCTGATGCCAAGCCAATAGAAAATCAAACTTCAATGGCTTCTTTTCTTTCAAGCACCAAGATACTCTTTCATACTTCTTGGAATCCAGGTTAAGGGATAAATCCATCAAATCAATGGAAACAACTTTTAAAAAAATGGAAAAAGGAGTATGTATTTCATTAAATATACAAGCTTGCACCGTGGAGAAAGCGTTACATTAAAAAAGCCAGAAATTTGGGAAATTCTAAGAATTATTTTGTTCTTGTTCTATTGTTTACCAGACCAGAAATATTCCTTCAGGGGGTATTTCTAGCACTAAAAACTAATACTAACAAATGTTTTAGATTCATACTTCCCTAGGTCAAAGACCAAGGGCAACTGGGGTGTGCTAGCACATACCTTTACCCCTAGCTACATGAGAGGTTGACACAAGTGGATCGATCACAAGGTCAAGGCCAGTCCCAACAACTCAAGACGGTCCCAAAATGAAACAGCAAAAGGGCTGGGGATGTAACTCAGTGGTAGAGCCCCTGGGTATGCTCTTCAGTACCACAGATAGACAGACAGAGAGATAAATTTATTTTCTAAAAAAGACCAGGTCACAAGTCCTCAGGAGTTCAATTCCAATTTACTTTGGGACCTGTAAGTCTTGACTACTGATGTCTACATCAGAGAAGTCACCAGAATTATACCGCTTTACTCATGAGCAAACTGCTACTGCTAATGATAAAGACTTGGGGAAATTATTTATTAAGAACATGTTATGGACTATTCTGTTGGATTCATTACTTGGAATTTTTGACCCAACACGTGCATCTAAAGGTATGTCCAATCTCCTCATCTTTATAGGATGCTGCTTGAGGGAAAGAGAAAAACAGAGCTAGCATCGACTGATCCTCTTTGAAACCTAACCAGTAATTTGAGTCAAAAGTTTTAAAAACAAAAAAGAGCCCTATTTTTCTGAACAGAGATTAGAGGTAATTCAACCATTTAAATTTAAACTGCTACACCAACATTACTGGATTGAAGACACCAATAAAGGCACATGGTACTTACTAAATTTCATAATTTTCCTGCCAGAATACTGAGATGGATGACCTTGAAGTCCAGTTTCTTCATAAGTGTCTTTATCCAGTGATAAAATTAATTTCCCTACAATTAATCAAATAATTTCTACTAAAGAGATGCTAAAAACACGACATGCTGTCTTAAGAACACAAGACAACCAAAGAATTTGACATTTGTAATAAAATGCATAATACACAGACATTATAAATAGCATTGAAGGGGAAAATCAATATGTTAAATAAAAGTCTGCCCAGAATACCCGCCAAGACCAAGCAGACATGTCCAACAGGCCTAATAACAGAACAGTTCTTCCTCTGTGTAACCCCTGTCTCATTGCCCATACTTGATGGTCTTGCAATGTAACTTAAACTGTATCAGGACATTTCTTCCTCTATATAACCCACACTTTGCGTAACCGATAACCTTACAATATAACTTGAGGGTGCCAGGGACATGGCTCAGTGGAATAAGTGCTTCCCTGGCAAGTGCAAGGGCCTGAGTTCAATCCCTGGATCTGCCAGAAAAAGAAAAAAAATACAATATAACTTGAGATGCTCAAACCCTTTCAGCACCCCGAGGCCACACAGCCTTCCAATCCTATGTGCCAAAATTGCTGACATACCTCCTTGCTCACTTTCCGGGCAAGCGCAAGGGCCTGAGTTCAATCCCCAGTTCCGCCAGAAAAAAAAAAAAAAAAACCATTAAGCTTGATGTATAGTATTTATATGTTATATGAATTTGTAAGTACATATTCTTTTTAACATAAATTTTATTTTATTGTGCAGTTAATCAGTATTCTTTTTTCTTCAAGCTATGTATCATAGACATGCTTTCCTGTCCATGTGTCTTAGTCATTCTTTTATTACTGACACACAGTACCCGATACCCACAAATTAAAGGAAAAGATCTATATTTTAGTGGAGGGCTATCATCCTTGGTCATCTGGCACAGAGGCAAGATAGAAGGGCCAGGGAGAGGCCAACTGCTCAGGTCATGGTGGCCAGGAAGCAAAGGAGAGAGGGGCTTGCGAGGAAGAAAGCTCTTCCGGGTCATGCCTGCGGGGACCTGTCTCTTCCCAGCAGACACTGCCTGCTAATGTCATATTCAGTTGTAGCTCTCCATGATACAATCACCTTCCAGAGCCCTACCTCTGAGCACAGGAGAGTTTTGGGGGTCACTAATCTAAACCATAATATAGTGCAAAGAGTTCTAACTTACTTTTTTTTTTCCCGTATTTTAGGGATGTGTCTACAGGGTGTTCAGGGTCTCACTACTAGATAGGACTCATAGTGATTCTCCTGTTTACAGCCTCCCAAGTGCTGGGATTGCAGGCACATGTCACCAGGCCCAGTCTCAGTAACCATCTCAGCGTGCCCCAGGGGATAGGCCTGCACAGGCCTGGGGATAGAACCCTGGCCCCTCTGCCTGCTTGCAGGTGCTTTAATCCCTTGAGCTATTTGTCTGGCCCTTGACTTACAATTATTGATGTCTTGAAATATACTATATTTGTATAACATTTCTTCTTTACTTGAAATTTAGATTATTTTTAGTTCTACTATTGTAGAAAACAGATCAAACATGGGAAAAACTGCACCAAAAGAGGTTAGGAGGCAGTTTTTTACATTGGTGGACTTCTGACTAGGATTTCTCCTAAAGAGTCAGAGCCTTGCCTGATGGAGTTTTTAGGGCTTTTAAAGGGAAAGTGAGCAAGGAGGTATGTTGGCAAATTTGGCACATAGCAATCTCCCCAGCCCCTAATGGTTCCTTCTAAGAACAAAAGTGAGTCTGCAGGTTGAAGGACCTTCACTTTATTTAGATCTGTACACTGTGACTGCTTTAAAGTTTGCATTTCTTTTTTTTACTTAAACAATGAAAACAAAACAATATTACCATTTGGTAGTAGTGCAACAGTGTTATCTTCATCAATTTTTGTATTGTATGTCAGTGCACAGAATGATCCTGTAACAGAGTTCAGAGGAGAAATAAGACAAAAAAAAGACATAAAATGTTAGTGCACGGTTTTCACATGAAACCAAACTTGCAAGTAGCTAACAGTGGATTCCTAGGCTCTAGCTCACTGGATAAACCTAACACATGCTATACTTAAGCTGCTGCCTTAGGAAAGCCCTGTTTGGGCAAGTTTACTATCATCAGGCAGAAACTGGACTCAGAATGGAATGCCCTTCAAGATGATAGCAGAATGGAACAACAGAACACCAGGTATATGTATACACTTATGGCAGAGTTGTAGGTTAATATCACAGATGACTCAACTAGTTAATATTCGAGTCACTCAACCTTTCCTCATTTGCTAAATGGGGCTCACAGGCCTAACTCACAACAGTTACAAGGATTAAATCTGGTAAGATGATTAAAGGTGCCTGCTACAAAATGTGTCCATGCCATTACCAAAATATTACCAGACTTCAAAGTAGATGACAAAAATGTTCATGGAAACAAAGGCAAGATGTTTAATTTTGGGGCTGGGGATTTAGGTAAGTGGTAGAATGCCTGCCTAGCAAGCTGGAAGTCCTGGGTTGGTCCTAAGTACCAAAACCAAAAAATAAAACTCAACCAAAAAACAATTAGACAAAAGACAAAAAACAAACAAAAGATGTCTAATCTCATAAGCATCCCTAGAAGTCTCAGAATGAGGGATGCAATGAGTAACTAGAATTCTTCCTAGGTCTATTGGAGAAGACAACCATGGTGCTACAAGAAGAGGTCTGGGTACAGTGATTTATGAGGTGAGGGTGGAAACCCTAAGGACATTTTCAAATACAATTTCCAACAAATGGCACCTAGGAAACAACTGGAACAAACCAATCAATACAGCAGACACAGCTGGGAATGTTCCAAACAGAGGATGGTCAGGAACACAAATCAAGGATGATGACACTAAATCTGGCCCTGTGACCAGCAGCTATGGCTGCATTGGAGACCAAGCATCTCACACAGGAGATCAAGCTCCCCACTGTGGGCAGGGCTGACAGTAGGGTCTACAGCAACAGCAACACCAGCAGCGCATCTTCACACAGAAAGCAGGACCTCTCTCTAGTAATCCTGCTTTCAGATGATGCATACCCTTAAGTTACAACATCCCCATCCAAGACTTGGAGACAGGTGTCATCAGAAACTAACAACTACACAGGATACAGGAAACATAAGGGTGAGAATACCAAGGGATGGGAGAGTGGTACATGCTTCCGACCACAGGGACTATCCCCACAGGCCATTTAAAAATGAGAAATACCCCAGTATTTTGCTGTGCTGTCCTGGTATTTCCTCATCCTGCATGATTCACAGGCATTGTATGGTTTTTCTTACCTTTCTTCACAAAAGTGTTGATGAATTCACATGTAATTAATTCATGAAGAGGTAAGTTCTTCACAAAGTAATAGGGTCCCATTTCCATGACCACGCTTTTCAGCTCTTTTGATAGTAACCCACATTCTGGTATCAGGAAAGAAACCTATTGGAATGTTTAATGTAAACAGGGTCTTATTTTACTGAGAATAGCATCAGCTTTTTTGGAGTAAAGCATCATGACTGCTGCTCACTACTGGATCACAGCATTCACTGGCACATGCAACACAGGCAACACATCTTTCAACTGATCAATCTCCACAAAGAAAACGGACAATTCAAGTTTTCCATTTTTGCATTTATACATACAGTACAGGGAAAAACTGCACACACACATTTAAGTGGAAAGGTCTTGCTTGCAATATATTTTATGTCCTGTCCTTTTTCCTGCTTTAATTTCAAGGAAATAAGAGTACTATTACATATTTCTAGATGTGTATACCCTGATATTATCCTGGAATCAAAAGAACTGTCCCTGGAGGCACAAAGAATTTAGCAACATCCAATGAAGAGGGGACTTGGAAGCAAAAGTATTTCAAGTTTCCATTTTCTAGAGAATATGCAGCAAGAATTGCAGGAATTAAAGAATAATACAGCCCTAAATGCTGTGCTAAGCTTTCCAACCAAAACAATTAAAATTCAAGAGGTTCCAAATGTTCTCCTGTGTTCCCGCCTTAAAAGTTCCCTCTCCCAACGACTGGATACCAATCTGTTCTGGAGGATTCAGGTTGCCTCTTAGGTCAATCAGGCGATCAATTGCATGCGTGAAATGGTAACTCAAATTCGTATGATCCCAAGATTGCGTTTACGTGGCGTTAATAAATATAAAGCCTGTTCCCACAAAAGTTTAGGAAAGCACGTAGTCGGGTTACACATCACGGAATTACGTGACTGGAAAGAGGCACAGGGAGTCAGGCAGCCGAGGAACACCGAGAGAGGAGCCACCGGACCCGCCCCAAATTAGGGTGAAGGACAGCTGCACGCGGTCATTCTTTTCACCGCGGGATTCACAATGCTTCGCAGACTTCCCACATGGAGCCGAGCAGCAGCTCCCACTTCCCTAGAACTGGGCCCCGCCCCCGCGTCAGACTACGCTGGGAATTGTAGTCCTGTGGGCCTGTGCGCTACGCAGCAAGCAGCGAAGGCACTACATTTCCCAGCATGCCCAACGAGGACCCCGACTGCAGTCATGGCCCACCGCGCGAAAGAAGGTCCCGTCGCCAGAAGCTGAACAGCATGCTGCCTCAAGCCTCTCTCGCCCGCGGTTACCTAGTGAAACATGACTCACCTTGTAATTGTGATAGTGCGTCTCCACGAGATGCCGGTGACGTGACTTGTCGTGGCCGAAGTTGGACTTCTCGCAGACTAGTAAGTGCCGGGGCGTCTCTCGCAGTCCGCGCAGCGTGGCCATGCTTATTGTGATTCCGTGCGTCCCACCCCTCCGTGAGCTGGTGAGCCCCGCCCCTTCCCTTCGCCCCGCCCCTTCCCATCGCTCCACCTCTCCTGCCTGGGCACGCGCAGTGCGGCCTCCGGCGCTCTGTGTTGTGGGGTTTAGCGGTCTCGGTAATCATAAATTAGGCCGTCTACAATCCCAAATTGAAGCACTTAGTCGGGTGGTGCCTAAAATCGTACCTTCGCTGACAACAGAGTCCCTTAAAACCTGGCTTGGTCTTCTAGTCCTCGGTCTCGGCCACGTGAATCCCCACGCAGGACTCCTGGCCTTGGGGCCGAGCAGCGGGTCCTTGGGCCGGGCTCCGTGGGGATCGTCCCCTGCCGCGGTAGTGAACAGGGAGAGGACACCGAAGTGGGCAGTGCAACTAACAAACAGCCACACTTTTCCAGCTCCTGGCATGTACGTGCTAGGACTCTTGGCCACTATTAACATCAGCCCGAAGGACCTAAGGCTTGCGCTGGTGTCTCCCAAGATCTAAGGAAATGTGTGTACAAAGGTAACGCACCATCTACATTTATACCCTACAGTAGGATTCTTTTAAAACCAATTTAAATATTCTTTTTAAAATGGGCCAGCCAAATAGCTCAGCGGGTTAAAGCGCCTGCTTGCGCAGTGCGCAGTGGCCAGGGTTCGATCCCCGGTGTGCTGTGCCTGCCCCTCCCTCCGGGCGCCCTGGGATGATGATTGAGACTGAGTGTGGTGGCATGTGCCTGTGATCCCAGCTTTGAGCGTTACAGTGATAAAACATTTAAGTCATTTTCCATTTAGTTTCTCAGATGAGCTCCCAGGACCACACTGAGAGGTTTTTCTTGCACTGTAGAATTCATTGCCCCGAATCTACACAGGAGGCTGCAAAACACTGGAATCCTGGTGATAGATCATCCTAGAGAATCAGTTTTACTGTAGAATTTGGGAGGAAAAAGTGAAGAACTTAACAAGATAATAATTAAAACCTTAAATCTAAGAGGGAGCTGGAAGATATCTGCATTAATAACTGCACCCAAAATGTCAGACTTTCTTAAAGAATCCAGAGAAAACCTGTTTCTCATTATTTTTGACACTAAAATAGGAAGTATAGCAAGTCAACCAAAAAGTTCTACTAGGTTCCTAAATCATAAATGGCACCTACATGTAAGGTATGTTAGGGTGGAAAATACTTCAACACTACGTATTTGCCACCTCATATTTAATGTGCTGGTTAGCTAACTGCAGCTTTTTTTTTTTTTTTTTTCTAAGTATTTAGTACAGGATCTTACTATACAGATCAGACTCTACTGATCCTCTGGTTCTCAGTCTTCCAAGCACTAGGATTACAGGCACCTACCACCACACCCAGTCTCTCAGTCTCCATCTCAGGGTGCCCCAGGAGCGAGGCTGGCACAGCATGCCAAGGATCGAACCCTGGTCCCTGCATCTACCTGAGCAGGTTCTTTAATCTGCTGAGCTATCTGGCCGGCCCTAACTGCTGCTTCTTAAGAGCCAGATTCAGTCATGTTCCTCTCTTGCTGGTCTGCTTCCCAAAACAGCACGCTAGCCATCCTCCATTTCCTCTGTACCCCTCAGCAATCCTCTGTTTCTCTGCACAGTACTCAGAGTGATGAATACATGAAACGTGTGCTGTGTGCTGCCCTGCTTGCATGTAAACCTGGTCACAGGCTCCTCGTTCCAGTAGAATAAAAGCTACATGGCCCCTACCTGCCCCTTCAGCCCCATTTCTTGCTCCTACTTTTTTATACTAATAGATGTAAAATTTCCTTTTATCAAGACCCGAAAGCAATCTGAACTAATATATATTAGATAATAGAATCTAGCACATAAGGCATAGAAGGAAAAAACAGAAAGGTGGGTCATTTAAAAAAGCAGAATAGAGATTCAGAAAGACATGGTGAGTGATAGGTGCCAAAATGCAAAGGAGAGAAAGTAGTTCTGATATTCTGTAGCACACTAAGGCAGTCGTGGTTTATAACAATTAATCCTAAGCCGGGTGTGGTGGTGCAGGCCTGTAATCCCAGCACTTGGGAGGCTGAGGCAGGAGGATTGTTGTGAGTTCGAGACCAGCCTGAGCTACAAAGTGAGCTTAAGGCCAGCCTGAACTGCATAGTGAGACCCTGTCTCAAAAAAGACAAAAAAAAAAAAAAAAAAAAAAAACCAATTAATCCTACATTTAAAAATAACAATAGAGGCAAAGATTTTAAAGGCTCTTGTTAGGGCTTGTATCTAGCTGTTCCCTGAGTTCTCATGCATTCATAGGTAGGAAGTTTTGAAGGCAGCTGGCTTAGGATGTGTGAAGATGATTAACAGTGTGGTTCTGGGACTGAGGGGTAGATAATGGAATTCCCACTGGCGTAGGAGTGGCACCAACCTGTATGCTTACCTGGAATGAACAGGTAGAGAGGGAAGGCAGGCTGCTGCTATTGCAGCCCTGCCATGGACTGTTTCTCCTCCAAAGTGTTCTTGTGCCATGTGGCCCTACCTTGCAGCCAGCCAGCTATGGGCTGAAATCTTTACCAACAGTAGGCCAAAACAAACTTTTGCTCCTTTAATTTTGTGTGTCCCTGCTGGGCGTGGTAGCGCAGGCTTGTAATCCCAGCACCGGGGAGGCTGAGGCAGGAGGATTGTTGTGAGTTCGAGACCAGCCTGAGCTACAAAGTGAGCTGAAGGCCAGCCTGAACTGCATAGTGAGACCCTGTCTCAAAAAGACAAAAAAAAAAAAAAAAAAAAAAATTGTGTGTCCACTATTTTGTCTCAGCAGTGAGAAAAGTAACTGACACTCACTTATAGAAATGATAATTGAAGGAGGTGAAAGTGCTAATTGTCTTGACTTAGTCTTTACACATGGTATATATGTACAGCATTATAATACTGTGTGCCATAAATACAAATATTACATATCAAAAACAAATTTTTAAAAAGCACATAATGAAAACATAAATTGAGTTCTATGGCTATGTCCAACAGACTGGAAAAACAAAGTAAATTTTTCAAAAAACTGAGCTCACAGACTTAGGTAGAATGAGATAGAAATACCTTTAATCATCTTTTGAAAATAAAAGAAGTACTTAGTAAAGAGATAAAAATTTCATATATCTCATTTCTGGGCCATAGTGCAATAAAATCTGAAATAGAATTGAAAATCATCTCTTTGGAAATGTTAAAATATTTTATTTTAATATTTGTGCATGTAACAAGGTCCAAATCCAAAACAGTTACAGTACCTATAAATATACAGTCTTGAAAATGGATCATTTCCTGAGATATATGAAGAGTGTGAAAGAGGTCTCTACTTCAGAAGCGCTTAGAGTGACCAGGCTATGTTAATTGGAGCTCTGGCACTGACTCCTAGTCATTAACATCCTCCTTAGGAACAGCAGTGCAGGGAACATGAGACATTAGTACTAAATCAAGAACTTCTTCCTGCTAAGCCCACACTTGACCTCATCGCCCTTTCAACAGAGTATTCCAGGTGATGGCTACAAATCATCTGGTGTTGGCTTACAAAACTGCCTTCAGACACCAGCATGGAAACTGGTTGTGGTAGCTGCAGTAGAAACACTTCATGGCCCCCGCTGCAGTCTGAATATTTTGCACCCCCTAGCCCCCATTTATATGATGACGCTGAATCACAATATGATTCAGGTCATAGGATGAATATCTTCATAAAAGGCGCTCCAAGTGCCCCCGGCCGCTACCACCAAGTGAGGACACAGTGAGAAGGTAGTGTCCGCTAACAAGATGGATGCCTTTGCAGACATGCCTCTGCCAGCGCATAGACCTCAGGCTTCCTGGTCCCCAGAGCTGTGATAAATCTATGTTGTGTATAAGTCATTAGTCTGTGGACTTCTGTTATGGCAGCTGGAACAGAAGAGCTCCCAAGAAGAAAGTATGATCCATCCCACATGAGGACTTGAAGCTCAGAAGAGACTCTGGCAGAGCCCAGAACCTGTGGCTTTGCTTCGTGTCTCTTATGCTGGCCTGACTGGTGTTCAGTCGGGGATGAACAGACTGAACATGGCAGCTGCACAGGCCAAGTCAGCCATGGAAATATGCATATGAGGCAGGCTTTAAGAGCATAATGCAGGACATTTGATTACAGCTCTGTCACACATGTTCAGAAACAGATTTGGAAGACAGTGGTGGAAATTGTTTTTCTAAAGCTCTTACAGTTTAAGTGTACTTAACATACTTAGAAATAATTGGTACAGAAAAGTTTAAATATTAGGGCAGGCAAGATAGCTCAGCAGACTAAGTACCTGCTTAGGCAAGCACAGGGACCGAGTTTCAATCTCTAGTACCACATGCTGCACTGACCCCAACCCTGGGGTGTGCTGAGCCAGCCACCGAGACTGGGCATGGTGGCGCATGCCTGTAATCCCAGCACTGGGAAGGCTAAAAACAGGAGGATCAGTATGAGTCCCAGCTACATAGTCAGACCCTGTACCAAATACATAAAAAATATTTATATATTATTGTTAGCTGCACAGGAACATTAAATAGCATGCAATGGGTATTTCACAAGAGCCCTCTCTGAGGTAGGTTTAGCATATTCAATTTAGAGGTTATTTAGTGAACAATAGATCTGAATAACTATTTAAACATGGAAGCCTCAAAATGTAGTGCTGAGACCCGAGTGTCGTAGTGAAAGCCTATAATCCTAGCATTTAGGAAGCTGAGACAGGGAGATTGCAAATTTGAAGCCAGCCTGATCCAAATAGTGTGTTCAAGGGCAGCCTGATTTACACAATGAGATCTTGTCTGTAAATAGATAAGAAATACAGGAGTACTACTTTTTTAAAATCAGATTTTATTGGTACATTTTAGATAAACATAATGAGCACATTCATCATAGAGAACTTGTACCCATAACTTCTTTTTCCCATTCCCCTCCTTCCTTCAATCTCTCCTGGATTCCCACTCACTAAAGCTTCTAATGTTTTCTTACTCGTCTTGCTTTTTGTTTGTTTTTTTTATTACTTTTTCCTCCCCCCTCCCCATGTGAATATTTTCTTCCTGTTTCACAGTATCTATTGTACATTTTGGTCCTTATTATAGCCTCTGTTATATTGGAGAAATACACATGTGTCTGGTTTATTTCACTTAGTATGGACTCAAGGTACATCTGTTTCTCGAGAAATAAAGGTAGACCACAAGAAGCAGAGTGCTAGATCTTTTGCAGATAGCAAGGGGACCAAGAGGTGGAGGGAGGGAGAGAAGGGGGTGTTAGGGTTTGTGTCTAATTGTCCCCCCAAAGCCTCGTGCAGTTATTTGAGATGGACTTTTTTTTTTTTTTTTTTTTTTTTTTTTTTTTTTTTTTTGGTGGTACCAGGGATCAAACTCAGGACCTTATACTTGCAAGGCAAGCACTTATTCCACTGAGCTATCTCCCCGGCCCCTGAGATAGACTTTAGAGTTTGTGATTAATTCCTGATCCAGTGCTGGGATTAAGGATGTGAGTGCCACACCTGGCCTGGGGCGGATGCCTGGATGCAACATAAGGGAGACAGACTTGCTCTCTGTGGTCATTGTTGCTGTTATGCCTTCCCTTGCTCTTGCTGTTTTGCTGCCTACCACCACCATGAGCTGCTGCCCTCTGCATGTGCCATTCTGCCTTGGAGCCAGCTGAGTGTGGACTAAAACCTCCAAACTGTGAGCTAAATAAACGTTTCCTTCCTTAATTTTGGATGTCGGGTTATTTTGTTCCAGGAATGAGGAAAAGTAACTGGGGCAGGTTGGAAAGTGTAGAATGTGTTCTGTGCATGCCTAGCTCCCCATGCTATGCATCATGAGGAGCAAGCACTGCATGCTGCAGAGGCGACCTAATAGAAGGAGAACTTGAGACAAGTACAATGTTGAGCAAGATATGCAAGTCACAAATATACATAGTACATAAATTTATTGAAAGTTTAAAAACTTACCGATTTAAGCATGTATTAGACACCCATACATATAATACTGTCATGAAAGTCAAACAAATGTTCTTTTAAACTTCAGTGAATGTTTTTCATGGGTTATGGTATAGTCAGAGGCATGTGCAACCTACAATGTCCCTTGTAGAACATTTTCATGTCCCCCAAAAAGACACCCCCTCACCCTGAATGCCAAGCTCCCCCTCATCTCCTTTGTTCCTTCTCTTTATGGCGCTGGGTTGAACCCAGGGCCTCACAGTGAAGCAAGCAACCTGCTCCTGAGCTGCACCCCAGCCCCCACTACCCTGCTTTCGTCCCTATGGATCTGTTCTCTCTGGACATCTTATACAAAAGCGAGGTAGGGCACAGGCATGGCAGCATGGCTGGTACTAGGCATGTCCTGGTCCATGCAGGGATTTGTTAGCCATGGGCGCAGACCAGCAGCCCTCAGTCCTGGCACCTGATCCAGCCTTCTGATAGGAGCTCTGGGACCAGTTTTCCAGCACACTCAGTGAAAAGGCCTAGAGCTCCGTGGCAGGAAGAAGCTATAAAGGCACCCCGCAGCCTGGGACTTTGCTGCCTTCTTTTTGCAGATGCAGATGCTCTTTTTTTTTTTTTTTTTTTTTTGCCGTAAAATAAATGTTTGCTGTTCACATTTGCTAGTGCAAGTCTTGGAAGACTCGGTGTGGTGGCTGCTCCAATCTTGGCCCAGTGTGGCTTTTTCTCAAACTGGGTCTGCTGAGCTTTGAGGATGGAGTTTTGATTCAAAGAATGGGAGTGTGAGGCAGGGAGTTGGGGAAGAGTGATGGAGGAAGGGGGCCAAGATGAGAAAACTACAACAGGAGGAGAGGCGCGCAGCAGCTGGGAGCCGGCCAGGTGGAGCTGCAGTGAGGAAAGTGTACAAAGTGTACACATCCCAGAATCTGGCAGCGGATGGAGGCCCCAGGCCCAGAGTTGGGGCTGGGGAGTGGGTCACCAGTATAATTTAGGGCCGAGGAGATGGCTTAGTAGACTAAGTGCTTCTCTGGCAGGCACAAGGGCCTGAGTTCAATCCCCAGTTCTGCCAAAAATAAAAAAAATAAATATAGTCCCCAGTTCTGCTCAGGCAGGGTGTCAGGACACAAGTAGCTTCAGTGTGCGCCAGGAAGTCCGAGGCACAAGGGACGCAGCTTGAGGGAGAAGCTGCATTTCATGCTGATTGGAAATGTTCACTTAGTCGACAGCCATGGCATCGAGTGCCTGCCATGTGCAGACGCTGGGGTGCTACAGCACCACCCATCCCTGCCTTTGGGGGACCTGGCATCCCATGGGGAGGACATTGGTTGTTTCTTTCCCATCTCCCCATCGTTCCTGGAAGCGTATTTTGCACAGATTGGGCAGATTGCAGCTACTGTTGGTGAATAATATAAGAAATGAAGCTTCTTATATTCATTTCTTTTTTTCTACAGAAATGTGGCATTTCGGGGCCAGGGAGATGGGTCAGTAGAATAAGTGCTTGTCTGGCAAGTGCAAGGGCCTGAGTTTAATCCTCAGTTCTGTCAAAAAAAATAAAAAATAAATATAAATACATAAATAAACCTCCCCTCCTGTCCCTCTCTTGGACAGGAGCTTTCTTTCCCCAAATAAATATATTCTGCTCATGAAAAAAAAATAAAAAGAAATATGGCATTTGAATAGTTTCCATTTTAGTTTTGCAAATGAAAAAGTTTGGGACATTGGGTTCATAGCCGTGTGAGTGTTCTAAGACTGCTAAACTGGTTTAAGTGGTAGATTTCATGTTCTGTGCATTTTACCAGAGTGAAAAAATTTAGCAGTGGAATACTAGAAATATAGAAGTACATTTTTGGCTTTTGTAAAGTTAACACAAAGTAAATAGAAAGTGGAAACCTGCTTTTCCAGTGTCAATGTTCTCACTGATGTCAGTAAGAGGTTTTTCTTTTCCTTTTTGTAGCAGGGTAGGGCTGCTTGGTTTTACCCATTAAAAAAAAAGTGAGCTATAAGCTGAGGCCATAGCTCAGGGTCAGAGCGCTTGCCTACCATGCATGGGGGCTGGGGGGTCCATCTCTTAGACCATAAGTACAATTAACTACAAACTTAGGAACTTCCGAGGTAATAAAGGGAAGGCGTGAGATACACATAAATGACAAGTATTTTCCAGTGGCCTTGCATTTTAAACTACTTGATGAATACATGCATGTACTTGCTTTTTTTTTTTGTCTTTTTGAGACAGGGTCTCACTATGCAGTTCATGCTGGCCTCGAGCTCACTTTGTAGCTCAGGCTGGTCTCGAACTCACAACAATCCTCCTGCCTCAGCCTCCCGAGTGCTGGGATTACAGGCATGTGCCACCACGCCTGGCCCTACATGCATGTACTTGCACACCTGAAATTTTTTATGGACTTGTTAAAATGCAAATTTTAGTTCTTTTATTCCTCTTGAATTCAGTCATGCTCCAGAGCAACCATCAAAGCATTTTTACATCCACACAGGATCTCCTTCTCTCAAGGTGCTTTTTACCGGAAAAAAAAGTGAGGAAGTCACCTGCAGAAGCTGACCTGGCCTGAAAGCCTGCCCTCACCAGTTACTACTGTGCCTGTGGAGTTCTGCTCCCTTCAGAGGATCTTGTCTGCTCTGAATGCAGACACGCAGTGCCAGTCCAACCTGAGTAACACATGATATTGTCACCGTGTGACCACGGTCGACCTGCCGTCGTCTGAGTGTACCAGGAAATTACTGACTTGTTGAAATTGTGTCACTTGTCAGTAATGAGCAAGCCCGTGGGCACAAAGTACGGTCTGACTCCACACTCGGCTCATGGTGTCCTCTTCTAGGCTGTGTCCTGTAGCTGGTGACTGTCGTGCAGGAAGCTAAAAATACGGATACCAGGGAGAGAATACTTGTGTGGTCTGAGAGCTTCAAACTTAGCTTTGGGCTTTTCTCTGATTACAGGGAAGAGAATCTGTAAAATACAGAGACCTACAACCAACCTGCTAAATTGTGCAGGCCACTGACTGCCTTGGGTTTGGTACTTGTTGGCTGTGGTGATTATAGAGTAATTTTTAAAATAGCTATGAGAATGTCCCATCTGCTCACTGATTTCCCAAATGTATGTAGTGCTCCATATTCTTAAGTGATATTCTAAGTCCATAGATGGAATTTTTCATATTAAATGATGACCTGAGCAGTTTTGTTTAATTTTTAATAAAGGGCTTGTGGATAAGGCCAGTGCTTTCTCATTGATTCTGCCACCTGCGTGCACAATGATGAGTCCTAGCATGCTAGTAAACTGAATGTATGGTATTTTTTTTTTTTTTTTTTTTTTTTTTTTTTTTTTGTCTTTTTGAGACAGGGTCTCACTATGCAGTTCAGGCTGGCCTTAAGCTCACTTTGTAGCTCAGGCTGGTCTCGAACTCACAACAATCCTCCTGCCTCAGCCTCCCGAGTGCTGGGATTACAAGCATGCGCCACCACGCCCGGCTAATGTATGGTATTTATGTCGAACCTTAAACTTAGTGTTGGTATAGTTTGGATCCCCCTCCCCCCCAAGTCCCAGATGCTAAAGCCTGCTTGCCAGCCTGAAGTGCTGTTGGGAGGTATGGAAACTTTAGTCGGAGGGGTACAGTGAGAGGAAGTGATATCACTGGGGATGTGCCCTTGGAGTGCACATTGCAACTCCAGCCCTTCTCTCTCTCTCTCTCTCTCTCTCTCTCTCTGTCTCTCTCTCCCCTTCCCAGCCACCATCTTTGAGCACCCTTCTTCCAGTGCACACTCCCCTCCTCACCCTAGTCCCTAAACAACAGTGATTTCCCAGTACACATTGTCCACATGAGCTGGAACATTGACGTGCTGTGATGGACAGCACACATCGCTGGGGTTGGGCTGAACCCTGAAGCTGCAAGCCAAAACAAGCCTTTCTTTCAGGTGGCATATCTCAGGTGTTGGTGGAAAAGGTGGGAAGTTGACCAACATAGCTCTATAGGCTGAAACTTTGCTAGATCATTTATTCACAAATGGAAACAATAAAATGGCAAGGGTTGTTGTTTGTAGTGCATAATGATTACATTCATCATGGGGACTTGGTGCCTGCATATAACACATCTTCATGTTTTTCACTTTCTCCTCTTCCCTAAAATAACAGATTAGTTGTAAATATCACATGTTGGAAGCTTCTGGCCTCTGATCCTTTAGAGGTGGCAACCTGAGCCTTGACGAGGGTGGGGTCCACCAGCAGCTGCTTCTAATGAAGGCAGCCATGAGCCTCATCTGCAAATGTGAATTTTTTAAAAATGTGTTTAGTACTGGGTCTCACTACATAGATCGTATTCGTAGTGATCCTCCTGTTTTCAGCCTCCCAAGGCTAGGATTACAGGCGTGTGCCACCACACCCAATCTCAGTCACCCTCTCAATGCGCCCCAGGGGCAGAACCAGCAGAGCACACCAGGGATTAATCCCTGGGCACTGTGCTCTGCCTATGCAGGTGCTTTAGTCTGCTGAGCTATCTGGCTCGGCCTTGAATTTTCTAGTACATTCAAGAAAGCAGTAGGATCACTGAGTCTGAGCTGCGTGGTGAGATCCTGCACCAAAAGAAAAAAAAAAAAAACTTAATTGAGGGCCGCCAAATATCTCAGTGGATTAAAGCACATGCCTGTAATCCCAGCACTTGGGAGGCTGTAAACAGGAGGATCACTATGAGACCCTGAACACCCTGTAGACACTTCCATAAAATTAAAAAAAAAACCCACAACTGAAATTGATTATAATGTATAGTTTATTTAGCCCAAAATATCCAAAATATTTTAAGGTGTTAATCAGTACAAAATCATAATTGAAGTGTTAGCATCTTTTGAATGCTAAGTCTTTTAAATTCACTCTGTTCTATGCCTCTAGTCTGAACTGAAGACATGACTTTGCATGTGCCCAGTAGCGGCTACCACACTGAAAGAAGAGATCGAGGCTGGGGAGATAACTTGGTGGTCTAAACGCCTGCCTGGCAAGCACAAGGATCCAGGTTCTATCCCTGGTACCGCATGCCATGCTTGTGTGGTTTGTAGTTTGATTGCATAGTGGGGCACACCTGTAATCCCAGTGCTGGGGAAGCTGAGATAGGAGGATCACAGTCCGAGCTGTGTAGGGAGGCCTTGTACCAAATACATAAATAAATAAAAGACTAAAACAAAAGATATGAGGGCTTCGACTCCCGCAGCCCCAGGGACATGAAGGCCCCACCACCCTGCCCCCACTCCAAACCCATGTGTTATAAATTGAGTCTAGAGCTGCTCACACTTGTCCTTGCTCTGCCCTGAGCCAGATTGGAGTACAGAAACTCCCTGCTCTTTTCTGGCCACAGCTGGAATCCTAGGGCTAAAGGCTGCTGTGGCATTCACAGGGCAAGATAAAAGTGCTGAAGACCAGAAGGCCCCTGGGGAGGCTACAGTTTCCTTATTGCTCCCTCCCTTCTGGTCCTTGTCCTTGGAAGAATGCTTTATTTTTCTTAATAGTCCACTGTAGTTGCCATCACTGTTGCTGGAAACACCCACTGCCCTTTACTCACTGACCTTGACTCAAATTCAATGAAAAGATACCAAGGTTCTGGGGGCCTTGGGGCCCTGTGCTCCATCTGTCCATCACAGATCCTACCTGTTCCTCTGTTCGGTCGCTTGTGTGGCCATTCCTAGAGGTGGGGCAGGCAGTCCAGGACAGTGGTACCTAGAGGAAGGTCCTTTTGGATCTGCTGATAGTCTGCCCCTCCAGCTTCTAGGTTTGGAGGGAACAAATTAAAGCTACTTTTTATTTTGCTGTTTGCCTTTGGGTGCTTCATGGTCAGGGTGGGATTGTCTGTTCCTTTGTTGTGTAGGTTATAGTGTGATGCTGTATGATTCATGACAGATCTCTGAGGACAGAGTTTGGGGAAAACAAAGAGGATGCTTTACCTGGTAGCAAACTGTCATGACAGAAAATCCCTGTTTGTTTTCTCAGAACTTCTCAAGAGACCAGAGGAGGAGAAATCTCGTGTACTTTAAAGTCTTAAGATAGCTGCAGTATGTGCTTGACCAGGATCTTGTGATTTAGAGGGCTTTGTGTGCATTGCACTTTGTCAGTACTTTTTAGTTTCTAAGCTTCTGAATAAATATGCTGTACTCGCTCAGTTTGGGGCTCAGACAGACAAGATTTCTGAGACCCCATGTGGCCGATTCCATCCTGCCTTGCTGTCGTTCTTCTCGTGGCTCAGATCGATCTGAAACAGTGTGAGTTGAAGCGCCAGTCACAAGCATACATGGATACATGCAGTACTGTATTATTCAACAGCTCCAATTTTAAATGGTTAGAAAAGGAAACCAGTACCTGTAGGGCACCTACTATTTGTCAGGTAAATGTTATACTCAACATGCCATCAAATCCTTTCTGCAGCGGGTGTATGAGTGTATATATAGCTACTGCTACATAAGAAACTATCCCTGAATTCACCTCATTTTTCATCTAGGCCCAGCTGGGCATTTTGATCTCAACAGGGCTCCTTTGTATGTGTTCATAGAGCTAATTGTTAGTTGACTAGATGGCTCTGCTTTGGGAGGTGAGATGGCTGTCAGTTGGGACACCTTCATTTTCCTCACTGGGATATCTAATGCTCCAGTGAGTTAACATGGGCTTGTCCTCATAGAGATAGATGGCAAGGTTCTGAAAAAAAAAAAAAAAAAAAAAAAAAAGACAAAGTTCCAAGACCTGACATACTGTCATATCTACTGCATTCTGTTGGCCAAAGCAAGTACGTCCCACCCAGGTCCAAGTTGGGGGAAACATTGCACTTGCCAGTGGGAGCAGCTGGCAAATAGGATTGCAAAGAGCATGCATACGCCGGGCGTGGTGGCGCATGCCTGTAATCCCAGCACTAGGGAGGCTGAGGCAGGAGGATTGTTGTGAGTTCGAGACCAGCCTGAGCCTCAAAGTGAGCTTAAGGCCAGCCTGAACTGCACAGTGAGACCCTGTCTCAAAAAAAGACAAAAAAAAAAAAAAAAAAGAGCATGCGTATCAGAAAGGACGAGAAATTGCTGTTTTGGCAGTCAGTCTCGTCAGGCCTTTTCCTGTAGATGAGGCTTCCATAACTGTTCCTGGTCACACTGAAGCCCCACAGCTACTAAGCAGAGGGACTCAGTAGTGTTGCTTCTGCTGGGCTCCAACACTGCACACCTGCACTGGACCACGTTACTCATGCCGGGTCCTTTTAGCCTCTGGCAAGTGACACATCGCAGAGAAGCAGCATCCTTGTGAAATTCTCCACCCTTGGGAACAATCTAGTTGAGAGAACATCACAGACTTGGAATAACTTAGGGAAATGGCTGAGGGCTGAGTTTAGAAATCAAGGCCCTAGCAATATAGTTTTCATTTCTAATCACAGGAGAAATTTGAAAACACATATAATGCACTCCATATGTTTGTAAATTCTTTTTATCCTTTTGTTGGGTATTTGTAGACTATTTGTGATTTTTCAACACAAACTAAAACATACTGAGCCTGAAACAACCTCTTACTCTGAAAGCAGGTGACATGAAAATAGAGCTGCTGGGAAGACATTTCCTCCTGCTGCAATTTAGACAAATAGCTGAGTTTGACTTTAAAGGGTCCTTTGATTTTAACCAGGCAAAGCTATTTCCTAGGACCCCAAATTGAGCTTCTGCAGCAGGGCAGCCACCACAGCACACATGGAAACCCCTGATTGCTAATGTACCCTAGTCCTGACTCAGAGCCTTGGCGGCACATTAGAATCACCTGGATACTTTAAAATTCCCCAGACCTCAATCTGCTGTTGGCCAGTTACATCAGAATCCCTGGAACGGGCCCAGGCATCAGTATTTTTTTTTAAAGCTTTCCAGGTGATTACAGTGTGCAGTCAATGCCAAAACCACAACTCTAAACCAACATTTCTTGGTGCAGTAAATGCGAATCATTTCTCAAATAAACAAAGTGTTTGCCATTGAGTTGAAGCCTTTGGGACTTGGCTGTGGCACCTGCTACTGTCTTTGCACAAACCAGCCTCTGCACTCCTTCTATTCCTTATTCCCCAGTGTCACAAGCACTGAGGGCATTCTGTGGGCAGAGCAGGGTGTTAGGTTCCAGAACTTGCTGGGTGCCGCCCTGTGGGGAGGGCTTTGCTGGGGGAGACTGCATCCCAGAGACTCAGATCCAGGGCCACTTACCAACATGTGGTGAAAAGGTTAGAACCAAAGTTAGAGTCAAAATAATTGCTGTGGAATATCAAAACAAGTCTGAAGATGCCATGGGTGAATGTGTCCCACTTTAAAACAAAGCTATGATATCATTCTGAGATACTGAGTTGGAATTTTTGTGCAATATAGATAGCATTTAACCTTTTTTATATATACCAGGCTATGTGGTTTAAGTCTGAAATGTCCCACCAAATTCTCATGTGTTCAGAAGTGGTGCTCCTAGAAGGGGACTGAACCATGGGGCCACCATAATGATCAATGGGTTCTTCCCCTCCTGAATGAGTAGCTGAATGTGCTGGAAAGAGGTGGCACCTACTTGGAGGTGGGACACAGGGGACATGATCTGCAGAGTGTGGGTTCCTGTCCTGGGCTCTTCTCTTGTGTTTTTCCTGCTTGCTAACTGCCCTAGGCTGAGCAGCTGACCTCTGCTGTCCACTTTCACCATGGACCCTCTGCCCTAAAGCCAGCTTAACCACAGACTGAATGCACTGAAACTGAAAAGAAGGAAAGAAAGTACCTATGTCAGTACAATTAGAAGTGACAGTGAAAAAAAAAAAAAGAGGCTGGGGCGATGGCTCAGTAGAATAAGCAATTCCCTGGCAAGAGCAAGGGCCTGAGTTCAATCCCTGGTTCTGCCAAAAAAAAAAAAAAAAAAAAAAAAAAAAAAAAAAAAAAAAAAAAAAAAGAAGTGACAATGATTAGCCGGAGTGGTGGTGCATACCTGTAATCCCAGCCCTAGGGAGGCTGAGGAAAGAGAGTGTTGTGAGTTTGAGACCAGCCTAGGCTACAAAGTGAGCTTAAGGCCAGCTTGAGCTGCACAGGGAGACCCTGTCTCGAAAAAAAGAAAAAGGAAGAAAGAAAAATGAAAATGACAAAATCACAATGGACAGTGCTGGAGAATGTCAGGGATGATCTCAGCAGCAAGAAAGTACACACCAAGTTACTACTTTGCAACTTAGGACTCAGCAAGACCCTTTCTCAAAATAAAAGATAAAAACAGCCCCAGTGAACATAATCATTATGTATTGCAAACATGTACTAATAAAAGTACAATTAAAAACTGGATAAAAATTAAGAGAGGCCATGCCACACTGGCCCTGCCCTCCCCCCCAAAAAAAACCCCCACAATGGATAGTACTGAAATCCAAAATATTATTAGTAAGTACTTCATAATCCTGAACCCTGACAAACTGGAGAATCTAGAAGAAATAAATACATTCCTAAACACATAAATTACCAAAACAGAATGAAGAAGATATAGAAAGCCTGAACAGTAACAGATAGTGAAATTGAGGCTGTAATAAAATCTACTAAGAGGTGCCAGGGAGATGGCTCAGTGGAATAAGTGCTTCCCTGGCAAGTGCAAGGGCCAGAGTTCAATCCCTGCTTCTGGAAAAAAAAAAGAAACACACAAAAAAATAAATAAAGAAAATCTACTAAGAAAAGCCCAGGACCCAGTGGATTCACCACTGCATTTTATAAGAACTTTGGGGAAGACCTAATGCTACCACTCCTCACTCTTTAATAACATCGAAAGGGAGTACTGCCAAATTCATTTTTAGAAGCTAGCATTGCCTTGATTCTAAAACCAGACAAGGACTGTGTTAAAAACAACAGACCAGTCTCTTTAATGAACATAAATGCAAAAGGTCCTCAGCAAGATACTGGCAAACAGAACAGGAAAAAGTCATTAAAATGATCATATATTATGACCAAATGGCTTCATCCCAGGAATGCAAGATTGGTTCAATATACACAATAATTATAATACAGCACATAAACAGAAGTAAAGACAAAATTATATAATCATTTTAATAAATGCAGAAAAGACAGTTGAAAAAATTTAACATCTATTAATGTTAAAAAACCCTTAAGAAAATAGATATAGAAGAACCCTATCTAAATCTGGTAGAAGCAGTTCTGACAAACCTATTTCTAACATCATATGAAATGGAGAAAATCTGAAAGCTTTCTCCCTAACCTCAAGGCACTGACACAGTACTCAAAACATTAGAGCAATCAGGCAAGAGAAAAAAAATAAAATGGATATGTACTGGAGTAGAAGAAGTCAACTACCATTACTTGCAGATAACATGACCCTTTAAGTGGGAAACCAAAAAAATTCCCCCAAAGACTCCCAGAATTAATAACCAAATTTAGCACTGTATCAGGACAAAAGCAATACAAAAATCAGTAGCATTCTTTAATAAACTAATTGATACAGAAATTAGGAAAATAATAATATTTATAATAGCATTGAGAAAAATCACACACTAAAATTAACCTAACCAAAGAAGTGGAAGAACTCTGTAATGAAAACTATAGTATTCTGAGAAAGGAGAGCAAAGAGGAAAATGGAAAGATAGTGCTGGCTAGATAGCTCAGAAGACTAAGCTCCTGCTTAGGCAAGCAGAGGGACCTAGGATCGATTCCCAGCACCACATGCCATGCCGGCCCTGCCCCCAGGTGCACTGAGCCAACCACTGAGACTGGGGCGTGGTGGTGCGTGCCTGGAATTCCAGCACTGGGGAGGCTGAAAATAGGAGGATCACCACAAATCCAAGCTGCTAGGTGAAACCTTGTACCAAATACATAAAAAAAGAAAGAAAATGGAAAGATAGCCCCATCCCTGGATAGGCAGAACCAATAATGTGGAAATGGTCAGAATACCAAAACTGATACATAGATTCAACATAATTTTTTTTGCAGTACCAGGGATTGAACTCTGGACCCTGTGCTTGCTGGGCAAGTGCTTATTCTACTGCATTATCTCCCCAGGCCCTATTTTGTTTTTCAACATAATCTTAATCAAAATACCAACAGCGTTTTCTGCAGAACTAGAAAAATCAGTCCCAATACTTAAGCAATCACAAGAGCTCTAGAATAGCAAAAGCAAGCTCAGGCAACAAAAGCAAAGCAGGATGCATCACAGTCCCGGACTTAAGTTATGTTAGAAAGCTACAGTGATAAAAGCCACAGTGCTGGCACAAAAACAGACATATGGACTAATAGAACCAAACAGTCGCAACCCAGGACACGTTAGCCATTTGATCTTTCATAAAGGGCCCAAAAGCATACAGAAGAGGAAAAATAGTCTCTTTAATAAGTGTTACTGGGGAGACAGGTTATCTGAGTCTAGGCTCATATCTCTCACTATATATTGAACTAAAGTCAGAAATACAAATGTTAAAAACAGAACAGTTAATCTGCTGTAGGATAAATGGGTAAAACTCTTGACATAGGCAAGAGCTTTCTGAACAGAAATCTAGTTGCACAAGAAATAATGTCAAAAATCAACAAATGAGATCATATCAACTTTAAAAAGCATCTGCATAACAAGAGAAGTCACCAGCAGAGTGAAGACATAACCTAGAGAATAGGTAAATATTAGCCACACCGCAGACAGAGGGTTAGCATCTAGGCCAGTGGTGGGGAGCCCTTTAGGGTTTGCAGTGATACAAGCAGCCTGCCATGTGCACCTCATGCAGCTGCACCACCACAGGTCTAGACTGTATAAAACATCAAAAAATGAGACATTCCCCCAAAATGAAAGACCCAGGAAAAATGAACAACTGAAATGAGTGGATACTTGTTAGAATGAGAAGTACAAGTAGCGAACAAACATGTGAAGAAATGCTCAACGCCGCTGGCCTTTGGGAAATGCAAATTGAAACAACACTGAAATTCCATCTTACTCCGGAAGGAAAGACTACATTGTTGGTGGAAGTATGAACTTCCATGGAAATTCCTCAAAAAATTAAAACTAGATATTCCATATGACTCAGCTGTGCTAGCATAGTAGCTATCTGGTTTAACAGGAACAAAATTTAAAGAACATATTCAGTTATTCTAAAGTCTTAGATCAGAATTTTAAGATGACCTCCAAGAGTAGCATGGATTTCAGCACCATTCTATTAATATGATCTCTGAAGGGTGTAAAGTTTCCCCAAAGGCCACTGACATTCAGCTGTACCCCAGCAGCAGTCAGTGTGTCCTTTCTGTGTAGCTCAGGACAGAACTGATGCCCAGCAGAACCTGCAAAGGGTTCAGCATCAGGCAGTTGCCCTCCGTGGGGGTTTAGCTACCCCACCCCTGGTACAGGTATTGAACTCAGGACTTTGCACTTGCTAGAGAGGCACTTATGCCACTGAGTTATCTCCCTGGCCTATATTTTCTTTCTTAAGTGAGGCAGCATGAGCTCTGTTCAGTCCAGGAAAAAAAAGTAGGAAAGGGGGAGAAAGCTAACTCTGAGCTGTGTGCAGCTGCAGGGGGTGTGCACTGCACTCCCTGAAGGTAGTGTGCTGTGCAGCACACCCCTTTCCACATGGTCTCTTCCTTAGCCAAGAACTATGTATTTATCACTAAACATTGGAATGAATGATAATTAGCACAGTGTCTATATAGTGAAAGTAACTACTTTTCCTTTTTTGTGGGGAGTGGAGTGAGAGTTAGCACAGCGGTTACAAAAGCATGAGCGTGCTGGTTGTCACTCTAGTGCAAGGGTTCAAGGGTAAAGGGCAGTTATTTCCAGCTGCCTGGTCTAAACTGATTTGCAGCAACATGCCTGGGACTTTACTAACCTGTTCACTATGTCACGTGTGTGATACCTGGAGTGCCAGGTTGGGCAGCCCACTGTGGTTAGCTGCACTAATTAGTTGAACTCTTAGATGAACATTTGATGTTCATTATCATAAGGTGACATGTAAATCAATATGGAGTGTCTATATATCATTTGTTTCCAGATGCTACCACTTGCAAGCAGATCTATAATGTGACTACTGCGTTCTCCTTAAATGACCAAGTTGTGACACTTACAAGAGGGGACACCATGAATCATGACCTTTGGTGGTCACTTGGGGTACCCGGGTGGATACCAGGCTGCAGACTGGAGCCCATGAAGGGCAGGAGGGATGAGGCTGCCATTCCTGGGAACTAGAAATGTCCCTGAATGTGGCTGAGAAATGAGAAAGCGGAGGAGCCTCAGGCCCACCCAGCTTTTGCCCTCTGGTGCCACCCACGGAGATTGGCACAGCAGCCACAGCAAGATGGTGAAGATGTGCCTTAGGAGAAGGAACAGTGGCCCTCTGTGCGGGGACCTGTACACTCACACGATCCAGGGTGCAGTCACTCTCGGGTGTCATGCTCGCTCGCTGTGAAGCCAAGCGTGAGCCCTGACTCCCGTGATGCACCTCAGAGCTGAGGGCAGGCAGAGCGGCTCTCCACAGACCGTCAGGAGAACTAAGCCATTCTCCCATGGGGTGTGCCCAGTTATGCAGGAGGTGCCGCAAGTGGGAAATCCTCCGGGTGGGGAATGCGGGTGCATGGTCTAGTGTTGTTGCACAGCCGCACACCGCACACAGGCATGTGCCTGGGAGTGCCCCATCAGCCTGTGGGGAGGCGCTTGCCCCAGCGCCTTGTTGATATGGGGAATTTTCATCGTTCTTTGTCCCCCAAAATGTATGCTTTTACTTTTATTCCTTCTAATATTAGTGGTGTTTAAGTACTATTTAGTTTTCATTAGACTTCTGTATTTAAACTACCCACTTTTGACATTTGCCTAAGATGCTAATTGTTTTCTAACCAATCTGTTCTTAATATATATTTACAAATGTTTGGCCATTTGTATTTTATCCTTCCTTATGGTGTTTAATAATTAGGAAGAGCACTTACTGAAATTTGTCCAAAAGTATAAAGCATAACTTCCTACATAAGTAGACCATTTTATCATCAGCTAAAATGTTTTCACAGTAGCCGTTCCTCATACTGTTTGAGGACCCTGTTACCGAACTGCAGCAGGAGGATGGGCCCACAAGGACCACCAGAATTTGGGCTCCTGCTCTGTAGCAGCTGAGGCCTGAAGAGCAGAGGCTGCACAGAGCTGAGCAGAGGCCACCTGGAGAGGAGGCAGCCCCAGCATGCTCAGCAACGCGAAGCCGGCCTTCCCTGCGCAGTGCTGGACAGCAGAGGTGAGTGGACACAGCTGCACTGCGCCTGCTCGGCATAGGAGGAAGTGAGCTCTGCGTCCCTCCACGGAGCCCCTGGCTGTGCTCGCAAGCTGGAACACTGCCCGCGGGGACTGCACCTCGAGAAGGAAGTGCTAGGGCAGGGCGATGTCGCTTCACAATGGCCTGAGCGCCCAGGTCTCTTCAAAGCCCCTAGACGAGAGTCTGTGTGGATATCCTGCTTCGTGTCCCCTAGGAAAACTGGAGGGTTTGGGTATGGTCTCGCCTTTGTATGCTTACTTTCTTGTCTATATCTGTTGAATTTGCCTGCCTTTTCTCTCTGACTCGAGTTTTCTTCATCCCCACGGGACACAACCCCAGCATTTCAGCAACAGCCTCATAGTAGAAGAGAACTGTCCTGAAATTACCTTTAAGCAAAGCAGTAACTGACAGAAGAGGAGAAATGTGTAATTGATTATAAAGTAACTGGGAGCCCTGGTAGTACGCACTTTGGTCCCAGCACTCCAGAAGCTGAAGGAGCCGGCTGCCCACAAGTTCAAGGCCAGACTGGACTACATGGCAAAACCCTGGAGGGAGAAAAAAGAAATTTGAAAGAAAAAAAAAAAATCCTGTAAATAAATTTCCAAGCAGTTTCAAGTAGGACAAATGTGCCACCTTTTGAGTAGTGTCAGCCATTCCAGAGGAGCTGTCGTGGGGAGCCAGTTTCAGCTCCGGGAAGCCCCAGAGATGCCAGCTCCTGCCCCTCCTCCCGCAGGTCCACCAGTGAGGAGGCTTCCCCATCTGCCCGGACCTGTCAGAGGCCGCCCAGAGACCTTGGAAAGATTCTGGAGGCAGCTGCTGTCCGGCCTAGAAATTCGTATCTAACAGAACCTGGATGAAAGTTTTCTAGCCTTAAAGCATGGTTGCACTGTGTGACCGTGGGAGGTGCTGGTGTAAGAAGGGGCACAGTGCAAACCCTCATCTGCCTGCGGCCCCCTCTGCTATATGATGTGGGCCGAGTCCAGAGTAGCACAGAACAGGGATCAGACAGCACCATCCTCGGGCGCGCAGACCTTTGTCACTGTAGATGATATGGTAGGTTATAAAATAAATAATTCATAGAGCATAATGAAACAAAACTTTTTTTTTTTTTTTTTTTTTTTAGCTTTCTGTATTTGGTACAGGGTCTCACTACACAGTTCGGACTGTAATGATCTTTTTTTTTTTCAACCTCCTGTCTCAGTTACTCTTTTCTCATTGCTGATACAAATACCCGACATCTAAAATGAAGGAAAGAAAGGTTTATTTAGCTCACAGTTACTGGAGGTTTCAGTCCATATTTGGCTGGCTCCAAGGCAGAGGGGCACATGGCAGAGAGCAGCCTTTCATGGTGATAACAAAGAACAGAGAGTAAAATGGAGAAGTAGCAACAACAGTGGCAACTGAGGGGTAATCTGTCTCTCTTAAATTGCATTCAGACTGTACGCCCCAGGATGGGTGCAGTACTCATACCCATAATCCCAACAGCACTCACACCCATAATCCTGGTGGATCATGAGTTAATCATAAACTGTAGAAGTCCACCCATGACTGCATGAGGCTTTGGGAGGACATCTAGACACAAACTATAACACGTCCCCAGCACTGGGATTATAGGCCTGCACCCCCACGACCGGTCTCTGTGGCCAGCTAGCTAGGTGCACCTGCTGTGGGGCCTGCACAGCATGTGGTTCTTAGGATTGAACCTGGGTCATTGCACTTGCCTAGGCAGACACTTAGACGCTGAGCTACCTCCTTGGCCCTGAGACATAAACTCTTAAGAAGGGAAATTTCACAGACAAGAGAATATAGGATTTTCATACAATGATGTTCTTACTAGTAACACATTAATAGCTGCATATTTTGAAATCTCAGCTAGCATATAACTATCAGTTTCAAAATGAAACAAAACAGGGCCAGTGAGATAGCTCAGCAGACTAAGCTCAGTTACCCGGGATTGGTGGCACACACTTATAAACCCAGAGCCGGGGAGGCTGAAAATAGGAGGATCACTATGAATCTGAGCTGGGTAGTGAGACTCTGTACCAAATACAGAAAAAAAAATACATAAAAAGAAAAGAAACAAAACAAAAAACCTGGAAATGGAACTTTTATTTTGGTCCTGGGAATCAAACTCAGGACTTTGCACTTGGCAGGCAGGTGCTTATGCTGCTGAGGTGTATCGCTGGCCCAGAATGGAACTTTTCAGCTGACAAAAGTAATGCTTCACCAGCTGGAGTCACTGGCATCTGCCCGAGGTCCAGCTTGCCAGGAGGCTGAGACCATGCAATGCTTGAGCCTGGTAGTCCAAGGCCAGCCTGGCCAGCAGGACGGAAGGGAGGGAGGGGTGCCAATCAGCCCGGGTCTTTAGCTCCACTCAGAAGGAAATGGAAAATTGGCACAGTGTAGCCCAGCTAGCAATCCTGGTGTCAACAGATGGCACCCGGCACTGCTGGATGCCCACAGTTGACACAGCCTGAAGCTATATTTTGCTAGATTTTTTTCAAATATTTTTCCCATGCTAAATAATGCAACCTTCTAGTACGTATCTTTTGATGTACATGTACCTGCATATCTGTTACCCCAAGAGTAAAATATCACTATCCTAAAATACGTTAATGTCTCATAGTGAGTCTCTATATCTAAAATGTAACTTCTGTTACATTATTATTATTATTATTGTATTTGGTACAGGGTCTCACTATGAAGCTGGAACTCACAGTGATCCTCTTGTTTTTAGCTTCCCCAGCACTGGGATTACAGGCATGCATCACCATGCCTGGACTCTGTGGCCAGCTCAGCACACCTGGGAGTGGGGCCCATGCGATATGTGGTTCCAGGGATTGAACCCTGATCCCTGTGCTTGCCTAAGCAGGCATTTAGTCTGCTGAGTTATCTCGCTGGCCCTTAATGTCTTTTAGTTTGTTCCTTAGCAGTTTTTCTTGGCTCTTCTCATCTCATGAATATAGAATCAGATTGCCAATTTCTCTTTTCAAAACCCTATGGGAATTTTTATTTTGCTCAGTTGGATGTATTTGTTTAGTAGTAGTTTTTAATTGGCTTTTATCTGTCCTCGCAGTCTTTGTTTCTGATTTCTATTTTGATAACTGCAGTAAGACTTCTCTTATAATGCCGATGGATGACAATAGCAGGATTGTGAACTATCAGAAAGCAGAGACAATATTTCACATACTCTTTCAAATGTTAAACATATCCTGCAAAGAGGATCTTCCTGATAAGGTTTGTCACTGGTAATTATGGCAGATGTGTTGGTATAACCATGTCATCGAGATTGGGGCACCAATCTGGTGTCTTATGGGAACATCCAAGTCCCGAGAGGAACAGATGGAACTCATATATTTGTCTCTGCTGAAGCAAACTCCGGTAGTTTCTCTAAACTTGGGGAGGGTACATGGACATATTTGCAATGAGCCCAGATTTCTTAAAAATATTTTTAAATGATGTATTTTAGATGACAATCTCTAAAAATGAGATGAGCATATTCCAAACCTTCTAATATTTTGAAATGTTGTGTTTTGGATGACAGCCTTTAAAAATAAGATATCTTACACTTCTAGATGATGTTCTGAAAAACAACCAGCCCATGCAATTTCTATCCCCAAAATGGTGATAAGGAAAGCCAGACAGTGATGCATAAAGGTCTCCATGCTACATAGTGGGTGCCATGGATTCCTGTGGGCCTGTGAGCCTCACGTCACCTGGCTGTTGTCAGACAGCAGCTGGCCAGCGGCCTTGGTGACATGTCAGCAAGCTGCAGAGTCGCCTACCAACCTCTGATAATTGACATCATCGTTACTATAAATGTGAAACTAGATGAACACACTGGAAGTAAATATGCTTTTATGAAAATCTATCACAATATTGTAAATTTATGAGTATAAAAAAGTGTCACTTTTGTCTTGAAATGGATGTGCTGTCCTGAGGCTCAGACAGTCTGCAAGGCAGGGAGGGAGGGAGCTGCCTGGCACCTTGCGCCCTGACTCCTGCACTGCCCATTAGACCACTGCCCTTGAGGCGGCTTCTTGGGGAACCTGACTGCTGGCCCCCTGCTCAGGGCACAGAGACTCGGAGGCATCTTCCCCGGCCCTGCGCTCCTCGCGAAGGGCTGTGCTTCGTATCAGGTGGGAGTAGTCAGTGTGTGGTAGGGCGGTATGTTGGCTCAGCAGCCCTCCAGCGGGACGGTGAGTGTGATCTCCGTGTGGGGCTGAAGCTTAGCCGGGCACATGAGTCTTAGGGTTTGTGTCTAGTTATCCCTACGTAGTCCTGGGGCAGGCGTCTAGATTTTGTGATTAATTCATGATCCAGTGCTGGAATTGTGGGTGTGAGTGCTTCGCCCAGCCTGTGACGAATGGCCTAAATGCAACATAGGGAGAGAGGGTTGTGCTCTGTCACCACTGCTGCCACCACTGCTCCTGCCTTTTGTGCTTGCTGTTTTGCTGTTTTCCACCACCAGGAACAGCTGCTCTCTGCTGTGTGCCCCTCTGCCTTGAAGCCAGCCAAGTATGGCCTAAAACCCCCACAAATTATGAGCTAAATAAACTTTCCCTCATTAATTCTGGGTGTCAGGTATTTTGTCCCGGTAATGAAAGAAAAGTAACTGAGGAAGATAGCTCAGTAGAATAAGTGCTTCCTGGCGAGCACAAGGTCCTGAGTTCAATCCTGGTACTATATTAAAAAAAAAAAAAGCAGAAAGAAAAGCAACCGAGACATTGGGGACCTCTGGTTTGATCCCTAGCACTGAAAAAAATAAAGAAACAAAAACCACATACAGGCAAAAATGCAGGGTCTGTACTGTTTATGTCTTCTATCCCGCAGGCCAGGTGGGCCTGTTAACCCAGGCTTTGCGGGCTTAGCCCAAAGGTATGGAGTGGTTGAAGCAGCGAGGTGGTGAGACATGTCTTGCTTATCCTGAGAGACACTGTGCTCAGAGATAGAGCATCACGGCTTTTGGCTCCTCTTGGGCAAGATCCACCTGACCCATTTCTTCAGAGGAGCTTCCAGTGATGCGGTCTGACCCTGTTATCAGGCCCTCTAGGAAGGTGGACAGAATCCACTCAGCATCCTGGCCCAGGGATGAGGTACTGCCCCAGGGAAGCTCCCTTACAGGTAGGGAGGAGACGGTGGGTCAGGGCTTGTTTTCTAGACGTCGCCCCCAAAGCCTCACCTAGGCATAGGTGGAGAGTTTTGAAGGTGGCTGAATTAGGGTGTGTGAATGTAAGTGTGTGATGCTGGGATTAGGGATATAGGTGGCTTATGCCCGGGACAGAATACAAAAGGAGGGAGGGGAAGCTCTCCTTGCCGCCCTGCTGCCGCTGCAGCCTGTGCTTGCTGCCTTGTGCCTGCTCTGCCATGGACCATTTCTCCTCCTTGATGCCCCTCTGCCATGCTGTCCTGCCTCGGAGCCAGCCTGCTATGCACTAGAACCTCCTCAAACTATGAATTAATTAAACTTTTCCTCTTTTAATTTGTTGGTTTTAGACATTTTGTCTCAAGAATTAGAAAAAAAAAGATGCAGTGTGAAAGCTCTGCTCACTGGGAAGGTGAGTAACAATCTGAAGAAAGAGGACCTTTTTCCTTATGGGAATCTGACTCTGTGACCTACTGTCTTGGGCACTTTCTGCATCGATGGGACCCAGCACCCATACCCAGCACCTACAACTTAAATGAGAAATTAGTTGGGTTCACAGGCTTCAGTCCATGGCCTTCTAGGGGAGGAAAGCATCTCACTTCATGGCGACCAGGAAGCGGCTAGAGAAAGCAGGGCAGTGGGAGGGAGATGTCGTGACCCTTCCTGGGGCCTGCCTCTCCTCAGCAGACTCCATTTCCAGCTAGCACGCTGACCACCTAACACAGTCCACTCTGTGATCCAGTCACCCCCAAAGCCCACCCTGTGCACAGGGAAGCCTTTACAGGGCACTGAAGGACTATACCGTGACACCTGCAGAGACCAGCAGCAGGGGTCCCAACAGATGCCTGAGGCAGGCAGAGGTAGAAGCCGTGTGGGGAAGGACGAGGACAGCCATGGGCGCAGCCAGGCCCGGCAGCAGCCCCAGCTCTGCGAGGACTGCCACATGCTGCTCCCTGCAAGGCAGCCGGAGGCTGAATCCCAGAGGTGTTAGGGAGCAGACTCCAGCCACCTGATGAGTGTCCCTTCACACCGCCTGCTGACCCAGAAGAGCCTCACTCACATGAGTATAAATGAAGACTTCTCTGACTCACGCTCCATAATTATAATGAGCTCAGTGAAAACTGATTAATTCAGACCACTTCCTCCAAATTTCTAATTATTTCATTTAGACTCCACTGACATTTATTTTACTCAGCAAGATTTTATTACAGATGGCTCAAATTAAAAAGAGAGGAAGCAGAAGATGTATTTCAAATATTTAAAGGAACAAAATGTTAATTTAATAACTACTTTATCTACTTATTAAAAGTTTATGAACTAAGGAAATTCAATTAGATAAAATGAATAAATAGTGTTAACCTTTCTGATATTTCTCCAACAAATGTTTACTAATCCTTCCTACAGACCAGGTTTTGTGCTAAGTACTGTGGTACAGCCACTCAGCCAAACAGGCCTGGCGCTGCCTGATAACCCAGGAAGAAAATAAAAGTGCGACATGAGAACTGTCCTCGGGTGACTGTCTTTGTCTTTTTTTTCCATTTTACCAAATATGTCTACATCCATACAGATGTGCACGTGCACACATAGGTGGATAGATAGGTAGATAATAGAATAGGTGAGCAGATAGGGAAGAGGGTGTGTAGTGTGTAGAAGGGAGGGAGAGAGAGAAGGATGAGAGGACCTTCCCTGTACCAGCTCCGAGACTGATGAGGGAGGCAGACAAACAGCTGAGGGACCGCGCTGCCATGATAAGCACTGAGCCGGGGGCTGTGCACTGTGTGACTGGGCAGGTGGAGGAGACACTCAGTCATCCTAAGGTGGGCTCCAGACAGCCTTCCCAGGCCTGGCTGGCTGGGGTTTAAAGGATGACAGTGCATAGAGGAGAAGGGAGGGCAGCCCTGGGAAGGTATCTCTAGACAACTACAGAGTCCAGTGGGACGGGGCCCAACTGTGGGAACAGCAGGAAGCACATTGATTCTTGTCATTCACCAGGGGTGTGTTCTATCAACTTGCCTCAAACCTTGTACCAGTGAGCCCAGAACTGTTTCTCCGAGGGACAATAGAGCATTATGTTCCTTTGGGCTTCTGGTCACAAAAAATGCCATTTGTATTACTTTTTCTTTGGTAAAACCCACTAGTCTAAAGTGGAAAAGCAACTCTTCCGCATCACCTGCTATACACAGGACACGGGGCATGTGTTTTAAAAGTCCTCCCATGGCCTCCTGCTCTGCAGATCTTGCCTTGCTCATAGGTTTGACAATTTTCATGTTGTATCACTTAGGCCAAACACAAGCCAGCCTGCATGGAAGGGTCCTGGGTATTTGCCCTTGGAAGGCGCCCGCACACTTGCCGTTGTGAGGTACCATCTCAGGAGCCCACTTCCCGTCTGTTCCACAGCTCCACTTGCCTGGAGATGTTTCCTACGCACTTTCTGGGGGCTCATATGCACAGGTGTGTTTCCTCTTCCTTTTTCCAAATGTGCTGTTTTATTGTTTTGTCAACATCAAACTCACCAAGTCTTGTGTCCCCTGCCTGGAAGAAGCTGACCTAATGCATCCATGTCCTCCAAAGGCACAGAGACACAAGACAGAGCTTCCGACTACATTGGGGGCCATTCCTGCCATCAACAACAACAGCACCAAAGTGATGTTAGAGCCATAGCAGAAACAGAGCTGGAAAAGGATTCCAATTTGGAGAGTGCGCCCTGGAACCAAAGCCAGACTGCCGCACAGCCTCATGGGGGCCCACGTGCTGGGTGCCTCAAAACTCCTCCCCTTTGTTATGATTTATAGCAAGGTGCTTCCCACAGCCTCAGGCTCCCAGGCAGGGCTTTAGACAGGTGACTGATCATGGGGGCCTTATCGCTAAATGCGAGGCCAGGCGGTGGGGCCAGCTGGCAGAGGACAGTCATAGGGGCTGTGGCCTGCTAGGGTGTCTCTGTCCTTACCCCTTCTCCACCATGCCTACTCTGCCTCCTCAGAGCCAGCCAACTATGGGCGGTCCATGTGACCCAACACATTCCTCCCTCCTTTAGGCTGTGGGTGCCAGGTGTTGCATCCCTGTGATAAGAAGATGACTAAGGCACACCTGTCTGGAGCCAGTCTGTGACACTGGAAGTACTGACTTGGCATCCGCATATTTCATTGAGGCTGCAGAGCCCGTGTTTGTGAATACCAGGAACTGCCTGTAAGGCCAAGGAAGCAGAATGAGACTGGGGCCAGGGAAGAAGGCTTGGAGCCCAGGACTTGGCCAGCTGTCAGCTTCTCCACTGACTAGCCAGAGGCACCGCCCTCAGGATCAGCATGGTTCCAAGAGTGCAGACACTTTTTACCTAAACCAGGGATACAGAAGCAGCACCCTTGGGTGGGAAGTGGGAGGGCCCTGGTCATGGAGCATTGGGTGTGACTGTACTCACCAAGCACAGATGTCTGTAGCCCTGGGCTCCACTCAGGGAGACCACAGCAGAAAGGCTGCGGCCAACCAGGAGCTTGGATGTCAGGAGCAGGGAGGCAGCCACCAAGGCCCCGGATGTGCATAGTTTTGGGATTAGTGGGCCAAGACACAGGCTGGAGATTCACAGAATTTCTGAAGAAAGCAGCTGGGATGCAGAAGGAGAGAGTGGCAGTGGAGGAAAGCTGGAGAGGAGGACAGGGGCCGATAAAAGTAGCCAGCTGTCTAGGTGTGAAGTGGCAGCAGCAGCCTCAGCCCCAAGGCACCCACAGACTTTCATGGGACCCTTCATCTGTCCTGACCAGGAGCTTGACATTCATGAGCTGGTGTGCATGACACTGCTGTACAATTCTGTAGCAGGATTCTCTAACTAGAAATAAAAAATACTCTATGATTCGAAATTGTTTCAATTCATGTGCAAGTCTCTCCTGATCTGATGAGATTTTATCCCTGTATTATAGCTCTTAGCCTTCCTGTGTGCTGAAGTCCTAGGTTGGCTCCTGGGCCCCTTAGGGTCACACACACACACACACACACACTCACACTTCAAGGGCCCATGCACAAGCACAATTCCTCCTCCTGTCATCAAGTTGCAAACCTCCTTCCTTGTGCTCCACAGTAGGAGGGATTACAGGAGTGGCCCCTGTGCCCAGCTCTAAAACAATGACACTTCCTGATGTCCCCATTTTAGCTTCTGGAAAGCCTGCATCTTACATGCTCAGCCCTCTGAGACCTGCCCAGCAGGACCACCTCTCCATCATTACTTTTTTATGGTCTCTTTTCCACCCATCTGTTTAGCCTTTCTGGATGCTGCAGTTTCCCTTTATTTCCCTCCTACCTGGATTCTGTTCTATTGTTTTTCTTTCTCTCCTTTTTTCTTTCAAGATGGGTCTCCCTGTGTAATTCAGGCTGGCCTTGAACTCACAGGCTCCTCTTGCCTCAGCTGGGATCACAGGTACGCACCACCATGCCTGGCTTAGCATCTGGATTCTGCCACAGCTTAGGTAGATCCCAGGGACAGGGAACTGATTTGGCAACAAAGTGAGAGGAAGAGAGGAAAGGAGAAGAGTGGTGATGTCATAGGACCACGTGAATGCAGTCAGTGTCCCCGAGCTACAAATTTAGAGGGATTAGGAAAAGTAATTTTAGGTTATGTATCTTTAGTGACAGTTTACAAAATAATTTTTCTCTTAACATTTTTGTTGAGAAACATTTCACATTTGAACGTCTACATAGGGTAGTGTATCGATTACTGTATGGAGTGGTTTTTTTTTTTTTTTTTTTTGGTGGTACCAGAGATTGAACTCAGGGCCCTGTGCTTGCCAGGCAAGTGCTTAATCTACTGAGCTATCTCCCCGGCCCTAGGGAGTAGATTTTAAAAGTAAATTTTTAAAGAGGTGCTCAGTGCTTTCACAGGAGCTTTTTCCCGCCCACTTTCAGACTCGCTGCAGTAGCTGCCTTGCAGCCGCCTCTTTCTAAAAAAGAATGTCTCTGTCCCCATCTCTGTACTTGTCTCTGTCCCCATCTGTCTCTCCATCTTGGTCACTCTCTCTGTCTGCCTCTCTCTCCTTCTCTCTCTGTTTCCCCAGAACACACACACTACCAGCTGCTGCCACCTCAGATCTTACAGAGCCAGGCTAACTAAAAGTCATAGTGCAACTATGTGTGTTGTGGGGACAGACAAGCTCTTTCTCCTTACCATGGTGCTTCCGAAATGGGGCAACTGTTATCCCCAGCGTCTACTGCAGGCGCAGGGCTGGGAGAACCCTTAATGGGATTGAACAGGAACTGTTGTCAGGACTTGTCTCTGACAGACTGGTTCTCATGGCCAGCTTCTAGCCCAAATTAGGAAGTGGCTTTTGCTTGCTGCGGAGAGAGCCAGAGAAGCCCCGCCTTCCATCCCAGTCAACAAGCAGCCTGCACAGCCTAGCACCCAGGTGGGAATGGCTATCCCAGGGCAGAGTCTCTGATGCACCCTCAGGGCCATGCATGTAGGGTAAGGGGCCTGAAGAGCCTGGAGGGAGGAAAGAGCTGGGGTATGAATGTCTGCACCTCCCCAAGCCTCCTGTTGAAAGCTACTTTGCAGTGTGAAAGCACTTGGAGGCATGGCTTCCGGGGGGTGAGTAAGTTATGACAACGGGACCCTCATGAGCAGGATTAGTGTCCTTATAAAACGGACCCCAAGGAGCTGCCTCACAGCTCTGCCACACACACGAGGACACTGAGAAAGCATCACCTAGGAGGCAGAGGTTGTAACCTTTGCTGGCCAATGGACATAGATTTCTGCCATTTACAAGCCATGCAGTCTTCGGCGTTTTGCTACAAGGGCCCAGCCAGACCCAGACGGAACCCAAGAAGAGAGAAGCAGCTCTGTGAAATGAGTAGCAACAGACCTTGGGCAGAGACAGAAGCAAATGTCTGCGGAGCGCAACAGGTGAGAATGCATCTTAAGTTTGGAGACGTTGTAAGAAGTTTATTGCAAGAGGTGCCTGATAAGCTTTATTATTCATTAAAACATTGAAACTGGAAGTCTCAGAATTCTCTCCTCTCTATATAACCCAGTTTCAGATCTTCTTGGTATAGCAACAGACAATGAAATTGCAATCCTCCTGCCTCATCCTCCTAGGGGGCTGGGATCACAGGCCTGCACCATGCACAGTGGCCATTCTTCTTTAATAGGGCGCCAACACAGCTTCTGTAAGACAGTTCCACATGGACTCTGAAACCTTATCAGTAAATCGCCCACCCTCTTACCTACCATTGGTGTATCTCACATTTTGCATGGGGTTTTTGCCCATGCATGATTATGTAACACCTGTTGACAGTTTGGAAGACGTGGTTCACTGAGAAATGCAGATCTCCCAGACACAGAGGCCTTCTATTTGCAATGTCAAAAATCACATTTGCCTCCCCACTGACAACTTTGTGAGAGTCTTGAGCTGGGGCGCATGCGGGTCAGCACTCTCCCTTCAAAGTTCAGATGTTGACGTCAGCAGCACATTCTCTTGCTTGTTTTCATTGCAGTCTGAGGCTCACTCATTATTTTCAAGACAGTGCCAACCAAATGTCCACCTTTAATATTCATTGTTCATCTGCAATTCTTGTAAGTGAATTTTCCAATGCTCCCGCCAGGCAGCTCAGGACCTAGGGAGAAGAGCTTCATGCACACTTCCTGTTTTGTCACTCACACACACACACACACACACTCACACACACACTCACAACATAGACTTCACTCTTGAGATTTAATACAGTCAATTGTATTGGTTTATCCAGGATAAGATTCCTTTCCTTTCCTCTTTCTTTCTGTCTGTCTGTCTCTCTATCTGTCTGTCTGTCTTTCCTCTCTCTCTCTCTCTCTCTCTCTCTCTCTCTCTCTCTCTTCTTGGAATTCCGGGATTGAATTCACTATCTGGGTTAAAAGTGCTGGCATCCTTTTATCTCGCCTCCGGGACGGCTTTTACAATGCTGTGCTAATGTTCACAGTGAGAGAGGCAGAACGCGAGTTTGCACTACTGGAAAAATCCTTCCAACCGTGTTGTCACTAGTTCCTCACAGGCCACTAGGATCCCCCAGGGACCGCGGGCCCTGATTTGAGAACCACGATTTTATCCAACTCACAGCTGTGCACACTTCCACCTGGAGGGCGCACTGGGGCCTCCCCACCCTTTCTTGCTCCAATTCGGCGCCCAAAGAAGCCAGGATGGAAAACCAAGGGGAGCCCTTGGCTTTGGGGTCCAGCTTCACCTGCACCTGTGGATACCCCGAGTTCAACTTATCTCGCTGCTTATATGTCGGTTCCTCCGCATCTGCTTCCTAGCCCACCCCCTCTCCTCGGGCTCCCGCGGCGCTGGATAAGACCCCCACTCCACAGCGGCTCTGTGCCTGCGTGGAGACCCGCCCAAGGGACCGCGCTCGGCCACACGGGGGCGCCAGTGCGCAGGTCCGCGCAGGTGCCACCCCGCTGTCGCTGTCTGTCACCGGGCGCGCGCAGCGCCCAGGTCCGCTTTAACCTCACGCCCACGCCCGGCCGCCGTTCTGCGGGCCACAGACAATGCGTGAGGCGCGGCCAGCACTGGCCACCCCGCCAGGGTCGTCTGGGCTCCGCGGGCGCTGGGCTCCCCCTGTGCGTTCCTCGCGGGCCCGCGGGGTCCGCGTCCCGCCGCAGTCTTTCCCGTACCTCCTTTCTTACACCCATTATTTTTTTCTTGGTCAACGCTGCATTCGTTTTCCACAGCCTTGTTTCTCTAATACCGTTCAAGTTACCAAACTGCTTCGATGCTGTTTATTTTCCATTTTTCTTTTCTTTCTGCTTTTTCTTCCTCATTCTTCAGACAAAAACTTCTTGCTTCCAAGTTGTTTCCCCTGATTTCTTTTTTTCTTTCTTCAATTAACTGCTTTTAACCTAAAAGCAAATGGCAAAAACTGAAAGGGGGTAGCGAGCGTGAAAAACAAGACCTCAGCACCGAGTCGCTGACTCCAGACGTCAGGGTCCCAGGCCCACGTGCAGGGAGCGAGCAGCCTTCACCTGGCTGCTCCCGCAGGTCTGGGCCTTCGGGTTTCCCTCCTCACCCGAATCTTGGGGTTGTCTCCCGTCTCCTGCCAGCGCCACACAGAAACACAGGTTATGCGCTGCCGGAACACACTGACCCCGTCTCCTGTGTCTGGTCTTTTCCTACTGCCAAGCGCGCCTCGGTGAGTCCCGTTCCTGCCCGCGAAAGCGAGATCGCATGGCGCCAATGGCGCGGTCAGGCCAGAAGCGAGGCCCTGGGCAGCACTGGCTGCGGGCGGCGCGGGGAGCACGGCCGGGCACGCACGAAGCCCCGGATTTGCACCGCAGAAAGAAAAGAAATGCCCCCAAATTTAAACCTTTACAGCAGCAGCATAATGCCTAAGGGGAAAACTCCACATCGTGAAGCTGTGTTTCATGCACAAAGTTATTTAAAAGGTTGTGTAAAATTGTGTTTAGAAGGATATAAAGCATACGTTAGTATTCTATTCGGGCTTCATGTCCAGATGTTTGTCACCTCATTTATATATGCCGACAGTCCAACGTGGAATTCGAAAGCCCTGGGATCCCACATTGTGCACAAGGGATCCTCAGCCCGCCTAGTTCCCAGCCTGAGGTCACTCCCCCTTTAAGTTGCTCGCCCTGGTCTTTCTCCGGTGGCCAGAGGCTGCATCTTCAGGCTGACCCCCCCCACTCACCTCTGGTCCTGCTTGGGGTACAGATCCTAAAAACCCACTTCTCTCATTTCCCATCCCAGGAACTGGGTGCACTCTGTGGTCCGGGGAAGCAAGGCGGAACATCGAACCAGAAGCAGGGCTTCCGTGGGGGGTCTGGGGCCATGTGGGGAGGTCGGGGCTGCCTTCCTTCCTGGTTTGTCTGTAGGGCTCCCCCACAGAGCACCCAGAACACCAAGGGCGTCCACCTACCGTCCTCCATCAGTGGCTGGCATCCGGGGCAGGGATTAGCCGCCCAGGCTGCAAGGAACCCAGATTTTAAGGCATTCCTTATCCCAAAGTCAAGGTTTTTGAATTTTTAGTTCTGTATTTCAGCTGGGAAAAAATTGGTAGAAGTAAAGCTGACCCGTGAATCCATTTTTCCACCTTGCTCAGGGAAGTTGCCATCCATCTGGCCTCCTTTTCTTTCCTTGGGAAATTAGATGTGAAATCTTTTTTTTTTTTTTTTTGTAAAAGACGCTTGATTCATCTTTTAAGATTAAAAAAAAAAAAAAAACAAAAAACCTCTTTTTAGTGATGTTTTGAGTTTACAGAAAAATTGAGTGGAGAGGACAGAGTGCCCACGTGCCTTCTCACCCTTCACCCCACCCACCACCCTTGTTTCTTTAGTTTTGGTTATGGGGTGCATTTGTGACAATGGATAAGTTGACACAGGTGTCCTCGCCACTCAGCTGTGCTTTGCACTGGGATTCACTCTTACTGTGCTGCACATTCCGTGGGTTGGAACAAATGTCTAGTGACAGGTAGCCGCTGTCATGGCCTCCACACAATAATTTCTCTGCCCAAAATATCCTGTGCTGTCCATCTCCGACTCCTGGGAGTGCCACTTCATAGTGTTGCCGTTTCCTATATGCCATGGAGTTGGAATCATGGAATGCAGGCCTTTCAGACTAGTTTCTTTCATTTAGTAAGGTGCATTTTGGTTTCCTCCATATATATACTGGGCTGGACAGCTCATTTCTTTGTTAAGTGTTGGTCCGTCATTAGGATAGTTTCTTCATTTACCTATTGAAGGGCATCTTAGTTGATTCTAACTTTAGGCTTTTAAATTAATTTTTAGTCTTATCTTCAAAACATACTGTCTTAGTTGCTTTATTATTATTAGGATAAAATAGTTGAAGAGAAGAAAGGTTCATTTTGGGCTCGCGGTTTTAGATATTTCCATTCATGCTTGGTTGGCTCAACACTGAAAAGCCTGGCTGCAGGCCGCATGCAGGGAGCACGGCTGGGCATGCGTGACACCCCGGGTTTGCACTGCAGAAAGAAAAGAGCCCAGTAGAGGAAAGCGGCTCATGGCTGGCAGCCAGGAAGCAAAGAGAGGAGGGGGAGGAGGACAGAAATACTTCCTGGTCGCCCTCAGACCTGCCTCTCTCCGCCAATACCCCGCCTCCAGCAGCACATTCAGGTAAGTTCCCCATGGTGCCCAGGTTATCCCATTTTCTTCCAAGCAGGTGAGGCTTTCGGGGCCGTTAGATCTAAACCCTAACACATCCTGATCTGTATCTGGAAGAAAAAGCAAACACAAAATTATGAATTTCTTTGTTATTACTTATCCTCCTGCAAGTTTATATTTATCACCTGTGTTTTTCTGGACCTTTCCTAAGTATTTATAGACTAATACCAGAGGATGTCAGCTATCTATTGCTGCCTAACAAATTATGTCCAACTTAGTGGCTTAAATCAACACTATGTTATAGCTGCTGAAGGGTGGGACCGTGGGAGTGTTTTATTACTGTGGTTCTGGCCCAGCTTCTCACCACGTCATAGCACAAGGATCAGCCAGGGTGACATCCTCAGAAGGAGGAGGATGCCCATTCTTGCAATGGGCGTTGGGCATATTGATCCTGGCTGCTCCAGTATTCTGATGGAATGGCCCTGATACCCACAAAGGAAGAGATCCTTGGTGAATCCTTGGTGTCTTTTATAATATAGACTTGGAGGAGCACACTGTCTCTTCTGCAGCCTCCTCTTTGTCACACCGGAGGTATGACACTGTAAGCATAGGCTCTCAGAATGGGGAGCACTGTGAGCACCAGATGCTAAGAATCGTGCAGACTGCCTTGGAGACTGACAACCACTTGGAGAAACTCATGGGTTTATTTTGTGGAAAACTTTACACTTAGAAAAAGGAAAAACTATAAATATTAACTAGTGATGGAAGCCAGGGCCTCATGTATGTTAGAGATGCAATTAATACTGAGGCACACACATGTCACAGTAACTTTAAGCTTTTCTCACACACACAAAGCAAGCAGTGTTTCAGTGTCCTAGTTCGTTTTTTATTTCATTTGTGTGTGTGTCTGTGTGTGTGTGTGCTGAGCTATCTCCCCGGTCCTCAATGTCCTAGTTTGTAGCAAACAATCTGAATTGAATTTTAGCTATTACAATAATTGAAAAATGAAATTATTAAATATTAACATACAGTGTGAGCATCTAAACTGAATACAAACTGATCTGTTAATACTTGGATATAAGAAGATTGCAGGAATCAACTTTCATATGTTTAAAAACTTCTCACTTGAACATAAGTATAGGCATTCATCACAGTGCCAGATGCAGGATAGAAAACATCTGCATGTGGAAAGTGGCTCTGTGTTTTATTTTCCCCTTTAACAAACGCCCCACTTGCCCATACTCTGATGAAGCTTAGGCTTGGGCTCTCATGTTGTGGGAGCCCTTGGGCTCCCGTTTATTTACAAACAGAGAGCTGTCTGCCTCACAGTACCTCTTCACCCACATGCAGAGGGAGGTCAAAGGGGGAGAATCCAGTCTGTTTTTAAATGTGACGAAAACATCGTCCCCAGAGAGCAGAGAAAGGTAAACACTGTGAAAGGTTCTGTAGCAGCAGACGTGCCAGCAGCGTCTGGACCCAGGACTCTGCGAATCATGAACACTCACAGAGTACGGAGCTCTATTTACTGTCCTGACTTCACAGAACCACAACTATCGATTGCCAGCCAGCGGGAAGCTAGAGTACAACAGGGAGATCACTGGGGAAAGGCTCAGGTCAAAACACCAGCGTGTATCTCCTGATGTCACTGGCACAAGTGTCCTGTGACTTCTGGGCTTTGAACCTCTGCATGGCAGTCCTGTCTGGTCACACACCCAGGATCCTCTAAAGTTTAGACCATGTGGATGTTATTTAGTTATCCTGGTAAAGGACCATGGGACAGGGAGAAGGCGGAGAGGACACTAGCAGGGAAAACTGCTCGGGCAGCCCTGATCTTGTGAGTATCTACTATGTGCAGGGCTTCCTACTTTGCACAACACATGTCGGATCATCTGTGTGCTTTGTGTATTTGCACATCACCACATGAGCCCCCTAAGGCAAGGATCTCTGCCTATTTTGACAGCTCAGTTGGCAGTGCCTGGTATAGTGGCCAACACATAGTAAGCGTGCAGTAAATCGGTGTTGAATTCATGAATGCAGGTACCGTGTTAACAGCAAACAATTAGCATGCATTAACACATGCCAAGCTCTGTGAAGAGCAGTCTGCTCAGATTTGCCTGTGTGGATCCCCCAAAGTAGGCACTGATGTTATCCCAGTGTGCAGAGGACAAAAGTGCAGCTCAGAGAGCTCTGTGACCTGCACTTCAGGCAGTGCAGGGCGTAAGCCCAGGCAGTGGCCTCCTAGGTCTGCAGCTCAGGCCAAGCCTCCCTCCCCACACTCAGGGGTATCAGGCACAGACCTTGCTCAGCGAGCAAGGATATGCTCATTGGAGGTACAACTGGAAACCACATGCCCAACCTGACAGCCACAGCCCGTGCAGCTGCCGGTCTCCTCTGCACACGCTGCTCTGCTCACTGCACTTTGCCACTGTCTCTCATCTGGACACCAACAATGCCACTGGCCACTGCCGCCCACATGAGTGGCCTTGATTTACTGCAGTGAAAAGCCTTGCTCTTGTATACTGTACAGAATCATTATTGTGCAAATACACAGGAAGGGGCCAAAGAGTCCTTGATGGTCAGTAGTTTTACCTTAAATCTGCCTCTAAGCAGAAGCCTCCATTACTGATTGTGTTGATCTGGGAAAATGACACAAAGAAAACAAAGTAAATTGCCCAATAACCAGCAAGTTTCAATAACTGGAGGTGGGTGGGATGCATTCCAGGCCCGAGAACAGCACCTGTGCCTGAAGGCCTGTGCTTCGGGAGGCGTTCTCTAGGGCACCGGTTTCAACCCCAACAGCAACGAGCATGATGAGGACCACGGTGGTGGGTGAGGCACTGTTGAGGGTAATGGGTGATGCTGCTGTTTTGCTGTGAGGTTCTTTGCTCAAACATCTTGGTAATAAAATAGGGGAAAAGTACAGCTTCTCAGGTTTGGATCAGAGTTTATTTAAAATTTTTTTAAAAATCATTCATTTATTTATTTGGTACAGGGTCTCACTACGCAGCTTGGACTTGAAGTGATCCTCCTGTTTCAGCTCCCTGGCTCTGGAATTACAGATGTGCACTACCTGGCATGCCGTACCAAGGATCAAACCCAGGTCCTGGCACTTACCAGGCAGGCACTTAGATCCCAAGGGATCTCCCCAGCCTCTGGACCAGTTCTTAAGGCTCTTGTCTCAGCTTACACCAGCCCAGAGGCTTCTAGGAGAGATTTTCAGAAAGTGACTTCTAAGGCAGAGAGGATGGAAATGTGGTTGGGAACACGCAGAAGTAGGAGCTTGGCTGACACGTAGGAGGTGTGTAGGGTTGGCTGCAAGGCAGGCTTTGGGTAGCAGTCCTCTATCAAGACTGTATTAAAGGACTGGAGGTCATACTAGGTGGGCTCCTAGAGCAAGATAAAGACAGCTCCGGTCTATTTTGAACATAGTTTGAATAGTTGGCTGCTTGTGATTGGCTGAGATTCAGCTAATGTCAAGTTAGGTTGCAGCTCACAGTGTATAGACAAACTAAAAGTATGTATGGAGGCAGTTTTAGGCCAAACTTACTTTAAGCCTTTGGAATAGAGGGAATGAAGTATCATTTAGTAAGAATGTGAGGCAGGAGGGATCCTGGCTTTCTCCCCTCAAAGAGATACAACAGATCTGGTCATTTCTCTACCTTTTGTTTTTTATTGTCTCACATAGAAAAGCAGGAGAGTTTGTGGACAAGGACAGTGGGGAAGAAAATGGGGCCTTCCTCCTGGAAGCTGGAAGAGGCTGGGGACAGCAACTGCCCCATGGCCATGCAGGCACCATCAGCTGCTATGCAGCCTGGGCTCCCGCCACTTGTTACTGCCCACATATTGAAATCATGTCATATTCTATCGAGAATTCATGTTTCTATATATTTCTGTTACTGTAATATTTATAAAATATCCAAAGTCAAATCAGGAAAGTTATTAAAATAGAAGTGGAATTACCTAAAAGGGACAAAATCCATATGAAAACAAAATATTGAAATTTGAAGCATTAATAGATAGGAAGTCAATCAGATTTTAGTCGTCCCTTCCAAATTTGGGTTACTATGAATTTCAGAAAGAGTTCCTGGCTTGCTCCTTAGACCAGGTAGTGCTGAGAAACCCCTGTGTTTCTCTGAGCAAAGACTGCAAAGCTGGTACAGCAAAGTGTTGAGCAGAACCATGAGTAAAGTATGTTGAAAAAGGAGACACTGAAGATAATGAATAAAAAATATTTTTAAGCCCAAGTCTTGCTTATCAACTCCTCATCCCTCTGATTGTAGAAGGTGGCAAGGCCTCTTATAAAGCCTCTTGCTCCCTCCTAAGGGCTTCTCTTTGTGACCTCATCCAACTGCCTCTCGAGAGCTCCACCTCCAGCCACCACTGACCTATGATGTCAGAGACTAAGTTTCCATTACAAGACTTTTGGGGAACACACATTAGATTGCATCAGTGAGCAACTTATTCTCCCTCTGTAAGCCTCTGTCTTAGTTAATGTTCTCATTGCTAAGGCAGAATACCTAACGCCCACAAGTTAAGGGGAAAGGTTCATTTAGCTCAGTCTGCAGCATTTTCAGTCCATCCTCAGCTGGCTCCAAGGCTGATACTTGATGGTGGGCAGAAGAGTAGCGGAGCCACCAGCAGGGACCTCCCCCATGCCTTCTATCCCTTTATTTCGTCCAGGCTGCTTAGGGCTGGTAGTGCTCACAGCCTTAGTCCTAGTGCCCCTGACCCTTGCACTAAGCCATGAATCAGTCCCAGCCTCACACACTCTAGATCCAGCCACCTCTGAAAAGCCCCGCTGTGACCACATGAGGTGCTGGGAGGCATCCAGGTGCAGCCCTGACAGCCTCCCACACTGATGGCTGGGTGGAGAAATAGCGATCAGGCCGCAGGGCCACATGAAGGTGGGAGGAAAGGCCATGTCCCCTGGGCCAGGTGTCTGTGGTCCTGGCTCTTCTGGGGTGGCTTTGCTAAACAAATTATTTGGATCTCTCCTGGCATTCTGTTCTGAGCTCTTAAGTTCTTCAGTTCTGTTTGGCTGCATATATGGGAGAGAAAGTGATCTGTGAAAGCAGAGTTCTTTTCAAATTCACTGCAAGTTCATTCTAGGCCCAGCTTCAGTTGTCTGGATAAACGGGAACTGGGAGCAACCAAACACGATGCATTCCAAGGCATTTTTCTTGGGGTTTGTATAAAACCCTGAAAAACCAGTGTGACCCTAACTTAAGCTAATCTGTTTTAAAAAGTGAAAGAAGAGCTAGAGGAACTGTTTCTAAAATGTTTCTGTTCTTTTAAAATACTTAAAATATTTAAAGATTTAAAAAATAAAGTGTACGCAAAAAAAGATTTTTCTTCTGTTGGATTCTGTAAAAATCCAACTTGAGAACCAAACTTCTAAAACCTTAACTTCTCCCCAGTTAAGGGCTGGGGAGATAGCTTGGAGATAGCTAAGCGCCTGCCTAGCAAGTACAAGGATCCTGTTCAATCTGTGGTACCCCATGCCCCTTCCAGTGATGAGCTCATTGAACAAAATGAGCTAGTATCACACATTTGGTCTTTGTTGTGGTTTAAATATCAAGTGATTCTGGGGGACTTGATATCCAGCACAGCAATAGTTAGAGGCGGGGCCTAGAGAGGTGACTAGGCCACAAAGGTGCTGACCCCATGAATGAGCAGTCTATTAATGAGTTCATCAATATCATGGGCTATCAGTAGCTGGGACTCCCTCAGGGAAGTAGTAGCTCACAGGAGCTTGCCTTGATCCTTTCCTCTCTGGTTCTCTTCAGCTCTCTCACTGCCTCAGGCTGTCCTAAGGCAAGTAGCTTCCCTCCGCCAAGCCCTGCTGCCAGGATATTCTGCCTCACCTCAGGCCCCCAGAAATGGAGCCTGCAATCAGGGACTGAAATGCCTGAAACTGTGAGCCAAATAAGCCTTTCTTCCTTTGAGTTGAATGTATAAGGTATTTTGTGACAATACCAGAAAGCTGACGGATATAGTCATTGGCCCTATTTTTGATATAGAGTTTCTAAAACTCTTGGGATCTTGGGTGGGATGCTTATACATTGTTATTTTATTATAATCAGACCTTTTTCTGTCTGTAAAGAACTCCTTTTGATCATACCCAAATTTGTAGTAACAAGAGGATTTTGACGGGGACCCTTTCCCTCAGGCTGGGCTGGTTACCAGAATAAGCACTGATTAGAAATTTCAGCTCACCTCCTGATCTTCAGGAAGAGGGGAGATCTAGTTTTGGTTTCATAAACCCATGGAGGTCCTCGGAGGAGGACCCAGGGACAGTGCACCTGAAGAAGCCAAGGAAACCCCACACTGTCTCCACTTGGGGCCATTATATGGCTATTAGCTCTTCAATTTAGCCTCACACCACCATCCTCTCTATATTTCAGTAAGATTGCCCTTCACTACAACGACTGCTATGTTTTCCTAGCAACTCAACCCCATCAAGAATTATCTTTTCCAGACTTAAATTTGGTTACTCACACTCATGATTCAATACCCTGCGCAGCTTCTGCCTGCCCAGTGGCTGGCCACTGCCTACCCTCTGGACTCTAGCTGGCTCTGCGTCTGCTGTCCCTGGCTTCTTGTTCCTCCCTCTCTGTGATGCCTGCAACGCAGGGAGTCTGAATGCACTGGGATGCTCCTCATTCAGCTGCGGTGAGAACTCCCGAGATCTTAACATGGGCCGAGTGTACTCAGTGCACTGAGAGCGCCATCTGGGTGGAGCTATCATTTCCACCAAGGACAGGAGCATGGGCTGGGGTGGGGCGGACTGGGACAAGGGCACTCCCACACCCCTGTGAGTGGTGCTCCTTAAATTCTATGTTCAGGGCACCTCTTTGAGTCTGAGCTCCACAGTGGACACATTCTTAAGGACAGTTATAGTCCCAAGGCTTACCCCAACCTCAAAATCTCTTTGATATCTGATTTTATTTTTCAACTAGTTTTGAAATTTCATATTTAACCTCAAAATGCATTAATGTTTATTTAAATAAAATGTGAAAAGTGGTTTCTTTCCAAAATTTTGAAGGTATGCCAAGTTGAGATGCAATGATAGATAGAGCTCTACACAGGGCCCAGAGCAGCCACCAAGACCTCAGCAAGAAGACCAAAGACAAAGTGGGTCCCTTTGTCATGACAGCACCCCAGCCCAGGTCTACAGGCAAAAGTGAGATCCTCCTCACAGTGGCTTGGATCACTCCCAACTGTGGTGCGGGGGCCAAAGAAAACTTCTTCTAGGCCTTTATGTTCCCTGGATAGAGCAGGAATAGCACAAGTCCTGCTTTGTAGGGTTGTTCTGTAAATACGATCACACAGGAGCAGTTCTCAGGATGGATGAGGTACCCAGTTGCCTCAGTAAGTACTCACTATTAATAAGAACCCTAGCTCTCCTCTCACCATCTTTTACCCACCTGCCCACCAATGTACCTGAAGCCCTGACCTCTTTGACCTCTGCTGAAACCTATAACTCTTTCAGTTCCTGAGGCTTGGATATAGAACCAGGGGAAGCGGCTTTGCTTTCCTATGTGTAATTAGATCAATGTTTCTAGAATCTCCAGCTTTGTATTGAAGAACTGGGAAGCTTAAGTCAAGGACCAGGTCTCAAAATGTGACCCGGAGTCCCACATTTTTGGTTCTTTGGTAGAAATGCTTTCCAGCTCATCAGACCCATCCCCTCAGATTCCGAGGTGGGGCCAGTGCTCTGTTCCCACTCCCCTACTGAGAGGTGCTCGAATTTGACCAGTGAAGTTGGCTTTGAATCAAAAAACAAAAACTTCTGCAAGTCTTGCAGTCCCCAGATAAGCGAAGTATTCTGTATTGTCCACTTCCTTAGGCTCTGGCTTGGCTTTCGGGCCCTTTCGTTGCCTGATCAGGTCCTGCCAGGCCAAGGATCGCCAGGGGTGAGGAGGGTGTGGTGGGCACCGCGGCAGAGATGTCGCAGCCCTGCAGGCCGGGTCCTCCCCGCCCAGCCGGGCCAGTGCGGATAGCGGGCGGGACAGCGGGGCGGGACGTGCGCGCGGGCCGGGCGCGAATGGCTCTGGCAACTCTAGGCGGCCGTGTTGTCCAGCGTCCGCGTCCCCTTGCCGCACAGCATGACCGCACCCAGTGGGACCTAAGCCCACCCGTGCCTTCCGTGCAGTAGGAGGGGGCTTCTGGGCTGTCCGTTTCTGGACCTCGGAGACAGAAGCCTGCGGATCGCAGCCCAAGTTCGGGGTGTACCCCGTTTTCGGCCTCGCAGAACCCACTGCACCCTACATCCAGGACTCCCCAGGTCGGTGACAGGAGGGAGGAGATCAAGGGGCAACCTCTGCTATGAAAGGAAGGCAGAGCCTTTGGGCCACCTCCGGGGCAGGAAGACTGAGGCGCCCCGGGGAACACACGTGAGTCCCGGAGGGCGGGCGCCCGCGACCTTCAGAGTCTTTCCTCGCTACTGCTCGAGCGTGGGGAACTGGTTTCCAGGTGTCCTGGCCAAGGCACTTCCCCGCCCCTGACCCTTCCCCGCTGGGCAAGTCCAGAGAGGAGCCGGACCGGCCTGCGCCCTCCTCCCACTCAGTCTCGAGCGGCCGCAGCTAAAAGCAGGCGGCTCTAGTCCAGGCCGGGGCGGCGGGGAGCCCCGCGCGCCTCTACCTCTCCAAGGACGCAAGCCTCCGGGGGAGCACGGAGCCGGCGCCCGCGGCAGGACAAGGCCTGGGGGAGAATCGTGCCATGGAGCCCCGCGGGGCGCAGCAGCACAGCCTTGAGAGCCCAGGACTTGTGCCCTCGGAGGAGGCTGAGGCGCTCCCGGCCGCGGAGGGCGGTTCTCCTTTCCGGGCCCCATCCTCTGAGGAAGTCGTTCCCGCAGGGGCGGGGGACCCGAGAGAAGGCAGGCGCCCCCGCGCGCGCTCCTTCTCGCTTCCCGCCGACCCCATCCTGCAGGCGGCGCAGCTCCTACAGCAGCGGCCTGGCGCGCAGGGCGGGGAGCAAGCGGGGCACTCGTCGCTCCGCCCCGTCGACTGCTGCGCCAAGTGCAAGAAGCGGGTGCAGTTCGCCGACTCGCTGGGGCTGAGCCTGGCCAGCGTGAAGCACTTCAGCGAGGCCGAGGAGCCGCGTGTGCCGCCTGCCGTGCTCTCCCGCCTGCACAGCTTCCCCATGCGTGCCGAGGACCTGCAGCAGCTCGGGGAACTGTGGGCCCCGTCCCCGGTGCACGCGCCCCTCCCCGCGCTGCGGCCCCACCTGAGGCCGCTCTTCCAGCTCCCGGAGGGAAGCGCGGCGGCAGAGCGCCTGCGGCGCCAGCGCGTGTGCCTGGAGCGCGTGCAGTGCCCCGCGCTGGCGGGCGCCGAGGTGGCTGGCTCCGGGCGTGTGCTGCGCTGTCCGGGGCCCAGTACCGTGTTGGTGCGCTACACCTTCACCGAGTGGCGCACCTTCCTGGACGTGCCCGCGGAGCTGCAGCCCGAGCCGCCATCGCCAGCCATGCAGTCGGGGGCCACTGGAGCCGGGCTGGGGGATGCGGAGGAGGAGCCTGTGGCCGAGTGCTTCAGCTTCTCGCTGTGCCTGCCCCCCGGCCTACTGCCCACGGAAAGCGAGTACGGGCACGTGTTGGATGTCGCCATCCACTTCGCCATCTGCTATCGCTGCGCGCAGGGCGAGTTCTGGGACAATAACGCGGGTGCCAACTACACGCTACGCTACGTGAGCTCCACAGACCCTCTCTGAGCTGGGGGCACCGCTGGAAGTAGCTGCGCGGAGGACATGCAAGGACTGTTTTCTGGGCGTCGTGGATCTGGTGTGAGGGAAGCGTGGTGGAAGGGAGGATGCCGCCGGATCGTGAACCTGCAGCCCTCGTCCCAAGTCTTCTCGACCTTCCTAGCTGAGCTCTAGACGGCCCAGCCTGCCTCAGAAGGGAAGAAAGCCCCAAAACCTGGAGAGAAGAGCTTCCCTGCTTCTGAGCTCAGTGACCCATGGGTGAGGGGGATGTGGGGGGGTGTCTGGTATTTAACTCAGGTGTCAGTATTTTCGTCTTTGCAACTTGATGGAGTCCTGTGGGGAAGGACAACGCACCCACAGCAGCGCATTTGCTCGCCACATCGCACCCACCCAGAAAGGTGCAGGCCTGGGAACCGCGCGCCGTCCCAGTCTGATGGGCACCTGCACTATGTCCTTGGCTTTTCACGGGGATCTAGGGGTGTTTGCCCAGACTGGAGGCTATTTACATGGGCAAATAGTGGACAAGTGTCCTTTTAAAACGTAAACGTCACTTGCACACCTGTTTGCAATGTATCTCGGCTCCGGAGTAGCGTGGGCCCTTGGCGCTCAGGCCATTCGCTAATGACGCTGTGCACTTTACTAACGAGGCACAAGGCTCATGTTTCTCTTCTTTGGTCTCCTGTCTGGTGTGGAAGGCCCAGATTTCCCCACAGGGCACAAATGTTCTTTGGATGTCTTTAGAAAGTCCAGCCTGGGATAAGCTTCCGGACGGGTCGAATAGCAGCGCGACACGTGCACTCCAGCCCTTTGTGCAGACCACCACCGGACATCTGTGCTGGGAAGTCTGCAGTCAGAAATGGTGCCGAGCCGGGCGTGGTGGCGCATGCCTGTAATCCCAGCACTCGGGAGGCTGAGGCAGGAGGATTGCTGTGAGTTCGAGACCAGCCTGAGCTACAAAGTGAGCTTAAGGCCAGCCTGAACTGCATAGTGAGACCCTGTCTCAAAAAAACAAAAACAAACAAACAAAAAAAAAGAAATGGTGCCGAGCACGAGGGAGAGTGGCCTTTTGTCCTTCAAAGCCATAGTCAGGCCAAGTGGCTTATAAAACTGGGGTCACAAAGGCACAGGGCCAGGGCCCAAGCCTTCCTCGGCCACTGCTCATGGTTTTGGGTGCCTGGATGAGGAGGCCAAGCCTGAGCCCCCAGCTGGGTGTACTGCCAGGGACCTGATTCTACCGCACCTTTCCCATCATTTCCTTACATAATTCACATTTTTAAAAATTTCCTGGTTTTTAAGTATCATTTATTAGTCTGCAGATGGTGGCCTTGAAGGGAGGTTCTCACTGTTTTGATCAGCAGGAATCAGGGTACAAAAGACCATGAGGTGAAGTCAGCCCAGAGTCTCTGTGGGAAGGTAGGCCCAAGAATGGCTTTGAGTAGTCAAAAAACCCAAAAGAATGCTGCTTTGTAACATAAGCAAGAGAATAACACGAAATTTAGGCTTAGCATCCATAAATAAAATTTTACTGGAACACAGCCATGTGCATTTATTTACATTTCCTACAGCTGTTGTCTTGCTACCAGGCAGAGTTCGGTAGCTGCCACAGAGACCATATGCACAGAGTGAAATATTTACCGTCTGGGCCTCTATGGCTGCCCAGCCCCTGCTTTATATTTTTAACACTATACTGAGAATTGTAGTTAACAAGGCAGTTAACCTTTTAGTGAATTTCCTACTTAAAATAAACCTTCTCTGAGAAAAGCCAAAACTGTTTACACTACTCCCAGTGATCTTGGTTAGAATAAACACCAAGGCACCAAAAGAGCAGGTATCACTATGCTGGAAGGGGAAACCCACCTGCTGCTTTCTTGCACTTAGAAGATAATAAGTCACTGAAACATGGACCCCACTCAGTTGGCATCAGATTTCAAGATCTGCCAGATAGTTTTTCTGCCTTTATGTTTAAGGGGTGTGTGCGTGCGTGTGTGCAGGTGCGCCAGTGTGTGTGAAGGAGTGAGCCCAGGGCCTCAGACATGCTAAGCATGCACACACGTAGCCACCAGCCTTCTTTGCCTTTAAATGGAGTGTTTTTGGCTCTACAAACATTTAGTCTGAACTTTGAATGGGAGACTTCTCTTTGACTATAGCAGTGCAACCAAAGGTTAACTAATCATGTGGAAATTTTACAATAATAATTCATTGATGGAGAGCATCACAAGGTACTTGGCTGTCATTTTTACTTGGGATAAGCAATATGCCGTCTATAATTTTTAAAAAATGTTTAACAATAAAACCATGATTTCAGAATGCATTACAAATGTAAAGTTTTATAACAATAAAATAACCAATTATTAGAGTGGTATTTTTTTTTTTTTTGTTATTAATTACAAAAGCAGTCCATGCCTTTCATGCAATGTGCAAGTATTTTTATCTCTGGGATCATATTTCTGAAAAGTGCATTCTCGCTGGCAGATGTGGTAAGCACCTATGTCCAGTGACTCGGGTCACTGAGGCAGGTCACAAGTCCAAGGTTGCCTTGAGCAACTAAACCAAGTCTCAAATAAAAGTTTGGAAAGAGGGGCTGGGCATCTAGCTCCATGGTAGTGCTTATGCAGCAAGCTTAGGGCCTGGCTTTAGTCCCCAGTACCACAGGAAAACCACATTGCACAGCAATGCCTTGCACCTAGGAGATAGATGGGAAGCTTTTCTTATGTACTTGTAAGTACATTTTAGCTGAAAAACATTGATAGCCTATCTAGCATGTAACAGCTTGAATATGCTCATTTACATCATAAAATGCATTATTTTTATTTTTGTAAAAATATATTAGGGGGCTAGGAGTGCACCTCAGGGTTGGATGTGTGTAGCATGTACCTGGGTTCAATCTCTGTCATCACAGAGATTTAAATTAGGAGACAAATATAATATAAAAAAGAGACTTTAATATTGAATACTCTTTAAAATAGTATAGTTCAATCCACGGTTCTGCAAAAAAAAAAAAAGTAGACTATTACATCTTCCATAAAGTAGATGTGACATAGATTTTTTTTTACAGTAAATATACCAGATTTTTTTACAGTAAATATATTGCTAAAAGTAGTTCAATTTCATTTGATTTTGCAAACATTTGCTTCATAAGCTCCTGCACACCTGCCATGATTGTCAGGGAGGGAATGCAACAATGCCTGTGCTGGAGTCTTAGAGGCTCACTTTCCAAAAGCTCAGAAATAAAATATTTCATAATGTATGTCGAGCAGCCCAGTTTTTCTGCAAACACTTGGAGCCTTTCAAAGTACTGCCATGGTGGTGATCTCTTTCTCTCTCTCTAATACTGGATTTTGGACCCAGGGCCTTCACACTGAGCCACATTCCCAGGCCCCTTACTTTACTTTAATAGATGAAGTTGCCCAGGCTACACTTGAACTTGAGACCTGCCTTTCTCAGCTTTGCAGTGTGCTGGGATTATAGCCATGTACTTCCACACCCACCTGGCAGTCTTTTCAATGATTATTTTATAATGTGCTAACTTTGTAGATTAATAGCAAACTTTGTTGCTGATGATTGAACTCAGGGCCTTGTGCATACTGGGCTTTACCACTGAGCTTTACCCACAGGCCATAGGAAACGTTTTATAATAAATATAAAATCAGAATGGTTTTTATTTTTAAAAAGTTATTTGAGAGGAAACAGAAATTCCAACCAGTCATGAAATATTTAGAGTGTATTTCCTGAAAGGGATGAACACACACTTATATCCTAATAACAAATTCCCACAATGCAATTGGTGCCTTTTTTTCAGCAATATTAATCCCACCTGGAGTGTGGCTCACTCTGCTTATGTGATAAGCCTTAAAAATCTTACCTCTTGTGATTACAGGCAGTTCCCCCCAGCAGGCTAATGGTGCTGTTCTCCAGCAAGAAGAGTGTAGCTGCTTCCTTACAACTAAGCATTTCTGTGGATTCCTGGATCATGGAGGTTGGATGAAATGTGGGTACTCATCTTTAGGGTTTCGAAGTGGCAGCTGGAAATCTGGCTCCGGCCACAGAACACATAGCAGCTCTCTGAAGGCAGACAACCTATTCTCAGACCTCAGTAGGGGGCCCATGGAGCTCTGAGGACCCCTGGCGTCTCAGCACAGCACAGTGAAGCCTGTGGCTCAGCCGCCTTTCCTAACTCCCGAGCGGCTGGAAGTGAGCAGCTCCTGCTCCCCCAAGACCTCCTGAGGGCTGAGTGCTTTCTCCTGTTGTAGATGCAGAGGGCATCCACCCAGATTGCTCCTCTCCCTGCTGTGTTCTTTCTGTGCCCTGACCCAGGGGCGATGGCCTCTGTGGAGCATTGTGGCTCTCAAGGGGTCTAGATGGTGGTGACTGCAGGAATTGATGCCATCTTATTTTATCTTTGGGAGGTTACACTGCAGGGCTCTCTGGAAGTCATTTTTCCAGTTTTCACATTTCAGCTTTCTAGTCTGTTAGGCTTGGTGTATTTTAGTAAGCTAAGAGTTTTCATTTCCTGACCCAGTTGGGTATGGAAGTGCAATTTTTGCTTTTTGCAGCATTGTGGAACTGAATGAAATGTGTGTTTCTGGCACACACCCTGGGACCTTGGTTGGTAGGTCAAAGGAGGGCACTGTGACTGTAGTAACTTAACAACAGAGACAGATCATAAGCTGTCTGCTGACTGGCCTTTGCCAGAGCAGTCCCCATGATGCCAGGGCTGATGAATCCCAGGGTGGAGGATGTGCCACTTGAAGTCGTTGAGGACAAGGGGCTGGGGGCAGTGAGCTGAGGACCTGGGCTCACCCCAGGGACCCGGCTTTCTGCCCCTGCAGAGAAGAGTGCTCCGGGCCATCCTGTGGATAATCAGGCAGGTGCCTGGAAATAGGCTGGATCGGCTGACCCCAGGTTCTCTCCCAGGCTGTATGATAGGCTCTTTCCCTGTGGCCCAATGTGGCTTCTGGACTTCCTTTAGGGAGAGGGCAGAGGGATGTGGCCTTGAATAATAGTGTGTAGTGCAGGCTTAAATGGTCCTCACACCCTCCAGGCTCTGGTTCTTGGGGCACTCAATACTATTATTTTAGGCTTATTCAAATTTAAACTCTTTTGAGTCTTCCTAGTAGACACTGAACTTATGTTATGATTTCCAACATGGGAAAGATCAAGGGTATCTTTTTAAATTGTCATGTGAGATTTGCCCAGTGAATTTCATAGAGGAAGAGACGTCTGTCACAAGTTTTGACAGACCTTCTTATCTACATATCTATATCTACACCTATATCTATATCTGGTATATCTTTCTGGTAGTGCAAGGCTATTTAAGAGTAATTCATATGGACATGGACTTGTATACTCTCTCCCTGACTGTGGTCATTCACTCCTGTCATACTGGTATTGTTTTGGTCCTATCCTGTGGATATGTTATTTGATGTTATTTTTCAAGGAGAGTCAACAGCACACTGACATAGGCTGAAGTGGAAAATTCACTGGGGAATCTGAACTGAATAAGGAGCCAGGGGAGAAGGATTTTATAAACTAAGCATGAATATTTATTATCCAAGTCAAGAGCTTCCTGAGCACAGATGACTTCCTGCTAAGTAGCTATGGCAGTGCTATGTTGAAGAAGCATCCACTAAATCTGAAGAGGATGGAACCTAAAACATCTCTCTAAGAACATTTTACTGTGCTTGAAGACCTGTGGTTTGTCCTGCTTCTTTAGCTCTCCATAACTGTAATGAATTCCTAAGATCAACTTACGAAGAGGAAAAGTTTGCTGGGCTTGTAGTTTTGGAGCTTCAACCAGAGTGAACCCTGTGACTTCTGAGACTGTGGCAAGGCAGCATGTCATGACAGGGAGCACAGCTGAGCATGTCTGGATTCACAGGAGACAGGAAGAGATGGGAGTCCTACACTCCCCCTGCAGACCATGACCTTTGGCCTCCCACTAGGGCCCACCTCTTGAGGTTCCATCAACTCTCAGTAGGACCAAGCCAAGGACCAAGCCTTTTGTGCATAGCCTTTGGGGGACATTCTGATCCAAGCATAGCAATGTTTCTTGTGTTCAGGAAGCTGATGTGCAGTAGAATTGGCAAATGTTTGAATTCTTGGTAGGTGAAAAGGGCCAGTATTTCCCAGAGAGTGTTAGGCTCTTTCCTAAGCATTACGCTATGTAAAAAAATTAATGCAGTGACTTTATGCCTAGAATCCTTTAAATTGTCCAGCACATTCATTCATCTTTCTTCCAGTCGCCTTAGGAATGGTTGTGTTTATGCACACAGACTCCAGGGTTGTTGTTTTCGGTAATATATTTCCCAGCCAGCAAATACAAAATCACAGATGACACCCAGGTCAAAGTTAGACGCGAAATGGATCTGCTGTGTCAGCACTGTGAGTATGCATGTCCAGTTGAGTTCGAACGCCCCGCGCTCTCTATAAGTGCATTTAGATATTAAATTGCAGACTGAGCTTAATAAGGACACATACAGTACGCTCTTTGGAGGAAAAGTAACCTACTACATACTTAGAAAGGCCTGTGGACCTCTCACCCTGGCCCCAGCAAGAAGTCTTCGCATCCATTAGCAGAGAGCCTTTGAGTTCCTTTGGACTCTGCTCCTGGCAGAGGCATAAAGATGAATTCAGGTGGGGTGGCCGTGTGCCCTGAATGGCGGTTTTTTCCGGTGGAGGGAGCAATGCGCTTGGGATCGGCTGTGAAGGCCTTTCATTCCGGGCCACTGTCTACCCTGCCTCGCGCAACCCACTGCTCTACGGAGTCTGGAGTGGGTGGCGCTCCCGCATGGGCTCCGCCAGGCTGTTTCCTGTCCTGCAGGTGCAGGCCTGGGCAGTGCTGTGCTGACGGCCACCTGGGAGGCTAAGGTGTAGGGTTTATTTTTCGAGAATTTTCTATGACACAATTTAATTTTGAAAAATTATATTTGAAGTTAGTTCTTAAGAAATAAGTATCCTTTTGGCACTCTGTGATAGCTCTGTGTATAATTTTACAGATCCATTACCCATTAAGGGATTCACTAGTGAAATATAGTGGAAAAAGAGAACACGCCAGTACATGGGGACACAAAGCTGCCTTGGTCAGTTCTTTTGCTGGGTTTACTTATATATTTTTAGATTTTTTAAAGAGAATACAAAATAGTAATAATAAAAATTAGAAATAATACAGAATTTCACTAAACAAAATGAGTTTGACAGTATTTGTTGTATTGTAGTGCTGTCTTCAACTTAGTTTAGATTACCAGATATATGTGCAAAATTGGAAAAAGAAGAAAAAATGTTAAAAAGAAAGAGGAAAAAATGAAGAAAAAATTAAGCATTAACTGTTCCTTTCTGCAGAGCAGCAGAAATCCACAGTACAATTCTCCAAGCCATCTGCATACAGATGTAAGTTTTCTACCTCCCTCCCTCTTCTGGCCTTCCATTTCAGTAGTTCCTTCAACAGATTCATTTCTTTTTTACAGTATCTGTTGTTTCGATTTTATGTACTCTTTCAGATTCTTATACTAGCAAGACAGTCCGGTGTTTACACTGCTGTTCTGATTTATTTCACTTAGTGTAGTCTCTAGTTGCATCCGTTTACCGATAAAAGCCGCAAGTTTATCTTTTTTATAGCTGAGTAATACTCCTTTGTGAAAAACACCGCATCTCTTTTATCCATTCCTTAGCTGATTGGCATTTGGGTTGTTTCCAAGCTATGACAAATTGTGCGGCCATAAACACGAGTGCACATTTATTGCCGTGGTATAATGTTTCAGTTCATTTGGAAAAACATCCATGAGAGAAATAGCTAAGTCAAGTGGAACATCCAATCCTAGCTTTTTGAGGAACCTCCACACTATTTTCCACTGTGATTATGCCAGTCTACACTCTCACCAACAGTGAAGAAGGCTTTCTTTTTCCCCATACCTTCTCCAGCATTTGTTACTGGCTGACTTCTTGGTGACTGTCGTTCTTTCTGGGGTGAGAAGGAATTTCAGTGTTGCTTTAATTTACATTTCTCAAATGACAGTGCTGTTGAACATTTTTCATATATTTATTTGCCATTTGTATTTCATCTGACAAATGTGTATGTATCTCAGATGCCCATTTCTGGATTGGGTATGTTGGATTTTTAATTGGCACATACTTGTACATATTTATGAAGTATGTTATTATAATTTAATTCAGGTGTACAATGAATAATGATCAAGTAAGGAAACTTAAAGCTACATTTTGATCTCCTTAAACATTGATCATTTCTTTGTTTGGAGTTTGAGAACTCCTATCTTCTAGTTTTTCATCAAGTGTATAAAAAGTTGCTGTAAATTTTAGTCATTGTGCTGTGTAGTAAAACAGGCTGAGCTCTTTGACCCTTGGTCTCTGATGTCACTTAGTTCAGAAGAGCTCCCCCAAGGATTCTGGTATATACAACCTTATCAGTTTATGGTTAGTTTATGGTTTAAAAGTGAGTCTGATGCTTGGGTAAACTTTGTGGGAATCTGGTTTCCATAGCAACACATCTACTGCCCTGCAGCATAGGTGTGACCATGGAGATGCCTAGGTCACTTACTTCTCCACTATTTCATGGCAGAGGTTGGGGACCACAAGGTGAGGGGCACCCAGCACAATGTGCAGTGTCTTTCACTGCAGTGGTCCAAGTGTGACTTCTTGATGTCACTAAGTCTCCATCATAGTGTCACTGCAAAATTCACACACCTTATTTTGGATGGGCAACTTAGCTTGCCCAGATGTGTCTGGAAGTTGGGCTTTCTCGGGGGCTCCCTAGGGGAGGGCAGGCTCTGGATTCGTCACTCACCAGCACACAACGAAGTTGCTACATTGCCCAGTCGGGCTTGAGCTGCAGTCCCCCTGCCTCAGCCCCTTCCAGTGCTGAGACTGTAGGCAGCCAGCAGCACACCCAGCCTACCAGAGTAGTTTCATGTAATGACATGGAATTTTATGCAGTGTCTTCTAATAAGGTGAGAGAAAATGACCTCATGAACCTCTGCTTCAAGGTCAGCTTGAGAAATGCAGTTGTGGAACCTGGGGCTTGGGCAACACGTCTCTGTGTGTTTTGACAGTATTTACAGAAACTGAGAACTGCTGTAGTCAAAACCCAGCCCTTGTGAATTTGATTTTTCAAAAAGTTATTTGGTATAGGTTTTCACTACACAGCTCAAACTCCTAGTGATTCTCCTGACTTGTCCTCCCCAGCCCTGGGATTACAGGGGTGCACCACCACACTGGCTCTGGGGCCAGCACAGCATGTGGTACTGGGGATTGAACCCAGGTCCTTGTGCTTGCCAGACAGGTGCTGAGACTGCTGAGCTATCTTCCCAGCCTGCTTGATTTTTAACAGGGTGGTTGGATGATACCTTTCCAGTTCTGAGGACCTGCATGTTCATTTGTGCACTTGCTGTTTGCAGCAGGGCTGTATGGTTACTTCTCTGCATGCGTCATACCTAAAAATTGCTGAACCAAAGCCCTGACTTTACAAACAATATGAAACAGCTTGGGACTTTAAAGACAGTCATTAAACCTGGAAAGATTTTGGTGCTCATGCCTGCTGGGAAGGTGTGGAATGAAGTTGGCTTGCCCTTTGCTGGAAGTCTCAGAGCGAAAATATTTTGAAATCTGAGGTGTGGAGCACTCAGGCTTCCTGTCAGGCATAAAGCAGCTCCTCAAACCGAACATTTCTGGCTGGGACCTCAGCGCTGAGCTCGGACGTCCTGAGCTTACCAATGTACTTTGCTCATTCCTTGGCCTTGACAGAGTGCTGTACTTAGGAAGACCTTACTAAAGTGGAGAGGTGTGGGAGCACACACTGAACTCTGTATGCTACTCCTGCAATTTCTTGTGAGTTTGAAGCCATTTCAAAATAAGAAGTCATAACGATAGCAAGTTGAAAACAACCCTGGCTTGGCTGGGCAGAGCATTCTGGAGCTTGCCAGCCACTATACTGGGAGCAGGACAGTGTAGGGCCTGTGCACAGCCTCTGGGAGAGGAGACACCAGCTCAACCCCTCACCCTAGCAGGAATACGTGTGCAAATTGGGAGCAGCGATTCCTGTCCAATGCGAGAGCCAGAGGCAAAGCGCTGGTGAACATCCAGGCATGGTCAGTCTCAGCACCTCCCCCTTTCCCCTGGCCCTATGGGTTGCTTTCTGCTAATTTCATTAACAAATGCTGCTCAACTTCTTTAGAATGGAAGAAGCATGCATGAATTTTCTAATATGGGGGACAAGTGACAGTAGTCCCCAGGTGATAACCAGACAAACTGGCTACATTGGTGGGGAGCATGCCATTTGCTTCTTGTTCCATGAGAGATTAGTTTTATGCACGGGTTTCCATTGCATTGTGCGTACATGCTGCTAGCCCCGTGCACGTCTGCTGATGAGCGCCTCTGCCCTTGCCTAAGAGCCCCTGAAAGGTTCTCTGCCCTTCTTAGGCAGCCACTCTAAGGGCCTCCTGTCTGTCAGCTGCTCTTTGATGTCCGACATCTGTTCTTTGGCAATGCTGCTGCCTCTATCCCTCCAAGCTGCTCCTTTGTGTTCTCCACCGGGACTGAGCTGCTGCCTGCCGCCTGTCCTCCAAAATCCTTTAAGTTTGGGCTCTTCTACAGATGCTGCCAAATCAGTGCAGGAAAAACAAATGCTTTTGTGCCTTTCTAGTTTGAATGACCTTGCGGGGAATCTACTTGCTCTTGTAGTAGAGTGGAGAGTGCTCATAGGACACGATGGGCACAGCGTGGAATCAGGATGGGTGTCAGGGAGCTCAGGTGTGTGGTCTGGCATTTGCCTGCAGGGAGCAGGACTTTCCATGCCCAGTGGCTGTTGTCTCTGCACGCACCTCCCACACCAGCCAGCTCCACAAAGGCAAGGAATGCCAGCTTCCTCCATAAAACTCCCCCTAGGGTTTCCAGAGTTGGCTCCATGGGAATCTTTGGTGGGCCACATGGTCGGTCTGTTTCCCTTGAGTGAGCTTTGCTTGTAGAGGGGCCTGCTGGTCTGAGCAGGCCCATCTCTCTCGTGGTCCCAACACACAGCCATGTGTACACATACCCTAGAGGGGCTGTGCTCAGCTGCCTGTGGACTGTCTCCCTGTGATCAGAAATTCCACGAATGTGCCACTGCAACCCTTAAAAAGTGTTTGGCTATGCTGCCTGTAGTAGAGGGAGGCCATGTTCAGGAGCTAGAGACACAAGTGCTGGCCCAGGGGCTGGGGGACTTCCAGGGATTCCCTGACCTTTGCAGAGGCTTCATGTGCTTTCCATATAGTTGGCCTCAGTTGTAGGCACTAAGAGAACACAGACTGAAGGTCTTCATTTGACCTGGAGAATCAGACTTTCACGGAAGAGTGCCACTTAAGTCGATTCCTGGTATAATAAATAAAATGAAATTGTGCCAGTGCTGGTCCTGAGGATTTCCTATTTTTTGTCAAGCATGGCTTTCTCCCTTTGGATTTAGTGGGAACCACAGACTGGGCACTAAGAAGGTTTTTATTTTTGAGAGGTGTCCAGCCCCTCTTCCCACATACGGAGGCACAGGCAGCTGTAGCAGTGGCCCTTGGACCCACGGCACCCAGCAGCCCAGGCTGCCCTGTCCTCAGGAGCCTTCATCATGTCCTCACCTCCCTGCACATGGTTCCCGCCAATCTTTTTTTTCAAACAAAGGTTCACTATGTGGCCAGCTTGCCTGACATTGGTTTTTAAAATGTTTTTAGTAATGTGAGCTACTACCACATCCTTTCTATGCTTTGGATGACTTTTATTCATAGAATGTCCAATGAGGTCTAGGCTTGGCTTTTAAAACTTAGTAAGTGGAAGAAAGTGTACTTACTTGGTCACACTTGACTATACTACTTGTAGCTTCAGGACTGTAACCCTTGATCATATGTCCCACATAGGCTGCATATATAAGACAGGAATACAAATGAAATACACCTTTAAAAAAGAGACCCAGCAGAGCCTACCTGTAGCTCCAGGACTTGGGAGGCTGAGGCAGTAGTTGAGCCCAAGGGTTTGAGGTCAGCTAGGGCCACACAGTGAGATCCTGTCCCCAAAAAGAATTATAGTCATTGAATCATCTTTACTTTAGGTGATGAATTCACTAGGTAGTCAACAGTGAGTTCTAGTGAAATGCCATAACGTGTAACTGAAACATTTGAGAAATGCCCACAAGGGCATTAGTGGAATAAGCACTTCCTTGGCAAGCGCAAGGGCCTGAGTACAATCCCTGTTTCATAAAAGAGAGAGAGAGAGAGAGAGAGAGAGAGAGAGAGAGAGAGAGAGAGAGAGAGAGAGAGAGAGAAATGTTCACAAAGAAAGCAAGGTAACTCCCTTGCTGATGGGAGACCTGGATTTCTCTTTAGTACCAGAGAAAGCTTATTGGTTTAAGGAGCTGTGTTCTAGGGAGCAGCTTCTTGGGGTGCACCCTGCCCTGGGGAAGTGCAGCCAGCACCACACTGACTCAATTCAGCTGAGCGTTACAAGTTGCCTACCAGTTGTCAATCCACTACAACTTGCTTTCTAGGCTAAAGGACTTCCAAGGTGCCAAGGCCACTCTATAAGCATCCTAGCTGCTGAAGACAATGAGAAGACTCAAGAACCCCTGATGGCCCATACAGGAGAACCACAAGATGAAGAGCATTTCATCTCATGGGGACAGGGTCTCACTGTGTTACCCTGACTGATCTCAAACCCTTGGGCTCCACTACTGCCTCAGCCTCCCAAGTCCTGGGGCTACAGGTAGGCTCTGCTGGGTCTCTTTTTTAAAGGTGTATTTCATTTGTGTTCCTGACTTATATATGCAGCCTATGTGGGACATATGATCAAGGGTTACAGTCCTGAAGCTACAAGTATAGTCAAGTGTGACCAAGTAAGACTTTGACTGTAACAGTAAACTCACTATGCTGAGAGCTCCAGGTAAAAATCCATATGAGTATTTCCAGTACAGCGATCCATGCACACACCCATGTTGGTAGCAGCACAGTTGTAACAGCTCGATCTTGGAGGCAGCCTGGATGTCCTCCAATAAGTAAATGGTAATGAAAATGTGGGAGTTACACACAGCAGAGCGTTACACTGCTGTGAAGAAGAATTACTGGAACCTTTTGTAGGAAAATGGACGCACTTGAGAGCATGATGCTAGCAAGCAAATAAGACCCATAGTTTAAACACAGCATGGTTCCCCTTAACCGAGAAACCTACAAAGAGCAAGTTACAGATAACAGGAAGTGGAATCTTCTCAAATGGGAGGGGGGACCAAGAGACAGAGGAAGACAGAGAGGAGAGAAAGAAAAAGATGTGTAATGCACACGCACCAGCTCCACACACATGTGCTTGGCATGTACGGCAGATGTCGCCATCAGAGGAGCATCTCAGTTTTATTCCAAAGGACAGTTCACAGCATAAAATGTAAGAGTGTAGCTCAGTGGGAAAGCACCTGCTAGCCTATGTGAGGCCATGGGTGCTGCCCTTAACATGCGAGCGTGTGCATGCATACTTCAAATAGAATTCTAAGATGATTGAAGTGAAACACTTCCAATCTTTGGAAAAATGAGATGAACTGCATGGCAGAGATGCGTGTGAGCCTCTGGACAAGGCACCGGGCTGAGCACGCACAGAGCTCTATGTCCATCTGTCAGGATTGTTGCTCAAATTCAGCACTGAAGAGCAACAGCCCCAGAGTGCCACATCTGCACTGAAGGCCAGCAGCGTCCCTGGTGCTGCTGGGTGTGGGTGCAGCCTACAATCCCAGGGTTCTGAGAGGCTGAGGCAGGAAGAATTCAAGTTCAAGCCCTGCCCCGGCAGCTTAATGACTTGTGGAAACTACCTCACAATAAGACAAATAAAAAAGGGCTGGGGATACAGCATAGTGCAAAGGCTCTGGGTTCAATCCCCAGTATTGGAAAAAAGGGGGTGTATTCCCATTTACTCAAGCATTATGGCCCAAGCACTGGCATCTCTAAAGGTCTAGAAAATAGCTGGGCTTGGCCACAGGTTTTTGCCTCAGAAGAGGGGGAGCTTCTGTGGGTATCTGTCACATGTTAGCTGCTGACACCCAGAGACCTCTAGGCCACAGCCTGGCTTGTATCCTAGGCTGGGGGCACCATCCTTTCCTCACACACCCATGTCCAGAGTCCTAGAATCCCACCAGGGGGACTCTGAGTTTCACTGCCCAATGTCCTGCCTGGCAGGACTGCCCAGGCGACATGAGGTTGAAGACTTCCGTTCTTTTGCTCTATAATTTTTCTTCATCTCTTTCGGCAGATTCCAAATGCCTAATTTTATGAGTGATAAAAATCTGCTCAGCATTAGCAAGAAGTGGGGCATATTTAACCTTCAGGGAGTGGTTCGAATGCTAGGCTTCCAGGCAGCAGCTCCCCACAATCACAGCGGATCCCGGGTCTCCAGCGGTGCTGTCAGCCAAGGATCACACACACCACCATTGCAGCACACAAAGGGCGCGCCAGGCCACCCCCCCATAGTTGGTAGGGGGGAGATCATATGTCCTTGGGGCCTGTGACCACACTAGCCCATGTGGCTTGTTCAGAGGCTAACAGATCTGGGACCTGCCAGGACTCTGTCCACCTCACAGGTATGAAACTTGACTACGAGGGACCCCAGAAGTTGCATGGCCAAGCAGGATGGCCACTCGGCTCATCTGTCCTGAGCACGCCATCAGGACACAATCTATGGGAGCCAGGGCACAGCCCCCAGGCGAGTGGGGGTGTGCACCGTGCTCAGGGCTGTGGGAACTACAACGAAGGTGATGCTGTGCCCCTGCTGAAGGACGCGCAGTGTTGCTATGAGCCCGTTCAAACCTCAGCAGAAGACCCCAAATCCACTCAACACTGTACCAAGGGAGAGGGGAATGCACCGTGACAGGCTCTAGAGGCTACTTCCCTGCTACACACGAGCAGTCGGTCATGCCTGGCTGCCCAGCCCGACCTGCACCACTCACACCACATTCCAGCAGCTGTGGGCCCCGCGCTGGCTGACCGCCCGAGGACTCGAGAAGCTGCACAGACCACAGGCAGCGCTCATGCTGGGCCAGATTCTGCGGAAGGAAGCACTGGGAGGGCTGTGTGCAAATACTCCCTTGCAGAGGACTTGATGCCCCAGATGGGGCCCCACGGGGTTGTGCACTCCCTGGGCCTGGCAGACAGTTTTGATGCCATGAGTGGTAGGCAGGACCTGAGTTAGGGATTGCAGAGCCATATAGCGGGCCATGGTGGTCACGCTACACACATCTCACCTTTGGCCATGGGGCCCTTCTGGCCTGACCTCCCCACTGCCTCCCAAATCTTCCCTGGTGCATGGCCTTGCCTCACCCAGGGGCTTCTCAGCCTCCAGGTGGGTCCCCTCCTAAGGTGTCTCCTCTGTAGGTCTGGACACCTCTGCAGGAGGTGGACACCCATGACTGCGTATTCATTTGGTATGGAAAGGGAGACGATTGTGTTTATTGTCAAGGACTGGGAACCCAAGTTTGCAAGTGCACTACACAAATGCGGAGGAGGAATGAGGTGGGCAGGGCAGAGAGGAGGCCCAGCATATGTAGAATGGCCTAGTGCCTCAGCTTCCATGCTGCACCCTGCCACCCTCCTACCCCCAGGCTGAAGCAAGCCAGATGGACTTGGTGTATCAGCTGCTGCACAGCACGCAGGCTGGGAGGCTATTTCAGCCTGTGCTGGGGGGCCCAGGCTGCTCAGAGGGATGCTGATGGTGGCCCGTGTTGCTCACTGGTGCCAGGCCCCTGGCTTCTCAAGTCCTGGGCCTCTCCTGAGTTTCGATGACCAGCCTATCCGTCGAGTACAGCTGGCCGATGTGGACCTAAAGGAGAACACAAGATAGGTTAGGAACAGTGGCCTCCATCTGCTGGAGGAGCAGCCTTTCCATGCAGGTCCTGGCCCTGGTGGGTGGCTCCCCTTGGACACTGCCTAGACTAGTTCCTCGCACACCCATGGCCATCCCTTCTTGGGTGCCTGGCTGCTGGCTGGAGGCATAGCCATGGGCACGGTGCCGAGAACTCCCCATCAGGCGCTATTCCTTCCTGTAGAGCGGTTTCTTCCACCAGAAAGGGCTTTCAGCACCCAGCAGCAGGCACTGGGGCTGGCGCAGCCAGTGTGTTTGCCTCCCACCTCCTTGGGCTTTGCTCTTCTGCCCCCATGGCTCAGACTGAGGCCAGAGCCACAACCCAGGCCACAGACCCACCAGCCTTTGGAGCAAAGGGTCTTTGTCCTGGATTCTCTTTAAAGGCACTTCCTGGGTAAAGCTTTCAAAGACCAAGCAGAATGGGTAGAGAAAGTGCTGGGCATCAGGGACGTGGCTGGATTTCATTGCCGCCATTGGCAGCTCTCTACGAGCCATCTGGGGCAAGTAATTGCTCTTGGCAAGGGCAAGTGAGAGAAAAAAACCCCAGGGCCATTGTTGCTCGGGGCCAGGACTCAGATCCTCTGTGCTTCTTCTGCTGGCCGAGGACAAGGGAGGGAGCGGGGGCGGAGTGCTGTCGCAGAAGAAGGCCCTGAGGAGGAGCTATTCCACCAGGAACAGCCCCAGGGACCACAGGGGCCCCTTTTCCTGTGGTGACGGTCCCTAGCAAGGTGTGGTGTCAGAGGAAGCCAAAGAAAAGGAGAGGGCAACAGAAAGAAAGAGTGAAGAATAGCCATTTGGGGAGTGAGTGATCACACAGTTGTCAGTTGTGAGAGAATTCACTACTTAAGAAAAAGTGCTGCTGCATCCAGCACAATTCCTAGCAGAAACCACAGTGTGGCAGCTCTCCCTCCTCTTCATCAACTCAGGTGACACTGGGACTAGTGGCGGGGCGGGGGGACCTGGGCTGCTGTCTACATCATGGGACTGAGGACCATGCTGTGCCACCCAAGGTCAGAAACCATCCTGAGCTCTGGGCCCACTGGGACAGTGTTTCTTTTTGTTTTCTCTTCTTCCTTATTGTCTGCGTTTATAGCAGCTCCCACTAAATCCTGATGGATGGATGGCAGCAGCGATGGTTAGGGTTCTTCTTGAATCTAAAGTAGCTACAGGGTGAGCTGACGCCAGGTGTCCCCTATAGGAGAGGCCAAGAGTAGATGACATGGTGTTATTTTCACCAACAAACTCCCATAGACTGATGAGCCTGTTATAGAATGATTTTGAGAAAGGGAAGGATAAGACAGCAGTCTTATTTAAACAGAACCCGTTTTGGAGAGATACCCCACACTTCAGGAAGGCGAAACACTCATCATGAGATGTGCAGGAGGAGCTCTTGACAGCTGTTGGACAGCATCAGCTGCCTGGGAGCTGTGAACTCTGTCCTGGTGAGGAACAGAAAGAGACTGGAGACAGACTTCCTATGCTGCCAGGGCCTGAGCCTGCTGGAGGCTTCTGACCTCTGAATCAGGGTGCTGGTTATCCTCAGGGTCACGTTGATCAGCAGGAGCCCTGTGGTCTCTATCAGCTCCTTGTCTGCTTCTCATACTGGAAGGATAGAACCCCAGAAAGACTCCATGCCCCTCCCCTCCCCATCTGAGCAGGGGTTGTGTGTGTGAGCTGGCTGAGGGACACTCCCTGCAGCCCTCCAAGGAATACTTGGAGGGGACAAGTATTCCTTCTGTAGCACTGGGGCGTGAGGCCTGCTGGCAGCCCCTCTTGGAAGAGTCCTTGGCCCTTCTTCATTCTAACTTCTTGCTACCCACAAGCTAGCGGGGCAACATGCATGGCGTGCATGTGGGGCGAGTTTGCGCTCCTACGTGTGTCCTACCTTCACCCCCACAGCTCTAGGGCCTTCTGGGGGCAGGGCCGGAGAAAGGCAGACAGTGTGCTTTGCAGACCTCTGGTGCCTGCAACAGGGTTTCTCCCTTTCCTTTTTTGTGTTGCTGAAAATTGAGCCCAGGGCCTTAAATGCTAGGTAAGCATTCTACCACAGAACTTTATTCCTGGCCCTTTTTCTTTATTTTTGAGACAGGGTCTGAACCAAGTTGCCCAGTTTGGCTCTGCCCTTGTGATCCTCCTGCTTCAGGCTCCTGAACAGCTGGGGTCACAGGTGCGCACGACCACATCCAGCATAAAGACTTTTCCATTTAACTTCCTATTATGACCCTTATGCCATTAATGTCCTTGAAGGGTATTTTTACAAAAGTATCATATTTCATTGTGAACAAGGAAATTATTCTCACACCATGAATGTTTACATTGCTTCCACTTAATGTTAGGGCTACCATTCATACATAAGCCTTTGATCTCAAAGAAGTCCAGAAATGGAATTATTAGGTAAATGGGTGTGAATATTGGTATCCTATTGGAAGCTGCAAATTCCTTGCCAGTGTTTTGCTTGTTGGCCCACGCGGTGCTCCCTCTGGTGGCCAATCAGAAGGCTTCCGAGGCCCGAGCGTCCCGGGCAGCATGCTGACCACTGATGGGATGCTTACGGCATCAGGGAACAGTGAAGGCTGGCAGTAGCAGCCTCTCCTGGAGCAGGGCAGTCCTGCAGGATGCAGGATGGGAGCAGGAGCAAGCTAAAGAGCCACGTTCCAGGAACCCTGCAGCCATTTACAGTCAGAGTTTTTGAATTTGTATATTCTCTGGGGATGCTGGAGTTGAAGCCAGGGCTTCACACAGGTTAGGCAACCACTCCACCAGAGTCACCCCTCCTGCTTCCAAGGTTTTTTTTTTTCCAAGTATAACTGTAGATTTAGAGGAAAAAGGAACGACACTGGCTATCTATGATGCTAACGGTGCTGAGAGTTTAAGGGGCAACGTGTCTCTGACCAGGGTCCTTTGCTGCTGACTCAGTCTTTCTCTGCGCACCAAGCTTCTCCTCACCTGCCCGGACTTCTGGAGGCTCTGACTTGTGTGTGCCTCTTTCTGCCCAGTCTGCTCTGCCGAGGGGCAGCTTCCTAGTAAACCCCCCCCCCCAGGGCTGTTTTCCTTGGGAACAGTGGACCATGTGCAGGTGGACCCTGTGCTGTAACCAGCAGAGCCTGCCTGGCCTGTGATGGTTGGTACACTGTGCCAACTTGGATCTAGAAGCTTAACCAAGTAACCTAGCAGTTCTACATCATGGGGTATAAAGGACATGCCCTCATGCTCGCGGATGTCCACCCACCGTGTCACCCTGAGAAGTTGGTATGGTTAACCAAGAGACTCAGCAGGGGCCAGGCTCCTCACTTGGTGATCTTCCTAGGCTTGTGCAAGAGGAGGACACAGAGAGGTGTGACTCCCCCTCCCACCCCCGCCTGCATAAAATGTAAGGGAAGTAGGCTTGCTCTTTTCCCTCTGAGCTCTTGCCGTCTTCTGCTGCCATGGTCTTCTGCTGCCATGAACTGTTGCCCTTGTGCTAAGCCACCCAGCCTGGAGCCAGCTGGTTATGGACTGAAACCTTTAAAAAGTGTGAACTAAATCAACTCTTTCTTCCTCAATTTTGGGCATTCAGTATTTTGTCCTAGCAAGGAGAGAAAAGTAACTAAGGCAGCTCCCCTGTGTGAAAGCCAGTGATGGGGTGGGGTGAGGAGTGGGGCTAAGGGAGGAGGAGGAGGAGGAGGAGGAGGAGGAGGAGGAGGAGGAGGAAGAGGAGGACCATCAGCAGCAGTCCCATCCCTGGCTTCAGCTGTCTTCTGTGGAGCAGTGGTGGGCACAAAGCAGTGCTCACAAGTACAGCTGCAGCCACAGCATGATGTCTGGGTTAGGTGCATGTATTTATGATTCTATCACCAGTGACCTTACAGTGGTTTTAGTCTGTGTAAATACATTTTTATCCTGTTTTTTGTAGGGATGAAACTGGCCAAGTACACTGCTCAGGACAGACACATCCCGTGGTTAAGCAACCCACAGCTGTGCCTGGCAACTACAAACACCACCCTCTCCTACTCCGTGGCAGTAAGGCTCCACGCCCATTCCACCCAGGCCCACAGCCGTCACTCAGTGCAGGGTGCTGTAGTGGAAATACAGAACGGATGAGCGCAAGCAACAACAACAGCACCACTGCCACAGAATGTTCAATACTCTTCGCCAGAGCCCAGTCACTACAGATGTCAGAGCAGAGGGCTATAAAGGATTAACAGAGCAATTACAGAAGAGCTAAGGGAAGAAATGCTAAAGAATTATCTTCACAAGGACAGCAGAGCTGGGGCTGTGGATGTCTGTATGGTGTTGCCAGTGCGCTTATCTGGCCTGTGAAATGTGAGCAGCAGCAGGGCACCCTGGGGCCGGATGCAGCCCAGTTAAGGAGGGAGCTTGCTGGCTGCAGAGGCCTGCTCCATGGAGGGGACAGGCAATTAACAGCATCAATTCCAGTGCGTCTGGAACCAAGCTGTCCTGTGCACAACACTGTCCTGTGCCACCATGCACAACACTGCTCACTAAACCTGATCACACTTTCATCACATGAACTTCAGGAGATGGCAGAGGGTCCATTAGTGAGACACTTAGGTTGTTCAGCAGCAAGTACCTGGGATGACGACAGCCTTGAAGCACAAGTTCTGAAATTTGTCAGACAAAGGTGCTGCCAGGGAAGGGACAGTGTCCGAGAGCAGACCTCAAGTTTCAGGTCTACCCTGGGACTCTTCTCAGGCAGCAAGCGTTCTGTCTAGTCCCTGGGTCCTGGGGGGAGGGGAGCCAGCTTGCCTGCGCCCCTTCCTGTTCATCCCACAGCATGTCTGGGAATCAAATGTGACTGCAGACATGAAGTCACCAAGTGCACTCATGACTTCCCAGGCCCCTGGTATGTGAAACACTTCACGCTCCTGCGAGGATTAAGGCAGTGTCAGGCACACGGCCAGGGCATGATAAACACTGCCCATGTGCACAGCTCATCTGGCAAGAAGTGTACCACGAAGCTGGTGTGGTGGCCAAACCGCTAACCCCAGTGCTCTGGGAGGCTGAGGCTAAAGGATCGCAGATCAACTCCTGCTCAGGGAATGTGGGGAGACACAGCCTCTAAACAAATAACAATTATCACCATAGGGAAGGGCTGCTCTGGAAACTGCTTGCCAGGCCCTGGCACCAGGGCGACGCTGTGCTCGTCTTTGCTTGGAGGCTCACTGCAGCCCAGGGAGGGCCAAGTGCCTCCTATGGCAGAGTGGCCTGGTTTGAGAAGGGGGTGGCTGGCACCAGAAGGTGCAGGGCAGATGAGGGCCTCTGGGTTAGACAGGTGGGGTGTGTACTTTTGGGGCTCTCTTCTCCTGAGGAGTTGGTCAAATCACCCCAGTAGGTGTCACTGGGCCGACCAGGGACAGTGCCAAGTCTACTTTTGAAGCTGCTGCCGCCACTACTGGTGATGAAAGCAACAGGGACTTTTAATGAGCATTTATTATGTGCCTGGCACTGCTTCAAGCATTTCAACATCTCTTTTAGACTCTTAATCTACCGTTTTCATCGTTTATAGGCCTGGACAGGAAAATTCTATTTTGCTTTCCTTTCCGTTTTTGGCCTAGCACCTCGGTGAACCACAGCAAGAAGAATGAGAAGGCAGCAGCAGACACAACAATGACAAGGACCACACCTGGGGGCCCTTAGGAACACAAGTGATCTTCACAGACATGGTGAAGACAGACGTCTGTATGACTGGAAGGAAACGAGAGATAAACCACAATCATGGGAAGGTGAATTACAGTGAAAATATCAAGTTTTGTTGTTTTTTAAATTTATTTGGTATGTGGTCTTGCTTCACAGCTTGGACTCACAGTGATCCTCCTGTCTCAGCCTCCCTAGCACCGAGACTACAGGGATGTACCTGGTTTTGGTGGCTGGCTCAATGCTCTCAGGGGTGGGGCTGGCGTGACACGTGGTACCAGGGATTGAACCTGGGTTCTTCTGTTTGCCAGCAGGTACTTAGACCACCGAGCTATCCAAAATGCCAATTCTTACAAGTCTTTTCCACTGAGTCACAACTCCAGCCTCAATTCATTTTTAATTCATGGATAAACAGAAAGCACGAAAAATTTCTGAAGTGCTTGACAGAATGACTTTAAAGCTTATTTGAATGAATAGAAAGTCAGGAACAAAAAATAAAATTTTGAAAAGGAAAATCTTAACGATTTACGAGATACAATTAAAACAGAATACCTTTGGTTCAAAGAGAGGGAAGTTACCAGAAGAGAGGAGGGTGGTTTCAACACAGCTTGGGAGGCAGAAGGCATACACCCCCATGCCTGGGACTGAGTACTTGGCTTAAAGTGCTGCAACTTCTTTTAAATCTCCTCTTGATCCTTTAATATAAAAGCACCTTTTGCTCCTATCTGTGCTTCTTTAGGAGAAAAACACTGCTCTCCAAGTAAGTAACTCCACTGTCCAGGATATGCTGCATACACACCTGACCCTCCTGCCTCTGATTCACTCTCTTCAGAATTCTAAAGAGATCTCCCTTTCCTAGATAGCGACCCCTGACGGGGGCTTGGGAGGCAGGAACCAGGCCAACCTTCAGCCACGTGTAATGAATTCACCGATGACGAGGCCCCCAGCTGTGGCCTCCTGGACAGCGCGGGATGAGCACATCCATGTGTCCCTCTGGTCCCCGCCCCTTCGGGGCAGGCTTCCAGCTGCTGCAGTTCACAGAGCCACTCTCTCACTGAGGTCCCAGCAACGACAGTCACCATTATGGCCTGGTCACCATAAAGTGCCTAACTACAAAAGCTTGTTTTTGTAATACTTTTTTTTTTTTTTTTTTTTTTTTTGGTGGAACTGGGGATTGAACTCAGGCCCTTATGCTTGCCAGGGAAGCACTTATTCTGCTGAGCCATCTTCCTGGCCCCAATAGGTTATTTTTTAAAAAATCATATTTTATACTTCCAATATTCTAGAGAAGTAAAAGGAACTAGGCACACGTGACATGATAAATACTTTTCCAATCTTTTCTGTACAGAAAGAGGAATTCTGAAACAGACATGACTATAGATCCCAGTGTGTTCCTCTAAAAACAGCTCTTGGGCTCGGGAGATGGCCCAGTGGCATAAGGGCCTGCCTTTTGAGAGCAAGGACCTGGAGTTCAATCCCCAGGAGCAAAAAACAAAATGAAACAAAAACTCAGCTCTTGGGCCCCGTGCCCTTTTTTCTTTCCAGATTCCAGTAGCTTTGTTTTACAAAATATTTACTTATAAATTTACTGTTTTTAATCAGGCTGGATCCTTGAAAATCCTTCACCAGTTACAAGCATTAGCTGACAAAGGCATCTTGTGATGGCCCTTGCTTGTGCATTCCACAAAAGCCCAGGGTGAAGCTTTTGTGCCCACCCCCATTTTGAGGTAATGTGGGTGGGGTGGTGGAGAATCCACAGAGGACAGGGGCATGAACACATCCACGGTCTTTTCCCTCATCCCATGCCGCAGTCGTCAGTGACATGTCCTTGCTCGTAGGGAGCAGGGTGTACCCGTCACTGGCATCCACAGACGCCTGCTCTCACTGGCTGCTCCAGTATAGTTAGAGTCCTGGGTTAGATGAGTTTAGGGTGCTCTAGCCGATCCATTGTTCTCTCTTGGGGGGCCACACTGTTGGATTTTTTTTTTTCTTTCATGTCTTAAGTTTATTTTTAAAAATTAGCACCACACCACACCAGACCACCCCACCTCACATCACTGGCCCAGCCCAGTCCTTGCTTCTGCATTCTAGGCCCTTAGAACAAAGGCAATGAAACCATTTTAATGGATCTCAAATGGCTGCAGCCTCCCAAGAACCTCATGGGGCTCCCACACCAAGCCTTCTGTCCCCCAATTCCTGCGGGATGAGCCCTCTCTGAACCTCCTGCAGGCTGAGGTGAGGCTCCCACAAGGTCCATGCATCAGAATTCAGGCTGTTCTTCGAGGCCCAGGCAGTGCACTGCTCCGCTGCATGGATACCCCTAAGCAGTGCTTATCAAGGGGCTGGACTGACACAATTGTACCAAGCACTGTCAGTGTTTTCTCCCCTAATGAATGAAATCAGGGAAGCTGTTCTCCCACCAAGTGCACCGCAGGCTTAGGCCTTCTGGAAGGCAGGCTGGGGTCACTGAGGCGGAGGGACAGATCCCGTGTCCACAGCAGCAGGGGCTGCACTTGCCTATCTTCCACACATGCCTGGTCCTTACTTGGGCAGTGCTGGGGCCATGGCCACCTGCAGGTCTAGGCCACTGCTCTAGTGGAAGCCAGTTACGAAACAGGACCGAGGTACTGCTCTCCCAGTATCCTGTGCACCCAGCAGGGTGGTGAGCTGGCCACACTGGGAGAATGGCTATGACAGTACCATCCGCCAGCCAGGAGTCTCTGGGCTGCGTGGCAGCATTGCGTAAGGAGGGCTCTCCCTACGACAGCATCCACATGGCAGGCCCTGTGCCATGTGACAGTTGCTGTCAGTCACCTGGCTCTCTTGGAAATGGCCAGAACTCAGGGCCACATGTCATGGTCAGAGTAGGACCTGGTGCTTCCCCAGTGGTGAGCACAGAGCCTAGGCAAGGTGCCCAGACAACGGATGCCCCATCAGAGGTCACATTCCTGGCCACAGGCGGGAGCCCAAGCAAGCGCTGCCGTACGTCAGCCTCTGGACTCAGGGCTCAGGTCAGCAAGGTCATGGTTCTGGCCCGCTATAAGGAGTCACAAGTGATGCAAAACAGCAGCTGATGAGGATCTTTCCTGGGAAGTCTCCGGTGGTGTCAGCTGGGTCTGTGCTCATCCCCTGCTCTGCAGAATGTCTTGGTCACAAGCACTCCAGGACAACCAAGCTGTGTCTGGCAGCTTCATGATTTTGGGGACACTTCTTTGAAGCTCATTATCTGAGACATCATTGCTGTGAGAGCCCTAAAACAGTAGAACCCCAGACATGGCAAAAGCCTAAAGTGATGCCCAAGGCTGAAGAATGCTGTCCGAGAAGGACCCACAGTCTCCCCTGGGTCTGTTCTGGTTTGTTTTAAATTCAGGCTGGTGAAATTGCTTTTTTTTTTTTTTTTTTTAACAAGAGCACAAATGCACTTTTATTTTCCATTAGTTTAAATTCTTGAGGGGTGCAGCATCACACGGATTCGGTGTCCGATGACCTTAGCAGGAAGGCTGCTTTGGAACTTGGCACCAACCGTGCCACTGTTTCCATGGGCCCGGATTACTTTTCCCCAGATCACTCTGGTTTGTTTGGTTTGCCACCTGGAGTCACTGTGTTGTTTTTTGCTTTGTGTATATAAGCACATCTTTTGCCCAAGTAGAATTCTGTTTCATCCCAGGCATAAACACCTTCAATTTTAAGGAGAGCTGTGTGTTCCCTCTGGTTCCGGAGACCCCGCTTATAGCAGCAAAAATGGTTTGCACCACAGTCTTCCAGACATTGTTGCCTTGCAGAAGTCCTGTTCCCGGCAGGCCCCTCTCATTTTCCCCCAATTCCCACACAGGGCGCCCCCTTTACCTCCAGTAAATTGCTTATTTACTGGCCTCTTTGAGGAATGACCTGAATGAGTTTAGTTCTCAGGAAGGAACAGGTCCCCATGAGAGATGGAGTGCCCCTGCCTGGCTGTGCCCCCTCTTCTTGGGGACCCAGAATTTTCCAGAAGCTTCTCTTGGATAGTCCGCTTCCAGATGTTTCCTGACTGGACAGCATTGCTGATGGCACTGCCCCAACTCTGCCCTCAGGTCTGACACGGTCAGGTAAATGCAAGACACGTGAAACCATACCACAGATATACAGGAATCTACTTTGCAATTTTCTTCTATTTCTCTTTCTCCCACCCCACATTCTGAGGTCCCATGTCACCGGGCACCATCTGGGTCCTCTTGGCCCTTATGGCACCATGTTTCTTTGCTCATAGCCCCTCAGGGTGGGCTGCACAGTATGCAGGGACTCTTGAATGGGTATCAGTGGCACCGTCTTCATTCCTGGGGCTTGGAACCCTGCATCACACTGGAAATATTGCTGGAGCCACACAGCACTGAGGCGGCTGATGACCTGGCTCCCGCCTGCCTCTCCTTCCAGCAGTCAGGCTGCAGAGAACCCTTAATGGTCACCAAGAGGACAACACCATTGTGAGATGGACTGATGGTCTCACAGAGCCTTGGAGGGATCCCCGGCCCAGCACACGTCATTCCACTCCAGCCCTGCTCCTGGAAGAGCAAGGAAACAACTGTCATGCAAAGTGCAGAGCAGGGATGCAGATGCCGGCTGTGATAGGGAGGCGAAACAGAGCCTCTCGTGACTCATGCCCTTTCTCAGGTCCCCAGATCCAGGGAGAGGAGACTTCCCAGAAAAGTCTCCTGGCCACAGGAGGACTGCCATGCACATCACTTCCTAACTGTGGTGAACCACTGCTTCAGAAGCTCCTTGCTTCAAACACCTATCCTGCCATTCTTGCCACTTTCCAAAGTAGCTCTGGAATTCCCCTTTCCTGAGTGTCTTTAGTTCTATGACAGCTGCCTATACTTGATTCAAAATATTTCATGTCTTTTCAACTTCGGGGAGAGGCACAGTTGTTTGGTGCCAGAGCTGGTGTACATTTCCTGTGGATGGCAACCGCATTCACTGTATTTTTTATCACACCTCAAAAAGGCACTCAGGAAAAAGGATTTCCGGAAAGCAGAAAGGCAGTGTGCCTTTAAAGCCAGGGGAATGTCTTGGAGCTGGCCACAATGCATCTCTTATTGTACACAGTTTGAACCTTCTGTCATTTTGACCATACTCTGCAGCACAGATCAACCTTGGTGACATGTGATATGAAAGGGGAAAGGCATCAGGCTCAAAAAGTCACACCGAGTCCAAAGAGACAGTGGGGAGGGGATCCGGGTGGCGGGCCAGGAGCCAGCGCGTGGCTGCGAGTGCGTGTGTGCTTCCTTCCACAGCGCCCTCAGCCTCATCCCACTGCCCTCTCACAACTCGTGTACACTGATTGCCCCCTGCTACAGTTTACGTTGGGGATCTCCACAAGATGAGGAGCAGGTGAGGCCCTGGGCTTGAGCCCCAGCTTAAGCACAAGTGGCTCTAAGGCTTGGTGTCACGGCCTCGGTACCGCCAGCACTTGGAATGTTTGGTGCCACACGTCCATCGCTTCAACATGACCAACCCAAACCGCGGTGCTCCAGACAGGTGGAACCTGCACAGGGCTTCGAAGATAGGAGAAAAGGAGTGCAAAATAGCTTAGGGCTTGGTACTGATTACATGCTGAGAATATCAATAGTTAGATGTAATGCATTAAAGATAACATTATTAGAATTAAATTTGCCTACTGTATTTTAGCTTTTAAATTGACTATTAGGCAATTTAAAATTTGCCATCTGCACTTACAGCTTGTGTTGTATTTTTAATGAACAGTGCTTATCTACAGTTTAATTTTTATTTACTTTTAGAGGGGTTTGAAGTGGTAAAATATAAATATATCATGTTACAGTTACCATTATAAATCTTTGATTTTCCTTTTAAATAAGTGCACATTCACAGAACTTAGAAAAGGCAGGAGGGAGAGGCGCTGCAGACCCTGCAGCTCGTCACTCTGAAGTGCCACAGAGCAGTGTGGCTTGGGAGGCCGGCTGCCACACCATCCTTCCACCCTGCTTAGGGGAACACTCATCACCCACGGTGAGGAAGAGCCTGGGCATGTAACGGGAACCAGTGCCTAAAATTGTTGATCCTCATGGAAGATTAAATGACCAAGAATTTCAAGGTTTGATGACCATATGGATGGGGAACCCAGAAACGGACTAATGTGTACTGGGAAATTTGATATAAGACAGAAAGCAATATTGCAACTCAATGAGAAAACAGTGTCAGGGCCTCCTGGGAAAATAATATTAAGCGGAGGTCCAAATGGAGGCTTCTTGCTGTCTGTGAAGTCGTATATCACATAGCCTGTCAGTGTGCAGAGAGCTGCGGCGATGGTACGCCCTCCCCAGAGCCGGGCACCCCTGCTCTGAGATGATGGTGGGGATGCCAGGAGGTTGGAAATAAGGAGAGTTGAGGCCTCACAGACCCCACATCTTGGGCTTCCAATCAACCACTAGGGGCCGAATGAAGCTGTCAGGCCTGGCACCGGCTGGGCACACTGCCCTCTGGGAAGTCACAGCCACAAGGCCGCTGGCTGATCCACAGCAGAGAAACAGGACCACCTGTTACTTCTGTTCAGGAAGAGAAACTGTACCCGAGGACCTCTGGTGCTACTTCTAAAAAACAGACCATCACAGCCCAGTGGGGCTGGAGATGACGCCTCCCTCTTCTTCCCAGTGACCATTTTTTGGCCTGATCTCCTGAGCCCTCTTCCTACTCTCTCTTCCACACTTCCGATGTCCCAAGGCCCTGGATATGGGTCACACAGGAGACGACTGTGGCCATTCTCCCTGCAGCCTTACAGCTGTGAGGACAGAGAGGGCCCGTGATGTGGGCCCTACATGGGTGTGGGGCTTTGCCCCCAGAGCCTTGGGTGAACTGCTCACGTAAGAACTGCTCAGATGTCCCCTCTGCCTGCCCACAGAGGACTGTTCATTACGTAGTGACCACCTATATGCAAGCGTTGCTTCGGAGGCATTGGCATAGCAGGTGACAATTTTGCCCACCCTTCCAGGCCCACCTGCCTGTCCCAGGGGCCTTAGCTTGGCCGAGTCTGAAGACCTTTATGCCCTAAAACATGTTTACAGGTTCCAACCCAAAGCAGCCCCCGCCAGGCCAAGTCACAGACCAGACACTGGAGAAAGAGGCCGCGTGGGAGGGCAGTTGAGCGCCAAAGGTCTTTCCAAATATGCAAAATATGCCCTCCCTACAGCCGAGGCTCCAGACATGGCATAGGTCCCCAGACGCAACCTTCAATGTGAACTACCCTGATGTCTTTATGGGCAGTAGTAGAGTGAAGGATTCTGGAACGTGCTGCCCTGCTCCGGCTCTCATCTCTGCCAAGAGGCTGGCAGGGCGGAGTCTTGGCTGGGCCGAGCATGGCTGCCGAGCAGCAGCATGGCTTCCTACGCCCAGGCCTCCATGTAGAGGGGACCTAGGGACAGAGAGGCTGGCAATGCTGCCATGCTGTGCCACCATGCTGGAGCAGGGCACCTTCACTGTGGAAGGGCTGCCAACACCAGACCTGTGCCCAGGAAGGTGGAGAAGGAAATGCAATGGGCCTCAGGGAATCCGGGCCAGCAAGAAGGAAAGGGCACTGCGCTGGCTGCCTACGTGCGAGAGTTGCTGGGGAGGTAGACACACAGTGGGTGCACAGACTCCTAAAGGAACCGCCAGGCAGTGATGTAGGAGGCGATGGCAGAAACCACAGGAAAGCAAGCCGAGTTGCGAACTATAGAGAGAAGAGGGAAGGAAGGGTTACCTAATGAAGTCATCAGAAGGAGTGAAAAGAGAAAACCAAGATAAGTAACAGAATGGGGAAGAGTAAAACCAGCTCTCTGCTGCTTTATACAGTGTGAATGACCAGCTCGGAGGAGAAAGAGAAAAACTCCCAAAACAAGTGACAAAGACTGACTGTCAAGGGGTGAGGCAGGCGCACCATGTAGGTGTGTGGAGAAAAATCCTAGTTTATGTCGGGAGGCGGATCTGAAAGCACCCAATCGATGAGCAGCATTTACAGAAATGATGCAGCACTCAGAAACTTAGCTACATTTACTGTGTCGCCCCACTGGGCGCGCAGAGATGCTCCACTCTGGCACTCAACTCTCGGTGGACTTCTGTGGATGCATCCCCAGTGCTATGTGACTCATGGCGCTAAGTACAGCCTAAACTACTGGAACTGAAAGGAGAAATCGATTAAGCTTGCACACATATCTCTTCAATACCGTGTCTATGACATGTTTATTACCAATAAGCATTACAAAAAGTGATCAAGGACCTGGCCAAAAGAAGTCATTGAAGACTTAACAGGAGCAGCATAGCTAGAGAGCCTGGGTTCCACCTCAGCACAGAAACAGAACACAGTTCAGTCTCTTGCATAACAACCGATCAGCTCACGCTTCCCATGTCTTAGGCTATCATGGAGATGTTCAAATTAGCTGCCTACCATTACAAATACATTCCAGAATAATATTTAAAGGCCTAGCAAACATATTTTTGTAAGAACAGGAGACAAATATAGTTGAGGCAATCACTGTACTCTTTGGCTTCACAGCTATATGCCTGATAAACACCTTTATCTTTATGCTACCAGGTATCCCCAATTGATAGACTGAGACCTACCACTTTAATCTCAAAAAACGCTTTTGTAATCCCCTAGCACACTTAAAATGACCCGATGCTAGGGTTATGGGTGGGGCGTGACACCCGCCCTGGGGCGGGCAGCCTGAGAACAACATAAGGGAGGGGGGAGAGGCTCGCTAGCTGCTGCAGCTGCTGCTCCTCCCTCTGCTGTTTGCTTTCTGTCACTGCCTTGGGGCCAGGCAGGTATGGGCTGAAACCTACACCAATTGTGAGCAGCCTGCCTGCTGCGCCTCCGGCTTGGCAGGGTCACAAGGTGGCTGGAGAGTGTGTGGCAGTCTCCTCTGAGAATAGCAGTGGCTCCTCTGCCTCCTGAGTTTGTTTTTCGTGAGAAGTGGCCAGCATGGAACTGGGGCCCATCTGTGGCGCAGGTATGCACACTGTGTGTGCCTGCAGCCCAAGGGCCACTTGTCTGCTGTCACCCATTCATGGGCTGTGCCACACAGGGCCCCGTTATATGTTCACAGGAAACTAGAAACAGGGGACCCTTTCCTCTCATAGTAAAAAGTCAGGGCAGTATAAGACGATCAATCATTTTCTTCTTATGTCTTCAAACATTTTATTTTAAAAAAACATTTTGTAGGATTCTGGAGAGCAGATTTCTGGTAGCGTCTGTTATCTGCTTGGAGCTGAAAAACGAGCTAGAATAAGTGCGCAGACCTGCACAGTCTAAATGCAGAACGCCACAGCCAACCATCAAGATGGCTTGAAAGCAGCGGCCCTCACGGGCTGGTCTCTGTCAGCAGTTCCAAACTTCAGCATCCCTTGGAGGGCTCTTGAAAATTCTGGTGCCCGGGCCATAGCAACTTATGAATGATTCTGTCAGGTGTTGCTGCTGGACAAAAAGTCTTAGCAGTTGTGGTAAAACACATAGCCACTACTCCGGTCGCATTTTGTGTTACTACAGATTTCCTAGCTCCGGACATGCCACATGAGGGGATCATCTGATACGTAGCCCACTGTTTCCAGCACCCACACAGCATTTCTCTTTGTCCTTCCTCTTTGAGGAAGGCCTCAGGGGCATCTGAACTGCTTCCCTTTTCAGGCCACTGTAAGTAATGCTGCTATGAATATCTGGATACAAGCTTTTGCTCTCCTTTGATAAAGGGACTTGAGACGTATTCAAGTTCACCTGGAACTCACGCCAGTCCTGCCTCAGCCTTGTGAGTGCTGGGGCTCCAGGGATGTGGCATCCAGCCTGGCTACAAAGATTTGTTGGAACCTCACTTCCAGTCCTTTGGTGTGGACAGCTGACTGTGTAGTGACTCTACATTAACTTAACAAGTTGTTTCTCAGGCATATCAGGATTTCAGATGCTCAGCTGAGTGTAATGTCTGGGCAGAGCTGAGAACAAGGTCAATAAAGATCCAATGTTAGTTTGCACAGATAATAAATGACAAACACGAAACAGGCAAAATCCACAAATAAGACTGACTTTTCTTTTTTTTGGTACTGGGAAACAAACTCATGACCTCATGCGTGCCAGGCAGGTGCTGTGCCCCTGGACTGACTTCTTTAGCAAGGAAACTATAAGCAGAGTGGGGGCTGGTGGTTGAGGGAATTGGTAGACTCTATGGCTGCTGATCAAAGATACCCAAGATGCGCATCATGCAGAGCCTTACCTGGGTCCTGGGCACACATGCGCGGCAGGGCACAGGCTGGGCGTGGCGAGGCCCTGGGCTCCACCCACAGCAAGACAGCAAAAAATAAACAGAGACATTCATACTTGAAAATACTGTATCTGTGAGGCAATTCTAAATAGTCTATTTAATAATATTAAGGACTTACTTTGTTATAATGGAGAGTAGTTATGCTTTAAAAAATCAGTTTTTTCAGATTACATATGGAAGTTTTATATGAAATTATATGGGACTCATTACAATACTGCACTGTTATGTATTTTCCAACTTTTTCAAAATAAAATAAAGAAACAAAGCATCTCGGCTGCTACAAACAAAAGGGGAACTGTAACCGGATGTATTTAAGAAGGCGCGGCCCCCCGCATTTCCTCGCTGTCCTGCTGACTGAACTCCCCAGCGCCCCGAGCCCAGGTGCGGCCCAGAATGAGCTCCACAGGTGCGGCTCACTCTGCACTCACAGGCCACTTCCTTCAAAGACAAGAACTTTCTTTTACATTTTCTGTTGAATTTACTCAACATTTCTAGTTCTAGAAGTTGAACTGATTCTAATACTGTTGTGTGTGAGCACATGCAGTATTAAATGTACGTCTTAACCATCTTTTAAGCGCTCGCTTGGGTGTCACCTCACATTCACACCTCGTGCAGCTGACACCACCGTCTGTCCTCACCATGTTTTCATCTTCCTCCACTGAAGTGCTGCCCTTTAGTACTATCCATTCCCTGCTCCCCCAGTCCCTGGCAGCCACTGTTCAACTGTCTCTCCATACTCTGACTAATCTAGATACGACATTGGAGTCCCCACCGTGAATTCTTAGGCGCATAAACCTGGAAACGGAATTGCTGCATCATATGGACATTCTAGTCAATACTTCTCAACCAAGCCAGCCAGCCTCCTGCCACCTTGTTGCTTGGGACTGGTGCTCTGGGGACCGAGAAGGAAAGGAGGAACAGCTGAGTTGGTAAGAGCCTGGGCTTTGAAAGCTGAGCCAATGCTGTCTCTAACACTGGCTCTGGAACTGGCTTGCCATGTGGTCCTACAGCCTCAGTGTCCTCACCTGAGGGCTGCTACCAGTCTTACATAAATCAGATGGTGCCTATGTAGTGTACAGTACCTGGCATACAGCATTCATTGAAAGGCTTCTATTTCACAGGTTACTTTTATTTTAGCAGTCCTGGTGCTGTTTAGGAAAGTGGCACTTGCAGTCTCTCCTAATGCAACCTGGCCCACTCCGCAGAGCAGTGTCTGAGGGCAGATCAGGCTGACTGCCCCTTGCTGCCCTCCAAGTGTCTGCACAAAAAAGCTGTTCTTTCTGCTGTCTTGTCTGTCCACTTAGAATGTGAAGCTGTCCCTCACTTATCGTGGAGGTTACGTTGCAGACCCTCCCATGATGTCAAAGTCAGCAAAGTAACAACATTATATTTTAGTATTTATATTTCTATTAAGGCTTTATAAACCCTTCCCACACTCTTACAGACCTTATCTATCCTTTCAGAAATACTTACAATGTTTTTAAACATTTTTAAAACTCATAAACCTATGCAATTTGAACATATGTATTCTATATGTACAGTATGTATTCACCACTAAAGAAATACAAACTGCAAACAGTGTATTTTAGTTTGATTTAATATTCTTTAAGGGGCCGGGGAGATAGCTAGTTAAGATAAGTGTCTGGGTGGCAAGCGTAGGGTCCTGAGTTCAATTCCTGGTAATGCAAAAAAAAAAAAAGTTAATATTAACATTTTTAATATATCTTTATGTTTAACATTTTTAAGGCAAAATAAAAACCATAAACGCTACGTATACAAACACGTATATAGTGCTGTATATTACCGCAACATTTTTTGCTGTGATATAGCAAAAAATCTTTGATAAATAATTCAGATTAATACTTTTTGAAAATTGGCAAAACAGTGAGTCCTTGAAGGACCAACTACAGAACAGCAAGGGACTATGTCAGCTCAGGGTGGTGTTGTCTTCCAGGTGTGCACTTGTCACCCCCACCAATTCTAAGGATTTTCATTGCCTCAAAAGAAACAATGCACATGAGCTGTCACTCACTGTGGTCTGCGTAGGGCTTGTCCTACCAGACTCATGTGGGAGTTTAATCTTTCAAGCCTTCTACTAATAGTAACAGCAGGGTGGAAACTCTATCTGATCATATTCTTGGGACATCATTTGGAAGTGGTTAGATTGGGTCATTAGGGTTGTACCCCATGACTGAATCCCCGTAGGGGAGAAAACCCACCAGACAGGGATGCACATGCCGCCACCATGAGGGAAGGCAGCATGGCGGGCACAGGCTGGGTGCTGCCGCCACGTGGCTGGGGCCTCGCATGCCAGAATGCAGCCTGCCTTAGGTATGTGGCTACAGTAATGAAAAACTAGCACAATATTCCTCAGGTCTTCTCTTTTCCCTACCACTCCCAACCAGTAATGTTAGTCTATTTTCTGATTCTGGATTTGAATATTCTGTTCATAAAAATAAGACCGTAAGTATTTGGTGTGTTGCACCTCTTTCAATCAGCATCACGTTTCCAGTGATCATCTATCCTATAACATACAGCAGTACTTTAGCCCTTTTATCATCAAATATTATTTCACTGTTTTATCTTCATATAAAGATAACAGCAAGTAATTTTCTTCACTTAAAGAATTTAAAATCAGTAGCCAGTATGAATAAAGTTTTAAAATGCATGAGTTCTGCACAGTCCCCCAAACCCTGTCTCAGGACAGGGTGAGAGATGTGTACTGCATAAAAAACCCTAATGTGTTCCCTTCTGAAAACCAAGCAAAGCACCAGGATGTCCGAGGAACCAGCCCCAGTGCCAGAATGGCGATGGACTTTATGACGGGTGTGGAGGGAAGCAGAGATTAAAGCTGAGAGAGTTAACAGGAAGGAAGAGTTCTTTGGGAGTTGAAGTGCAGGTGGGTCCCAGAAGTGGTGAAGCACACTAGATAAAGGCTGGAAGTGAGACAGATCCTTGAGACTAGAAATTCCTCTTTCCATGACTACATTAGCATCACATTCTTAAAGAACAGTCCTTCCAGAGCCACAAAAAGTCTTGCAAGTGGCTGCTACAGATAAACCATGTTTAATTTTAAAAGGAGAGCAATATTAGCATTCACTGTGCACCTGCTATGTTCCAGGCACTTATTCCAGGCTCTTTGTATGTGTAACTGAATGTCATCTATGTTGACAGCCTCAGGAAGGGACTATTACAACGTCTGGTGTACATGCACTGCACTTTCCCCACTTCATCTGCTCAAAGCCACCTGGGTTTGTTCCACCTGCTTACTGTGCTCAGTGCTATGACAAACACGAAATGTAGGGGTCTCCAGGAAATACCGACCTCCCGTTCCTTGGACATGGACTGCTTCCAGCCGTTCTATTTTCCTACTTCTCAGTACTGGGGGTTGAACAGGGCATGCTACCACTGAGCTACGTCTCCAGCCCTTTGTTTGTGTGTTTTGAGATAGGACAGGGTCTTGCTAAGCTGCCAAAGCAGGGCTCAAACTTGTGATCCCCCCACCCAGCCCCCTCAGCACTGGGACTATACGTGTGCATCACTGTATGCAGCCTCCTTCCAGTTTTTGAGGAGCCCCCGAATTGTCTCCTGTCAGAACAGTCTCACTTTACATTTTCCCATTCTCTGCCACCTTGCCAAGATTTGTCATTTCCGTCTTTTTGATACTAAGCAGCCTCACTGTGGTTCTGATCTTCCTATTCTCTGATTATTAGTGATGTTGAACATTTTTCATACATGTGCCAGACACGTGCATATGCAAATGGAGCATTATTCTGCCATAAAAGTGTGGCAACACGGATGGAATTGGGGATATTAAGTGAAATAAGCCAGACACATGAAAACAAACCCTGCACGCTTCACCTCTATGTTGTGCTTCAAAGGACTTCATAGAAAGATGCTGGTCACTGGGTGTCAAAGCAGGAGTAGGAAGCGCTTGTGTTGTGAACAGCTCACAACTTATCAGGCTCTAAGAATGCAAGCTGGAGGGCTCTCAGCACAAAGACACGTTAGCTGCCCATAGCTACCCTGACTGCGTCACCACAGAAACTCCAGGGGTGCCTTCAGCTCGTAAAGTTCTTTGTTTGCAAACAGTTTGGTTCACAAACAGAAGCGCTTGGCAAAATCTCGTTTTGTCTGCAAACCTTCCATCAGGTGACAAACACTGCTGCGGGCATCTTTCTTGCACAATCACAAACGTGGACGTATTTTCCAGAATCATGCAACAAACCGAGGCACCACTGGATACATGTATGAAGGTAAAACACAGCACATCATACATATATACAATTGTGCGTTGACTGAAAATAAAAACAAGTAAAAATCAACAACTCTAAAACCAAAGTAGCAATACAGAGCAGAGTACAAGACAGGTAACACAAGTAGAGCGATGTGTCTTATAGGGCATAGGTCCAAGAGAAGCGGGGGTGAGAAGGGGACGGGAAAAGCACTTAAGATCGGGCTGTCCATGTCTCAGCTCCCTGTGAGGAATGCAAACATTATGTCCCCAAACATAGACAAATAAAAAAACTGAAAAAACCAACAGCTCTACTGTAGGGTCAGGGGGACAAAGGCCAAGGGGTAAACAGACTGTTCCAAATGACAGTAGCCAGTGACCCATAAGACTGGCTCTGCACATCCTGCCAGCCCAGTGCCCAGGACCTGGCGGCACCATGCTGCACTTTCACCTTGTTTAATGGAGAAAGTCAAAGTGCAAACCACCTTGTCACGGGGTTCCACAAATGCGCAGTGTTTTTCCTCTTAGCATGCTGACAACAGTGGCGTACACACAGACTCGGGCAGCAGCAGCATGCAGAGCGCTGCCGGCAGCACAGCCCCCACCGCATGCGCTCCTGCACAACACAAGCTGAAGATGAGGTTGAGAAGCACGCGGGAAAGGTGAACGTCGGGCTGGTTTAAAAATGAGCTGACTGGCACTTTTGCCATCATTATGTGTAATATTCACATGTTATTTTTTGAAATAAAACTTAACTAAAATTTGGTAAATTTGAAAGAGGGAGAGGAGCATATGCATGTAACGACTTAGGCTTCGGTGTCCAAGACAGGTTTAGACAAATCAGATTTAGCCAGCCATCTGCCAAACTGGAAGCACCTGACATTGGACACGGGGCCGGGCCCTGCACAGCCACTGTGTGCTTTCTCCTGACTGCCCCATGTGCATGTGAGGCCAGTGTTTCCCTGCTGGTCACTTCTCAGTCTCATCCACAGAACAAGAGCCTGCTAACAATGTAACACATATGCCTAAAGTGGGCCAACCTGGCCCTTTTAGGTCACCTGTACTTTACCACAGAAAAGGTGCTACAAACTGAAACTAGCAGGAGGACCCTTTTGTTTCCCTTGTGCTAGTATTCAGCAGGACCAGCTTTCTTTTGCTACTGCTCACCTCCTGCAGGAGGCACGGCCAATTGTGAAGCCTGTCTACATGTTCCTAAGTATGCAGATTGTAAGGGCTCACACGCAGCTGCTCCCTGCAGACTATGCAGGAACCCTCCCTGTGTAATCCTTGTTACCCTTGGTTACAACTGTGTGGGATTTGCAGTTTTTAAATGGAGAATTTTCATGTCTGAAAAATATATACCTTTATTTAAAAAAAAATGAGCTTTTATCAACACTGGAGAATCACAGTGCAGGTGGATGGTGTCAGTGAGTACAGACAGGCAGTGTGGCAGTGTGACATGGGGTGCCACGTTTACTGGTCCTCTATGAAACAGTGGAATGCTGTCCAGGGTAACGAAGTGCAGCCCCATTCGCTCTGACCACCTGTGCCTCAGTTTTCTCATCTCCAGAAGAGTGTGATGACCCCCAGGCCCTTTCCTACTACAAAGGCTCCCGTCATTCTACAGAAGGCGCAGCTCCAGTGGGCTTGGAAGGTGCCTGTCGACACAGTGTCTTCTGTAGCCTCACGTAGCCACTGTAGCAAAGTGGTACTAGTGTGGTGCAAGCACCTCATTATGTCAAGATAAATACTAACATCTGACTCAGGAGGGCTGGGAAAAGGTTTACTAGACATTTAGAAAGTTCTTCATTTTATAGAACAAGTATCTGAAACTCAAAAACGCCCAGGGCTACGCCTGAGGTCTCAGTGCTCAGGAGAGGATTTCAGAGATCATCTAACTTAGGGTCCTTAAGGCGGGCAAGGGAGGTAGCATTTCAAGGAGGATTTTCTAAACTTTCCAAGGCTTCACTTCCTCCACATACCCCATCAGGGCACATGTATCAGTGTGCAGAAAAAGGTTAATCACTGTCTCTGTGTGCTGCTCTGCTGTTGGGGTGGATCCCAGGGCCACATGCATGATGCGCACAGGCTCTGCTATGAAGCCACACCCCAGGCTGAGCTCAGTCTTTGTTCTGCGAAGGTGAGACCAGGAGCACATAAGACTAAGGCGCAGACTGAGTAAGAAGTGCTAAAGCTCCTCCCCGCCTAACCTGTCGCCTTTCACCAACCCATCTGGCGGCCACTGCTCATTCTGCACTCCTCCCTGCTGCGCCATTGCTGTGATTCGACCCTCTTCTGTGAGAGGGACAGCATGCTCACTCCTGGGCCTAGGCGGGCTTTGTGGCCTTCATCAACATAAGGTGTGGCAGGTACTGTGGCTTTTGCCGGGCTCTCCAGAGCTTCTTTGTCTGGAAGACTGGCTGCCATGTTGTGAGGAAGCCCAGCTCTAGGCAGAGGCTGTTGGTGTGTCTTCTGGCCGAACCCTGGCCAGGTCCCCACTGCCGGCCAGTGTCATTAACCAGACAAGTAATGAATGAGATGAATGCAGCCCCCCAGCCCAAACAGCTGAGTGTTGGTCACTAGGGTGAAGCAGGGACCCTTGCTGTGCCTTGTCTGATTCTGAACTCCAGATGCAGGGTGTGGCAGTAAAGAAAACCCTCACAGGGCTGGGGAGATGGCTCAGTGGAATAAGCACTTCTCTGGCAAGTGCAGGGCCTGAGTTCAATCCCTGTTTCAAAACAAACAAACAAACAAACAAACAAAAAATACACACATACACACACACACACACACACACACACACACACACACACACCCTTGCTTTTAATCTAACTTTCCTAAGTTTTGGGAAGTAATGTACAGCAGCTATGGTCCCTGAATTTATAGTCAGATTCTTGATTTCCATTTATTTCTCCTACCCCACTGATCCACAACCCTTCCATATCTGCTTTTTACTTTTTTTATCTTTAAACCGGAGGCATGATTTTCCCTTCCCTTTCCTTAGCTTTTGCACCAGGAAATCACACTAATGTTTCTTTGGGGCTTGTGGCCATGTCTAGAACTGAGGAGCCCAATAGGCTGTAGTGACTCTGCCAATGGACCTCAGCTTCTGGAATGCTTTTGCCTAAAAAGCTCTGCCATCTCCAGCTGTGGCCCCCTGCCCGCGTGCTGCCCACCTTTCTCAGAAGGGCACAGGGCAAGTGCAGGCAGTGTCTTGCGTGTGGAAGTCCTGACTACCCTGACTCACTCCATGACTGCACTGGGGATATGCTCTGTCCAGCTTCTCAGAAACCTTCAAGGGGCAGGGATGCCCTGCGTCCTGGATCACAGCAGGTGGGACCTTAGGATGCTCTTCCTGTTCAGAGCGGCTCCAGGGAAACACAGATGATTCACCTTAGAGGGCTCGCTGACACCTCAGTGCTCTCAGGCCGTGGCTGCATCAAAGCGGCCAAGGATGCAAAGCAGGCGGAGTTTCAGTGGGAGATGAGCCTTCCACCTTGTGAGCAGGCCACTCTGCTTCCAGATAAGAAGGCTGCTTATATCCAGATTTGCCTGCTGGCTCTTGGGAAATCTCTGTGGCAAGGATTTGCCAATCACACCCAACACTGCCTGGCCTATGCCTTTCACAGGCAAGGATACTGGTGGTGTGACTACATAATTCCTATTTCTTTGATGTAATATATTGGTTGACCACAAAACAAAGACTCTAGAAGGCTGAGAATTGTAACATCAGGGCCCACTGTACAACACTGAGTGCACAGTGCTTTGTGCAGCCTGGCAGGAAGGCTCTATTGGCGGGCATAGAGGTGGAGGAGAGTCAAGGGGGAACTGGCTTTGTCATTTTCTGTCCTGTTTTCCTTTTCCTGTCACAGTCTGAGAGTGCCCAAGCTTTCCAGTTCAAAATCTCAAGGTAATTCAGCTTTGGTTGAGGCAAATGTTTCTTTAAAAAAACCTGAAGGAAATGAGGTTGGAGTTATGGGGAACAACAAAAACAGGAAGAACTCACCAGCACAAAAACATGGGCTGGGCATAAACATACATGCACCCATGTTGACAGCAGCACACTTTGTCATAGTTAAATTTTGGAAACAACCTGAATGTCCATCATTTGAAGATTGGATAAAAAAGACGTTGTATTTTTATACAATGAAGTATTAATCAGCTATAAAGAAAGATAAACGAGGCCTTTATAGGTAAATGGATGCAACTAGAGGCTACACTCATGAGCGAAATAAATCCTGCATGTGTAAACATCGGATTGTCTCCCTAGTGTAAGAACCTGAAAGAATAAATACAATCTGAAAGGTATAAGTAAAATGAAAAGAAACTTAACATAAGGACTAAACAACAAAGATGGGGGAAAGGAGAAAAGATAGGGAAAAAGGAAGGGGGAAAAATCATGCAAGTATATGTACAGGATAGCTGAGATGATTGCACTACTAATTTCCATTGGTTTTTCTAAAGTAGCAGTTAGTGTTTAACATTTTTACTCTGACTAGCTCTATATGCTAATGCCTGCAATCTGAGCAGCTATAATGAAGACAGCAATGTGCAATAATACAAAAGCCATGGCTGAATGCCTCTCATTTTGTTTTTCTGAATGTGTACCAGTTCTAACATTTCATCAATTATGATTACATTCTCTTTAAAATAAATTAAAAATGAGAAATAAAAAGGGCAAGAAAAAAATTAAGGTTTATTGAAAGCAAGTGTTAATGTTTAATTATTTGACCAATCTTGCATACCTGTATCTGTTAACCTGAGCAACACAGGATATAACATCGTTACTTTTTTTCCTATTATTGTTTTAAAATCATGTACCATTTGTATTGTTGTATATTGCTTTGTTTCTGTCTTTATTCTTACTCTTAAAAAAAAAAATATATATACATATATATGGAAACAAAAAACTAAACAATGCAAACCAAAAAATGTGGCCGGCAGATGGCAGTAGAGGACTCTGCAAGCTACTCTGGCAGCTGGGTCTGTCTGAGCTGCTGGAGGGTAGCTCTTAACAGCTATTATATAAGTGATTTATGTATTTGGATTCTGCTCACCGTTATATATGCATTGCTGAATAAAACATTCACAGTGTATTTTCCACCAGCAGCTGAGCTCCAATTCCAAGCTTCTGAGGCCTAATTCCCAAGGCTCAAAGGAGCCCATGACATCAAATTACTTTCTTCCCCAAAGAGCTGCTTTATACCCCAGGAAAAACACGCTTTAGAGAGGGCTCGAGACAGCTGCCACACCGCGGGGACGGCCGGCCCTGGCGCATGAGGAAAACCAAATGGCGGCCACACGGTCTTGGGCTGAGCCACCGGGAGGCTTCCCGTGCTCTGACCGAAGGCCCGCATTTCCTCCCACGCACAACACACAAACTAGCTTGGGGACAGAGGCTTCACTCCAGCACAAACAAGGAAAGGAACGGCTCATTTGTGGGCAATCTGTCAAGCAAAATCCTCAGAAGCAGGGTGCAATCACAGGGTTTTCCTTTCCCCCTTTTCAGCGCATCCCAGTAAGCTGTTGGTCTAGAAGCTGGTACATCTCTGCAGCATTCCCAGCCCTGTGTGGAGGCAGGGCAGTGCTGCGGGAGCCATGTGTGCGGCTGGCCCTGTGGTGCTGGCTTTCCTGCCAGGCCCTGCAACTCCAGGCCCTGTCTCAGCAAGGCCTGTAGGACCCTTGCTCAGACCTCTCAGTGCTCATGAGGGGATGTTTCAAGGTCCACAGTAAGCAACTGCAGGCCACAGGCTTCAGGCCTAGGCCAGTGTGTGAGGGGGCTCCCAGGAAGGAGAACACACTTGTGGGGCAGAAAGACACCTGCCGTCTAGCCAGAAGCGGGAGACGGTTGCCAGGGAGCACAGTACGCCTGGTAGCATCACCCGCACATTATTCTGCACAGTCAGCGTGTCAGTACTTGGTCATGAGCTGAAGCCTGAGGCAAGTCTTTCCTGTTCTTCCTCGTATTCTCTGTCTGAACAAAGAATAAAATGCCACGAGGGTAAGTTGGGATAAAAGCTCCCGTGTACTGGCCACTTTCTCTGGGCCAGGAAGAACGCCGACCAGATAAAGAGCATCGTCTCATGCACAGGGCACGCCCACTCTGTTAGGGATGAGCTGTCACTCTTACTTTGCAGAAGAACAGGTTTATAAAGAATGGGAGACACACTCAACCTCCTCCCCATTATGAGAAATAAACAAAAAAATTATAGGAATTGCCAAAGAGCAGAAAAATTATTTCTGCATTGCTTGTGCACATTGATACAAAGTTACATAAAACCTCAGGAGGACACCAATACGCCTTTAAGAAATAGCGCTGCCTGCGGTCTTGTACTTTGGCTTTACCACCAGCGCTACCGCAGAGATTAAGTCTGTATTTTTAGACCAGGTCTACCTCTTGAGCCCCAGACCTGCATACTCGGCCTGTACTCCGTCTCTGGAGTCCACGTGTTGTTCCATTGCTGCTGCCAGCACTTGAATGGTCTCCATGTGAATTGTGACGTCTATCTGGACACAGAGCTGCCGAGATTAGCTCTCTCCAACTGCTTTTTCTCATTACTGCAGTTTCTCTAGCACATGCATTCTATGTTATCACTTTACTGCTTTAGATTCTAATCTCCTGTTGCCACATATGGTGGTTATAACACTGCATCCAGCCCTGCCTGCCTCATTAGGTGGAGGCTGCTGGAGCACAAGGCGTCTCGCCCACCCATAATCACTAGTCCAAGAGCTTAGCGGGGCATTGGCAGCACCCCTGCCCTCCTCAGTTCTGGAGAGGAAAGGCCTAAGGGTAGGAGGAACTGCACATAGTGCAGAGGGCTCCAGATGGATGCCCTGCCCTTACAGAGACCAGGCCTTATGCCAGGCCTGGCCCAATCCTACTTTTATGCCATCTTCTGGGGGAGATCTTATCCTCAGTATTCAGCAGTGAGAAAACTGAAATGCCCAGAAAGTAAATACAGGTACTTACCCAGGGCCCTGAGCTGGAGCACCAGGAGGTGGTCTCAAGTGGCTGCTTTCCCAGTACTGCTAGGCAATACCTAGGCATCTGCAGGGTCTAGGCCTCTTGTGGTGGAGCCACCAGGGCACATGCTGTCAGTGACACATTCCTCAGCAGCTCCTTTACCCCAGCCTCCCCAGCAAAGCCCGAGGTCATTCTGCCCCCACCATGCCCTGGGAGGCTGCTCTGAGGCCTTGAGAGACTCATTCTGATGGCTTGAAGGCCATGGGGGTGACCTTGCTCTGTCTACCCAGTGAGTGGCTTGGTCATGGTCATACAAAGCAATTCTAAATGACTGTGGGGACAACAGCTGTGGCCTTGTGGAAGGGTTTCCTCTCTTAGAAGACACAGCCTGATCTGCTCAATATACATAGTACTCATGTACTGAAGTGTCACTGTACCCATATACCAAAACAACCATCATGTGTCAATCAAAAATAAACCTAAAAATAAAGTTAAAAAAAAAAAGACTGGAGTTGGACACTTCTCTTTTTGGACAGATGGATGATGCCAGTTAAAGCCAGGGAGTTTCTGGGCCACCAAATTAACCAGTCTAGGATGGGATATACATGGTAATTCTACTATTCTTACATCGGGCTCTGAAAGCAGGGAGGGGTCCTGGGATACCGACTCGGGCTGTTTCGGTTCAAATTACAGAAAACCAGGTGCTCACTTCAGCAGCACATGTACTAAAATTGGAATGATAAAGAAAATCAGAGCAGCTTGTGGGGACACAGCCTGAGACTGACAGTGTTTCCCCTATCATCTGTCCTGAGAGAAATGGGGACTTTTTTGTCAGGAGATAGATGCCTTTGGACTGCAGGAAGGCAAGGCCACTGGGATCACCTGAACAGATTTGGAATTTTACATTCTGATGATATACCTAATTATAGGACAAACTAAACTTTGCAGTGGTACCTGGGTCTGAGCTAAAAAAAAAAAATCTTTCTAGCAATTTAAAGGCACACTTATGTTCTATGTAAACTCTTTTTGTTTTTGCGGTACTGGGGATTGAACTCAGGACCTTGCACTTGCTAGGCAAGTGCTTATTCTATTGAGCTATTTCTCCAGCCCCTCTATGTAAACTGTTAACCAAACATGAGTGTGCTGGTGGTCACTTCTCAGCCTTTTGGGTAAGATTTAGTGAAGGCTATGCTGTGCATTTCTTCTGTTTAAGCATGCCACTGACTGCCAAACAGAAGTCACAGCATTTTGATCTGAATTTTGAGCAGATTAAAATATCTAATTAGCTTACTAAGAAACAATCATTTCAGGGCATCACCTAAAATGTTGTGAGCCTTCCCCATGCAGGGGTTAGAGGTGTGTACCACCAACTTGGCCAGTGTGACATTTTGCTAAACCTAATTTTCCTAGAAATTTCAAGTCTCATTGGCAGCTGCAATGATTAAAGATCATTGTTCATTTTGCTTTTGTCAATTAGTTGGAAGCAGAGACTGTGGTGAGACTTTCTGCCACGTGCAGCAGGAAAATGACCCCCATCATCCTAAGCTCCAGGAGGGCCATGCTCTGCAGCACTCGGGGTCCCCACGGGCCGGAACCTGCCTTCCTACTCTCCTTCTGTGCTCAGCTCTGCTCTCACCAGATCCCAGAGGCAGCTTAGCTGCTCAGAGAGGGCACTGCTGCCTGGTGTCTTCCCAGGCAGCCCTCCTGCCAGCACTTGTGCAGCTGCTTGTGGTTTGTTTGGGGGTCTGATGCCTGCTGGACCAGACTAGGCTTCTGGGAGCAGGACCTGTCTGCAGTGTTCACCATCCAGTGCCCAACATTTTCTGAGATGCAAGAACCCCAGGGAGAAGCGGAGGCCTTCAGGAGCTGCACAGAAGCTAGATCCCTGCAGCTCAGCAGTGGGTGGCTCAGCTGGCTTCAGCTTTTACCCAGGTGGGCCGGTGTCTAACATCATGCTTGAATGAGGCCTGTTTCTCCTAAATGTTCTTAAGAACAAAATTCAGGTGAAAAAAGTAAGTCAGGGAAGTATTTTTTGTCTGTCTTTTGTTTTGGGTACTGGGAATTGAACTCAGGACCTTACACATGCCTGGCAGGCGCTGCATCACTGAGCCAAACACATGGCCCTAGAAGATTTTTAATGAACGAAAAAATTTCAGATGACGTTATAGGCAATAGCTTCTATTCAGTAAGATTACACATGGATACAGACAGCATGCACACATTATAGCAACTGAGAATCAATTCTCCCCAAAGCATACCAATGCTAAATCTTGAGCAGGGTGGCCTCTTAGGTGAAATCATTTTCCATTTATATTTACAGAAAAACATACAGTGAAACAAATGGTAAATATATACATACACAGGGCTGCCTTGGGTTATGAACTTAATTTGTTGTATGATTTTGGAAAAAGCCATGTGTGTGTTGTGTTGGAAAGATGGCCCAGCTGTGCTTGCCACCTGATGCAGGGTTTGCAAACAAAATCAAAATTTTACCAAATGTTAAAAAACTGTACGCACACTTCAGGAAAAGAAAAATAGTATCATGATTTTTCAGCAGATGGTGCTACCCTTGTAGGGAGGACCTTAGAGGATGTCACACAGTGCAGAAAACTCACCACACTGCCAGCCGTTAGAGAGAAAACTGAAAATGCACACAAGGCAATCTCAGTGACCAGGGTCACAGAGCTGCTGTAGTCACAGATGTCTGGAAGCTCTCGGCCACTACCGCAAGCACCTCTTGTAATCCTAGAGGCCAAAGGGAACCTGCATTACTCTCCTGATGTCTCAATAAATTTAGTATTAAAATATTTATGCAAGTTTTTCTTTTCCTGAAATGTGTACACATTTTTTTGGTGGACTTTGTATATGTCTGTCTGTCTATGTTTGTATAGCTGCTGCTTTGGTTTTTGAGATAGGACCTTGCTATGTAGTTCAGGTGAGCCTTAACTCACTGTGTAGGCCAGGCTGGCCTAGAATTTGAAGTGATTCTCCTGCCTCAGCCTCCTGAATGCTGGGATTACAAGTGTGCCCCCAGCACATCCAGGTTATCTTGTCATTTATAATGCACTTCCAAATATAAAAAAATAGTTCTCTTTAGGAGAACTATCAGCACTACTTCTTCCCCTCCAGTTCTCTTTTCATTCTGCTGGCAGCTGTCCTCAGTTGGACCCTCCACATGCAGCACTGTGCTGACTCAAGTCAGCTGAGTGTAACAAGTTGCCCACCAGTTGGAAGTGCCCCACAACCCCCTCCCATTTTAGTGTAATTTGGAGTCTGTCTCTGGAGAAGCAGTAAGGACCAGGGGTCACAGCTAAGACTTTGAAAGTAGACGTGTAAGATGGATTTGAGGACCAGCCATAGTGAACTGCTGTCTGAGCTTGGTAACCTTTCCTTCTGGAAAGGACACCATTACACATGCGCTGCACAGAAGCAGTGGAGCCCAGCAGCAGGGTTCCGGCAGGCCAGTCCTTGCTGACAGGCAGATGTCCACTCCTTTCTGCAAAAAGGACCCTGGGTGGTAAAAAGCAGTGGTGTGCCACAGCCCATCTGTCACACAACACTTCAATGTGGGAGCTTCGTAGAAGGCAAGTGATTACTGACTGGTGAACAAGCAGGCGCCTCTTACAGGAATTTACTCTCAAGAGTTTTGAATGGCTCTCTGGGGTCCTTTCGGAGCCTGACTGCCCCCTAGTGTTGGATCTTATTCCCTCTATGTGCAACCAGCCTTGGAGACCTGAAGGCCTTAAGTCCGGGGGTAATGGGGCAGCTTTGCTCTTTCTTCTTTGCTAAGTCATTCAACACTGTGTCAGTGACTTCACAGGTAACACGGAGGTTAAGTGGGTTTGAGGTGCATCTGACCTGGAGCCTAGGGCCAGGTGCATACACAGCAGTAGCTGCTAGCTGTAGCATGACTGCCCTTTCTGGGGTCTTTCCTCTGAAGCCAACAACTAAGCATGTGCTCTGGGGACAGAAGAGCACAGACACACCTGGAGTCACCTCAGCACCTAGCCTCAGGGCTCTTCCAAGCCAGGACCCCTGTGTGCTCATGACCTGGCTCTTTCCTGAGCTGCAGTAGTACAGTGGAAGCTGCCATTGGCATTTAAATTCATTGAGCTTGCAGTCTTTACTGTATCTCTCAAGTCTGTACCTGAGCTTGGGTTTGTTTTTTTTAAATGACAACACCTTTATGGGAACAATGTGCTTTAATTCTCCATGTCACTCCCTTGTGACTCTCCATTTCCCTTATGAGCTTTTAGCCCCCTTAGTCTATTCCAGCCCTGCCAGTACTCTGGAGGCGTGGCCAGATACTCTCTCCACCTCTTACTCTGTGTCTCAGGGGCTCTGTGCTCTGCACCTAGCCAGCCTTTCTACCTGGTTTCTCACCATAGTCATCCAGAGGGTGCAGGGCAGCATGCATCGACTCCTGCTCCTGTCTGTCCAATGCCTCCTCGGTCCTGTACTTCTCTGAGAAAATTCTCCTCACACAGCTCACACTTTTAAGTCCTTGTCCAAATGGCTGTTCTACACTTTGGAGAAGTGTGTTTCTTGCCTCAAATGACACACTGTTACCACTTGTTAGAAATTCTTGCACATTTAATCAGGAGGCAGGTGAGCTACCAGAAAAAGCAAAGGCTTTAAAATCTGCAAGGCTTGTTTCCAAATCCTGGCTCCATTCACAGCTTCATGGCTTGAGGCAGATAGATGATTTTCTGAAGTCTGACTCCTCGTCTGTACAATGGGACAGTCACATGCATCTTCCAGGATTACAGTGGTAATTAAGTTCTACGTGCACAGAGTTGTTGGGTAGAGTTCCTCAGGCACAGAGAGGTTTACTTTTTTCATGTCCTTCTCAACTGGTGCTTTTCACCTCCCACCCTCTGAGAGACGACTATGCCCTCTGTAAACTCCCAGGCTGGATGGAAAGCTCCAGGAGGGCAGGGTGTTTGGGGGATTCAGCGGAACTGCTTGTACCTAGCATGGCACCTACCAGCCTGTGGGATGTAGGAGGGCATGCGCACGCTTAATGAGTGAATGAAAAGATGGTTAGCACGTTACTGCCAGCACAGACCTCTGGACCCAGTAAGCATGCACTTAGAAATCACCAATCCAATTTGTTTTCCAGGTGGTGTGTTAGTCAGCTTTCCACTACTATGAAAAGTATGCAAGAAAATTAACTGAGAGCAGAGTTTTCTTGTGGTTCCAGTAAGTTCTGGGTCATGGTCACTGGGCCCTGTGGCAGCTAAAGAAGGGGCTGAGGTGCCTCGGTCCCCTCCAAGGCCACAGCCCAGCGGTCATGTTCCTTGTCCTCCCCATCCCCTCCTCCACCCTACATTTAGAAAGATCCAAATGAAGGTTCAAACAATCCCAATACAGAGAGCTTATTCCTTTGTTGCAGAACATTCGAGATAAAAATGCTAAATTGTAGCAATAAATGAAGACAGCTACCTAGGGATAGCCAGAATCCTCAGATTTTAAATTACTGGTTCCTCCCTAACTCCAGTGAAGAAAATTACCTGCTGAATGTTATCTTAAATGCTAAGGAAACCATTTTTTATCTAAGCTATAGAATAAACCAAGAGGAAAAAAGAAACCCTTCAAATTAGATATTCTAAATCTTCAAGTCAATAATTTTAATCAACATCAGCCTAGATGTTTTAAATGACTTTCTACCAAACCACCCCCACCCCATCAATTATCAGAAATATTGATTTCATTCCTTATATTCAATCCTATGAGTTCATAAAATATTAGCCTATTACGTTAACATAAAAATGTAATTTAGTGGAATTAAACAGCAGAGGGAATTCCATCTAAGACCTGAAAATTGGGTCTATATAAGCTTTGTCTTTAATATATCACTGACAACCCCTTTTCTAGGCCCATAGCCTCAGGGTGGGTGAGGACAGCGGTCCCAGAGGGGCTGACAGGCTAGTAGGGGAATAACAGGCAGGCACTGAGGTCAGGAGGACAATGATGTAGCAGCCAACAAAGCTCATCTTATTTTATGGATTAAGAAAAGGGGCAAGTTCACAAAGGTATAGTATCTTAGCCAGAATTACAATGTGTGTGTGTGTATGTATGTGTGTGACATATGAATTCACATTTCCTGAGACCAGATCTGCACCATTTTATAAATAATGCCATTCCAGTAGGATAGTATATAGAATGTATGGACGGAAGACAGAAACCTGGCTTCATTTCTGCACAGGATTCCCTCCCCTGCCACTCCTGGACAGGCGTTCAGACTCTGTATTTACTAGGTTAATAGTCACTCAGCTACAATGATCATATGCACAGAATACAAATTATTAATGCTGCCATTTTAAAAACAACTCAGCTTTGTGTGTTTGTGCATGTGTGCGCACACAAGTGCAGCAGGTGGGCATGCAAAGGTGCACGTATCTTGTAATGAGCATGCAGTTTTGCCCCAGGGGGCCAGGGAACCTATTAGAAAACTGGCCAGTGGCTTTGACGTTATTTTGTTGCACAGTGCTGACCTGCTTTCTCAGCAGTTAAAGGTAATGACCACTTCCCCCAGCTACTCTGAAGGCAGAAATGATGATGAATGGGAGCACACTTGGGGAAGGTTTGGTGGACTAAACAATGCAAATCCTTAGTTGGTATTTATAGCCCTCAGGATTGTGCATGTGCTTTATAGTGTCGTGCATGACCTTATTGCTTTAAGTATATCAGCTGGACAGAGAGACCTTGAGAAGGGTTTGGAGCCAGGCTGGACACACTTGCTATCCTCATTTCATTTGCAGTTTTTGAGAGGTAGCCATGAAGACTTATATGCATGGTGAGTCCATAGTCAACCTTTCAGTGAGAGGGAATCATCTATCTTCTAGAGCCTTTGCCACAGCAGGAGGTAAAGGTACAGAGTGACAATGGAGTTCTGCTGTGAGCTCTGAAGAAAGGCAGCTGCCAGGTACCCAGCCTGAGCTCCAGCGGGGAGGTAGCTTTCCTGCGTAGAGGCTCTCACACTCTGCAGATGAAGAGGAGGTGGCCACTCCCACACGAGGCCTGAACTCCAGGGAGGAGGCGTCCTGTCACTGCAAAGGGCACCACAGGCATCTGCTAACAGTCCAGGTCTGGGTAGGTGAGTGTGTGTATGTGTGTGTGTGCACGCGTGCGTGCGCACCAGTGTGCATACCTGTGCAGCCCATAAGCTGCCACTGCACTGAAACTATCATTTCATACAGAACGAGAATCAGTGGGTGGATTGGCTGCAGGAAACATCAGCTAGGAACAGATAACAAGATGCAGAAGCAATGGACAGAAAGGCATGCACAGGGCCAGCAAGAGCTGCTGTGTCTCCAGGGATTTCAGTTGGGGTGGCCTACCTGTGCCTCTCTTGCTAGGTCGTCTTATACTCTAGGTGTGTAGAATGCAGCCCTGATCCATAAATATGCAAATGATGACATGTAGGCAAAGGCAGATTTTAAGACCTAGGAAAAAGGTAAATCCTATCCCAGGTCAGTTTCATGCAACCTGAAGCTCCTCTTCCCAGTCCTGGCCTCACACAAGGGGTCCTGAGAAACCTCTGCACCCAAGAATACACACACACACACACACACACACGCCAGCGTTATCAATCTTGGCTGGGGAGTAAGAGCACACGGCGTTGTGGAGCCCATCTCCAGGAATGCCCCTGTTTAAATGCAGGAGCTGTAATGAACAACATGGTCAGAGTGGTGACCCTGCCAAAAGATAGAAACAGAAAACCAGAAAAAAAGCACTGTTCTATCTTTTAAAATCACAGTGACTTCTGCTCATTTATAACAGATACCAAGTGAGAGCTCTCAGCACAAAACAGTACCCTAATGATCAAGAAAGACCTAGTATGGCCACAGTGACCACTTAATGCCTAAATTTTATCTTATTACTGACAACTTCACTTAAAACACATTTACATGAATAAGCGCTTAGGTAGCTGCTACAGACGCTGCTAACTGGCTCCTAATTGCCAGGTTTAGGCTGTAGTTTCTTTAATTTGTGCAAGTAGATCCACGACAGCTACTTCTCAGAAAATTAGATATTCACAGCCAGTTAACATTATTAAATGGCCTTTGGATGAGCTTGGCAGGAAGGAAGCAACTAAATGGTAGCTGAAGCTGAAAAGAAAACTGTAATTTTATATTTTCCACAGTATGCCTTAACTGCAGACGAATTCCTGTAGGTTACTTTAAAATAGAAGCAACGCAGCGAAAATCCCAGAGGTGGCATTTAGAGGTGAGATTTGGTTTTCATTTCACCTGGTTTAATAATGAAAACATGAGAGATGGCTCCCAATTTCTCCTAGATCAACATATTAGTCCATTTAAAGAAATGCCACAGGAGGCTGTTCCTGCTTTTCTTCAGAAGACAGATTTCATTTGTTCTTGCTTAAAATTGAATGTATCTCTCCATTTTAGCAGCACCTGGGCCACAGCGGGGTAACATGAGCTGGATTTAAATGAAGCCTGTAGATAAAGACTGCAGTGGGAGTTCCTGGCCTGCCGGCTGCAGCCACCGCTGGGACCCATGGGTGCTGTGGCCGCCACCCAGGAGGGTGACGAAAGGAGGACATGGGCTTTGAGGGGGGCCAACAACCACTACCACCAAGCATGAAAGCATGTCCCGCTCCCCTGCTGGGACACAGCCAGACTGGGAACACAAAGCCAGACAACACAACAGAAAATCCTTACCCCAAAGGTATGCATGCATATATGTTTACATACTCCTGTGTATGTGTGTGCACACAGGCGGATTCATGTATGCATACTCTTATGGACATGTGTCCACAGCTGCAAGAGCAATCTATTTCTCTCAGGAAGTATTAGCAAACATGGACAAAAATCCTTGGCTGAGTGCTCACAGACTGAAGGTCACCCTGAGCCAGTGTCAGGCGCAGGGCTTAGGCACTGCATCCTTTTCAAAGCATGCATTACAGAAGATCAGCTGGCTGTGGGCAGGTTTGCTTTTCAGGCCTGCAGGTCTTCAGGCCGTGCCTTCAAGAAGAAGCCTACACAGTGATCACTGTGGTCTCTGCTACAGTAGGAGAGAGACAAGTCCAGAAGAAGCAAAGGCTTCTAAAGACAACATACCCATCAGTATGTAAACAAAAGCTGATCTTATTGCAAGGTGGGTGGCAAGACACCATTGACACCGCCACGCTGCAGGTACACTCAAAAGGTGGACTTCCGCTGGGCCCCATTGGGAAGCTTGGAGCAGAGATTCCATAGCATGGGGAAGCCACGGAAGGGCTCCACAGGGTGTGACTGGCTGGATATGGGTTGGGGTCAGGCTGAGAGTAGCTGCTGGCTGTGGGGTTGCTCAACATGAGCACTTATTGGGATTACTTGAGTGGTCTCTGAAGAAGGTACTGCAGGTGAATGGGAGAAGAAGAGCCAGGCTGAGGTAAGGCAGGACAAAAGGAGGCCTGTACAAAGGGGCCCATGGTGAGCAGGGGGGGGGGGGTTGGCAGTGAGGGGATTAGGAATGCGTGTTTCAAAAGCCAGGCTTTTTTTTTTTTTGAGAGATATTAGATGATATAACATCAAAAACCTTATGATTTTTATATAATTTATTCACTGTATTTCCAACAAAGAGGCCACTGGTGACCTTGGTGTGTGCAGCACTGGGAACCATTTGAAATGCATCTGAACTCTCGGCGACAATCTGTCCCTAGTCTCCCAGGAGCAGACACTGGGCTTTCAATCTTTCCATTTCCACACCCAGCTCAAGGATTTTCCTTACAGCTACTAACTTCTGCGTCTATTTCAAATCACAGTTCTGCTGAAAGTTCTATGGGACCTCTTAAGTCCAGAGTTCTTGGTATAGGGTTTCTTTTGACTAAAAAAGGTACTTACACAGGTATCTGCTATGGTTCCAGCAAACACCAGAGTCTCTTTGCACATGTGCACTGGCTTGGAATCTGCTGTATTTCTCAGATCCTCACTGCTCCTGGTCTGCGTCTTTCTCACTTGACGCTATCATCTTTTTCTGGAACAATTCCCTTTCTTCCCTTTCAGAATTTCATGAACTCTTTCTTTTAAACTTCAGCTCATGATGGATTTTTTTTTTTAAACAAAGAAGTTGTTTTGTAGTGCACGTCTGAAGTGATACCCCATTTCTCTGGAGTATCCTAGCTTAGCGACTGTTGCTTTGTAACTTGTAACAAACAGTAAGGGGTCCTTCTTTTCAGCTGTGTCTTTTGTATATAATTTGCTTTCCCCTAATGAACACTCAGCTGCTGGGTATGGACCAAGCTAAGTGAACTTTGTAGCCCAGGACACCTGCATTCCAGTCCCCTGGTTATAGCCTATCTAAGGCTCCAGCAGGTTGGCTGAGAGCAGAGTGCTATGCAAGATTACTGCCTGGGGCTTGCTCCAGGGGCCCCAGGGACCACTGCATACTCCCCTGCCCTCTGCTCCTCCTTCCTCCACCTCCAAGGCAGGGGTTCCAGGACAGCTGGCCTCCTGTATCTCTGCGTTCCATGGCTCTTGATTCAACCATCAAAGAAAATGTTTTATGGAAAGTCATGTCTGCATCAAACATTATGGACTTTCCCTTGGCGCTGTTCCCTAAATGGTACAGCATAACAATGAGTCACATAGCATCTGCACTGCATCCACTAGGCATAATAACATGAAGTATGTATGAGGATGTACACAGGCAGCTTCCACGCAAAACTAGGCCACTTCACATCTGGGACTTTCCACAGATGTCATATCTGCAGGGAAAGGAAGACAGGGAATGACGATCCGTATAGTGCTGCAGTAGGGTAAATGATTTAGGATGGAAAGATGGAATTCCAGGAACAGCTGTGTTAACAATACACTATCACCTGACCTCTTGCAACTTTGACTTTCCTTTTGTTACTAGACAGAGGAAGAATACAGTACTAAAGATTTTGCTCCAATTTATTAGAATATTGGGACCTTACTTTGATAATATATAATGTGTAATGAGGAAGCTGATAAATTACTGAAGTATCAAACTGTTCCATGTTATGCTTGACAGTCTCTGATCAAGTGAGTGAAAAACCATTAAGAATACAGAGCAAGGGGGCCGGGGAGATGGCTTAGTGGAATAAGTGCTTCCCTGGCAAGCGCAAGGGCCTGGGTTCAATCCCCGGTTCTGGAAAAAAAAAAAAAAAAAAGAATACAGAGCAAGGGCTGGCCACATAGCTCAGTGGATTTCAGTGCCCTCTCAGGCAGATGCAGGGACTGGGGTTTGAAATCCCGCGAGCTGTGTTAGCCTGTCTCTGGGGCACGCTGAGACAGCAGTGGAGACTCGGCGCAGTAGTCTGCGCCTGTAATCTGAGTGCTGGGGAAGCTGAAAACAGGAGGATCACTACAAGTCTGATCCGTGTGGTGAGACTCTGTAGACCCTGTACTAAATACGAAAAAGAATACAGAGTAGAAAAGAAGATGCATGATAGGAAAGAAGGGAGGATTCCAGAGACAGAGCAGGTGCGCAGAGAAACAAGGAGTGAGGAGGCTGTGCTGACGCCCCATTGTGAATGCGTTCACGAAGCATCACAAACAGCTGCTCATAAGAAAATCTATGTTAAACAAAAGAACTGGGACCAGGTTAGAGGTTATAGATAAAAATTTTACTTCCTGCTTGTTCTTTGGCTGACAGAAATGATAGGTAAAGGAACAGAAATATGTTAGATAAGAAAAAAAATCCAAATGATAAATCAGAAGGCTTGACCTCTCTTTTAATGATCCTATAACACCTGTCATAACTTTAATTAGATCCTTAGATGAATATGAAACTGCCTTAGTAGTCAGCATTTGGAACAACTTATGAAATCTACTGAAGCAGTATAGAAATTACACACACCCCCCCCCCCCCACACACACACCCCCACACACACACGTATACTTGTATTTTAGGGAATACTCCACAGAGTGCTCAGGGTCTCATTGGCAGAGCAGACTCGTAGTGAGCTGCCTGCTTACAGCCTCCCAAAGCTGGGCTTACAGGTGTGCCCCACCACGCCCGTCTCCATCTCACACTGCGCCCCTGGGGCAGGGCTGGATGGCAGGCCCGGGATCAAATATTTTTGTTAATGAAGAGAAAGTAAATGACATTTTAATCATGGGAAAAGGAAAGCAGTTACAGAACTATGTAATATTACTGAAGAAAGCAGCATGAAATGTGTAAATATTTTAGTGATGCGTTTTCATTATGATCACTCTGGATTCACACAGCACTGAAAAAGTCAAGGCCAAGATAACGCGGACCACCCTGCTCTCACTGGAGGCGTGTCACAGGGTGTGTTCTCACGGGACTGATGTATTTGGATCACAGGCACAGTTTTTCTTTTTCTTCCTTTTTTGCTGTGAACACAGTAGGGATTAAACCCAGTGCCTCATGCATGCTAGGCAAGCACTCTACTTCAAAGCTACATCCCTAGCTCTCTCATTTCACTTTGTTTTGTTGAGATAGGATGTCACTGAGTTGCCGGGGCTGGCCTTACACTCATGCTCCTGTCTCAGAGTCGCTGTGCTCACAGGGCTGTGCCACCACACTAATGGTATGGCCATTGGAGGAGCAGGCAAGGCAAAGTAGGGGAGCACTTTAGGCCCTTCTGGCTCAGAGCTCCTCAGGGAGAGTGTAGTGCGTGTCTGCTACCTTCAGTGGGGTGCTCATGGGGATAAATCAGGGAGGGAGGCAAATGTTTCTCTTTATTGAATTTCTGAGTGTATTCTTGAAAAGACAGTTTCTATCACTTCCTGCTGGTCATGCCCAGGATTTAGAATCACTGCAGAGGAACTGTTCAGAGAACAAGGACCCCTTCTCCCCAGGCAAATCTCCCGCAAATCAGGCAGCTGAACAAGGTCACTCCGCGGGGCAGTCTTGGTATCTGCGCACACTAGAGCTCCCCGGAGTCCAAGGGCTTGCTGATGTGCTCCTGGCAGCTCCGGCTGATCAGCAGGTATCGCAGGAGAGGCTTCCTTAGTTCCCCTGTCCCTGCCACTGGCGCATCCTGTCATTATGCCCCTAAGGCTGACACTGGTGGCCTGCACCAGTGAGTCTGCGTGGCTGAGATGTCTACAGCAGGGGGTTCGGGGAGGAGGAGGAGAAAGCAGGAGAGTGCACAGGTGGTGGGGAGATCTGTTTGCTCACATTTCATAGTAATGGAACAACTACAATTTTTTAGGGTTATAAGTATCAGTGGAGCCATCTGGTGTGTCCCGCTGTCACAGCCCTTAGATTCTGCACGCTTATTTGTCTACAGCATCAAAACATCATGAGCCTAAACTGGCAACATTTAAAGGACACTGTACTGTACTGGAATCATACATGATACTCATGACTTGCAGAATACTATTTTAGAACTTCAGCAGTTGAAAAATCTCAATAACAAGCATACTTTCTTACTACAAGTACAGAAAAAGAAAGGAATCCTTACACATTTTTAGGATATCAGTTTTGTGATGTGAGTGAATTTTACCCATTTTTTTTGTTTTTTTTGCAAAAATTTACCTATTTTTAAAACTTGGCTTTCAATCTTTTAAAAAGTTAAAGTTCTTGAGGCTGGGGAGATGGCTCAGTAGAATAAGTGCTTGCCTAGCAAGTGCAAGGGTCTGAGTTCACTCCCTGGTTCCAAAAAAAAAAAAAAAAAAAAAACCAAAAAAACCCCCAAAAAACACAAAACTTAAAGTTCTTTAGATATTGTGAATATGGATCTATTTTCATGTATTTTATCCTTCTCTTGAAAACAGTGCTTTTGACACCAAAACTTTAATTTAACTTAGATTGGATTTTTAACATTTTCATGTTTTGTTGAGAAACCCTTGCCTGTTCCAAGGTAAATAACATTCTATGTTTTCCTCTAAAACTTGATTGTTTTCTTTTTCCCATTCAACATACAAATGATGGCACCAATAAATAGTATGAGGAGGGGGTCAAGAGACTCCTGCTCCAAAATCACTCTACACGCCTTTCCCTCTGCACGCCCTGCTGCTCTCAAGTGACGTGCAGGCAACTAGTTTCCTTTCTGGATCTCTTCTGTTCCACTAAGCAGTGTGCTTTAGAGTAGTTTTGACATCAAGTACTGGAAATATTTCAGCTTGCTTCTTTGTCTTTAAGAATGGCTTGGCTACAAGGCCCTCTGCTTTTTCATGTGAAGTTTTGAATAAGTACCTCAGATTCTGCAAAAGAAGATTTGCTAGTAATCTGACAGGGGCTGCATTAAACCTATGTATCACCTTGGGGAACATTACCAACTTTACATTACTGAGTAAGCCAATCTATACTGAGGGAATATACCTCCATCTCCAAAGACATGAAAAGGTGTACATCTTCATTACAGAGAACACCATGCATTGTAAAGGATATGGGAAAATGACTACATTTTGCTGACAGGAATGCAAACTGGTGCATACGCTTTGGAGAACTGCTTGGTGGTATCCTCCAGAGCTGAATGTAAATAAAGCCTGTGAGCCAGCGATCCACTCCTGTGACAGTTCTCTGAAAAGCCCAGTACATGATACTTCACATGGAATCAATGAAGATCTGAAAATGACTCAGATGATGGTCACGACTGGAGAGGATGAGTGAGTGGGGTTGCTGTGCACACCGTGCAAGGATACCGCTCTGAGGAAGAGCCGACCGCACCTCCATGCATATGCATGAAGGAATCGCTGGCTTCTGAGCACAAGCCAGCTTCCATTTATACAATGTGTATGAGAGCGTGCACTACGAAATTGCACTTGCAGAAAGAACAAAAACAGCAAAGCAAGCCTGAGTCTGAAGGCCAGTGGTCAGCAGTCATTCTTGGAGTACAGTGGTGAGGGATTTCTAGGAGTCTCCATTATCTAAAAACATATGGAGCTGTGCTCCCAACACCATGCAGTTTGTGTGTATATGTTAACGAGAAGAGTCTAAAGGAAGACATAATTTAGTTTTTAATTTAAAAACAGATTTAGTTTTGAATAATCCCCCTTATTGGCACCTCCCTTTTCCATAGCATTTGTATAACCAGTTATCTAAAGAGAGCTCTATAAGGTTACTTGTTCCTAAAAAGGTCACCAGGAATTTTCTACATTGGAAATCTGCTTTGAAAATTTAATGCTTCTGAGTATTATATTTTTTACTCTAGCATGCTATATTCTTCAGGAGCATTTAATTAGAAAATTTTCTTTTCCTACTTAAAATAAGAAAAATAGAGAAAGGTTATGAACACCAAGTTTGCCTTAATTTCTCAAATTATCATACATTATTTTTGCATTATGGTGATTTATCAGTAATTGTAAAATGGCATGTGTATATCCATGTTCATTTCTCAAAGAAATGTCATATCATAAGGAAGAACGTCTACAAAGGTCCTATTGTTTCTGCAGGTAAGTTCAAGTAGAATCCTTTGTCCTCATTTTTTCCCTCCAGTTTTGTATCTACATAAAAAGTAATCAGTGAATACAATTACAGCACTCTAGGACATTCACTTCTAAATACAACACAACCTACTTTCCCAATAATCTTGTAACAAATGATAGCCGATTTCCTTTTAGTCTCTTTCTAGGAAATATGCTATTGGAGTTAAGTTTTCATTTCATAATCTACTGAATAAAAGTATTATTCAGTAATAATAATATGTAGTAATAAACTAGATATTTCATAATCTACTGAATAAAATTATGAAAAAAGAATTAGGGAAAAAACTGAAATTGTACAGCAAAAGCAGTATGCATTTAAAAATTATAGAATAATACAATTATAATTATGAGTCAACTTCTAATACAAATAACAAAAACCTCAACACTGGGAGAAAACAGATTCTGATTCAAAGAACAGGAAGTGCTGTGAAAATGTTATCTGAGAAATACTTTGTGCTTACATTAAACCTCAATAATGAACTAAAAAATAAAAGGAATACATCACAGTAAATATCACTACATGGAGATCTGTGGTAGTGTTGAAAGGTATTCATGAAAGAATTTTTTTTTTTTTTGCAGAACCAGGGATTGAACTCAGGTCCTTGCGCTTGGTGCTTGCCCGGGAAGTGCTTATTCCACTGAGCCATCTCCCTGGCCCCTCATGAAAGAATTTTTTAAAGCCACATTAGAGGTTTAAGAAAGCACAGAAGTTACTAAACATGATAACATTTAGATCTATGTAGTGCAGAGCTCAGAGAATGCTTGCTACTTGTTTTAAAAGTCATGTAACATATTCTTGCCAGCTTTTCTTTAAAACTTCAATTCTATTAATTTTGTGTTCAGACTGACACAAAAGGAATACGGTCAGGATGGCCACTGGGTGGATCCTTCTCTGGATCCTGACAGGCAGTACACAGAAATATGGAGTGGACTGGATTTTACAGCAATGTGTGGTATTGTGCCATTGATGTTTTGGTCCGATATTGGTATTGCAATTATGTAAACATGCTTGGTTTTAGAAGATATGCGTTGAAGAATTCATGGAAGTGTCATTTGTATGCAATGTACTTTCAGGTGGTTTAGGAAAAAATATGCAAGGGGGAGACAGTCAGACATGGTGGGAAGAGAGAGGAAGGCAAGGGCGGGCAGTTGTAGGGTACCAGGGTCAACCCTGAATCACACAGCAGCAAATAAGGGCTTCATTACTATTCGGTTTTTCCCTTCTCTTGTATTCTTGAAAATTTCAATGTAAGAATTTGATGGGGTAGGGGGAAGAAACAAATGCTTTCGCTGTCTCACCCTTAATGTTTCCCTTATGGGACAGTGCATATACACCCACAGCCACATTCACACCATAGGGTAGGCGGGATCAGGCCCTGACACATGCTAAGCACACCGCGTGCCATTCAGCTGTACCCTTGGTCCTCACTTTGGACTTTAAGCTTAGAGTAGTAAAGTCCTTTATCTCTTTATAGAATGATTTTGTTCTCGCTATTTTTACAATAAATAATTTCATATAATTAGGTATAAAGTGTCTTTTGTGACTTTTCCTTTTAAAGATGGCTTCGTGAATACAGGATTTCATATCACAGAAACAAAGACATAAAATGCTAAAATCGAACACCTTCCCCCCCCAAGCTGGTGATACATTGCTGGGTATAAATTTTGCATCATTAATTTTGTTTCCCGAAGTCTATCCTAAACAAACAGCCAGGCAAGTGACAAAGATGTTCATCATGGCATTGCTTATGGTAGGAAAAGCTGCAAGTGACTTTAATTCTGGTCTAACAGTATGGAATTTGCCACATCAAAGCAGGTCCGCACACTTACTGGAAGCGCATAAAACAATGGTGCAGGTGTCATTTTTACTGACTTGGAAAACGCTAATTTTAAATTAGGAACCTAGAAAGATAACTTATGAAAAATCAGTAGAGCTCTACCTAATGAAAAATCTACATTCCCATGTGTAAGTGCAGAAGTAGCACACTGGAAGGAAAGAGATGAAAATACTGCATGATAGAAAGATCAGGAATAATTTTTTTTTTTTTTTTTTTTTTTTTTTTTTTGGAGCCGGGGCTTGAACTCAGGCCCTTGTGCTTGCTAGGGAAGCACTTATTCCACTGAGCCATCTCCCTGGCAAGATCAGGAATAATTTTCTTGCCCTCAAATATTACAAAAGTTATGGATTATCTGTGTAATAAAACTGACAGCATCCCCTTAAACCACCCTCCAAATACCAAGAAAATCCCTTGCTATCCATAAACATTACAAAGCTCTCTAGCTCCTGCCCCAGCTCTCTCTTCCCAGCAGGAAAGCCCATCAGACACTCTGGAAAGTCTCCATGCCTTCAATTCCTACACTCCCGAGCGCGAATCAATACAGCAGTGCTGCACCTCATACTCTAAGTCCATTCCAGCTCATGGTTTATCCTTGGTGCCTGAGAATGACACCCCAGTGTCAAGCAAAACATGAATGATAGGTGCAGGTGAGTGAGGAGCCGTGAAGGCTAAGGACAGCCAAGAGATGCTTTTATAATCAGAAATAAATCAAGATTCAACCTCCCACAATCTTGCTGAGAAGCAGTAAATGGCTGTTACTGTTTCCCTGATGCCTGCTGACCGACCATATACACATTTCCAGAATCCAGAGTGAGGACAGAGCACCTTGCCATGGTTGGCACTTGGGGAGCTCAATGTGCGGCTATGAGGCTTTTATGCTGGCATTGTGGATGTTCAGATCAAACATGGCAGATTTATACATTTTAAAATGTTTTTTTATTAGTATTTTTAGATGGAAAGGATAAAGGAAGAATTATGAATGGAGAGCAACCTACTCAGAGCTTATCGGTTTCTATCGCAGACCACTGGAAATCACTCCCCCTCCCCTAGAGCACAGATCATAAACCTAACAGTGACCTCCACACTGGGCATGTAGGGGCAAGGACAGGGCTGTTGTCTCTGCACATTACTCTGGTCATGTTATTTAGGGGATGCATTTCTAGATACAAAAATGTGGCATCTGCATCCCATCAGTATCCTAGGCTGCATGCACGAACCTTACTCATATCCAAAAGGCTCTCTGGACTCAGCTGACAGTGCTGTCTGGAAGCCTCGGGCTGGCAGCTGACCTGAAAGGTTATAGTGGAAATGGGCTGCACATCCATGAGCTCCAAAATGCTGGGGAAGCATGCAGAGCTGTGGCCTGCTAATGTGTGGAGCAAAGTTCCCTCAATAGCAACCACTCTTAGGAAGTATGGAAAAAGAAAGAGCACATGAAAGAGGATTTGTGAGTGCATTTGTAATACCTCTGAGGGACAGGAAGCCCTGGACCATCCTAGAAAGATGAGCAGAGTTCAAGGAACACCTCTCTCCCTTCTGCTTCCATGCTAGAGTCACTAAACTGTCCAGCCCCTACCCTGTTTTATACTGTGAGACATTCCAGGGCAAGTCTTCCCAAGGACTCAAAGCTTGGGATGCTGACCTCCTGGCCCTGCAGGACTGAAATCCTGCCTGTGCAGTGAGGGCCAAGGTGCTGCCCCCAGGGGTCTCCAGCACCCATGGAGCTGCACGGACATTGGACATGAAACTACAGCAAAACCCAACAAGTCCACTGGATTTATTCAGTTGTTGCTGATTTTAGCAGTTCCTTGGCTAAGTCATAAAGGAATGGGCCCCCTAACTTTGCTACAGATAATGTCTATCTGATGAGTGGGCTTTTTTAAGAATTTGGAATTAGCCTTCAGTAGCTTAAACCAAAGAAATCACTGACCTTTCCCTTGGGTCTGTGTGGTGGTCTGACGGGTGACCTTTAGATGTCAAGGGGCTAAAACTACTCTCAGCTCATGCTAATGACTCGGACACGTGCCCTCTGAAGAGTCACAAAGCTGGGCCACACAGGTGCACACTGCTTCTGCTCCACTTTCCCTTACTGCCAATCTTCTGCCTCTTCACCCATGAACACTGAGTCCTTTCCTAGGAAGGTGGCTGAGGCCTGCTCTCCCACCTCTTGTTAGGAGTATGTCTAGTAAGACAAACTCTTTACAAGCTCTTGTCAATCTTATTGACAGTACCTTGGTTAATAATATGCATAAAAAACCATTTTAAGACTCATGGTCCAATCATTTTTTTTTGGCAGAACCGGGGACTGAACTTGGCGGAATCTTGCGCTTGCCAGGGAAGCACTCAATTCACTGAGCCATCTCCCCAGCCCCTAAATCTCATGGTCAACATTCTCGTACCTGCATTAATTTTAGAGAGAAAATTAAAGCACTTAGGGGATTAAAATTGCTCCTGCATAGTTTAGAACTGGTTACTTATTCATAGCCTTGTAAAACTGAACTTTGGATGAGTTTCATAATTGTACCCATTTCCCATATCCCCCAAATCTATAAACATTATAAGGCAATTTAGCATCTTTTCAGTGCTCTAGCACCGGTTATATTTTACTCTTTGGTGGCACACGATAAAAATAGTAAGTTCTACGAATGATCTGAAATCAAGCTGGATAGCAGCTTCTTCACTGTCAATAAATCCATTTTCTAATTATGCAGAATGACATGTTTGTCTTTGGCCCTGATTACATTAAAAATACCAGATGTATCATTGCTCTAATGGGCATTATAGAAACACAGCTCCCCCAGTGAATCTGCCATTAATAACATCTCTTTAACTGCTGTCTAATGATTTCTGCAGACATGTAATAGAGTATCTTATGGATGTTTTCAACCATCTGTCCTTCTTTCTTTCAATGCGAATTGGCCAGATATGTAATGAAATTTCCTGTGCCTTGTGCCATTACAAATTTGTTAACATTGACATGTCAATTACGATATTTCAACACTGTTGCACATACTGCCTATGATCCTCCAGGCACTGCCCAAAGAACTAGAACCTTTTGGTTCCAACTTTTTCTCAGGGTACCCTTGAGTGAGCCCTTGGTTCTAACCTGTGTACAACACATTCAGGAATGTTCTCAAACTGTGTAGGGCTAGCAAGCTATGTGGACTGAATCAGCTGTCGTCTAAGAACAAGTAGCTGTACTAGAGATGCCAGGCTTTTAAGAGCTAAACATGATGTGTGAGTCACAATCTTGGTCCTTACAATGCATGATGACCTACAATAATGCATTTGAAACTACTAAATTATGCTATGGAAGACAATGCATTGGTCAATGAGCACAAGACTGATAAAAATACATCATTTCCTATATTCAACTTTTTTCCACTTAGAAATTTCCTGCTTACTAAATGCATAATATGTGCTAATCACTTTTATGGTCAATTCTGCTGATATAAGGCACATGTTTAAGTACATATGCAAGAACTGAATCTGTCTGGTAAGAAAGCATACTGTAAAGTGATGCAAAATACAGGTTTTTAAAGCTTCCAAAACACAGCTGTGACCAGCTTAGGGCAGGTCAGACAGAGGCTTGCTTTAGCAGGAAGCTGTCCTACAGGTAACAGCAGGTCCTGGCAGTACTGACTGCTGTGAAATGAGTAAGCATGGAGGTGAGGCTGGAAGCTGCAGAGAGGGGTCCCTGCTCTAAGACGGGGGTACACAGAGGCCTACAGAAAGTTGTGGTGACTGTTGCATCCCTTTTGGACTTGCACTCCAGGGTTTGTTGAGAACAGCACCGTGACCCAGCGTGTAAGCATCGGAGGATGCCTCTTCTGCAGCCCCCAGCTGGCCATGCTGTTGGATCTGACGTGCTCCCCAACAGGTTCTTTAGAAAAATCCCCCACGTTCCTTCTCCCACACTATGGTACAAGAGGAGTGACAGGGTTCCCATAGCAGCTCCCTAGCTTTAGGTCTCACAACGCATTTTGCAGTTAGTACTGTGCGTAATATAGAAAAATCATGAATTGTATTTTCACAGAGAAAAAGAACTGCTTTTGACCGTACGGTGCATCAGGCATGCTGCTAAAGGATGGGGCCACCTTTACAATCAATTACTGGAGCTAAAATGAGGACTGCATGCAATTCTCACTCTTGCTTCATCCAGTGCAAGAGTGAATGAAACAGGACGGGTGGACACTGCGGAACATTTCCACAAAGACTCAAGTTTCCAAAATGAAAGTGAAGACCATTCAGTGTGTTGTATCCTGTTTGGCATCACTACAGCATGTCTTCTTAGAGGGAAGGGAGTGCTTATAAATTTACTAATTTATTTAAGGAGGACAGAAAGTAAGTAAACCTCAAAAGTTTTTAAAAATCCCTTTGTCCTGGCCACTATTCATAATGTCTATGTTTTCCATAGTTCTTATTTTGCCCTTACAGTGATAACTGGTGATAGGAAGGTCAATACCAAGCTAAGGGATGTAAATAAAAATTTATTATCCTCACCCTCTTTGAAATAGAAGTCGTCACTCTTAAGTGTGAATTATAACACATATTCAGAAGTGTTGAGAATGTAAAATGTAAGCCAGCATTTGCTTCCAAATTAAAGCTCTTCTTCTGTTTTATGCAGCTAATCATTAGAAGTCTACTCCTTAGTCAATTGAGCTTAGAGACATCACACACATAATTAATGCACTTCAATGCTTTGGATGTAGTCATTCAAGAGCAGGTGAAGAAAGGGTGCCTTCCACTTACTGGCAATTCATATTCTCAAGAGATATTCCCTGCAAATGTTAAAATTAGCAACAACTACAGGGGAAGGGGTATTCCAGACGCAAGCACAGAGGTTCCCATGGACAAATACAAATTAAAGACCTGTAGCCACCTTAATCCCAGTGCTGGGCATGACGGCACACTCCTGGAATACCAGTTACCTGGGAGGCAGGAGGATTATGGATTGTAGCCAGCCTGGAATGTTTAGTTTTAGCAAGATCCTGGGCTCAATCCTTAGTAACACAAAAAGAATCTAGTGTCCTACTAACAAGGAAATGCTGGAAATACACAGCCTAACCGCCTACATCCAGCTGGCCCTGCCCAGCCTGCTACACTGCCTCCACTTGCACTCGTCATGTGTGCCGCCACCACTGCCATGCTTGCCTTTCCTGCTTACCTGCCCTATGGACTAAAGAGGCACTGGGACACAGGTGCAGGTCCTAGGCCCTAAGTGCTGAACTGCTGGGTTGCAGGAAAGGAAAAGATTAATGAAAAACCATCTCCTGAGGAACCTGGAGCCACAGACTGGAGCAACACTTGGGAGAAGGTGCTTTGGTGGTTGAAAGCATGGCCAGACTGCACCACTCCTCTCCCTGGTAGCTGAGAGTGTGTGCCTCCATGCTGACTCTTTGCTTCTCAGCTTGGGATGTTTAGATCACAATTCATCTGAAACAACACATGTGAATTCCCTGGTAACTTACTGAAGGCCCCCTCTGTCACATCCTCAGGGACACTCTTCCTGCGAACTCTGATCACCATAGCTTCTCGGAGGCTGCGCTGATGGGAGAAAGTCTAGGTCATAAGGACAGACCAAATGTGCATGCTCTTTCCACAGTTGTGGCAGGCCACTCCTTGGCACCAGACTCATATGAGGTCTCCAGGTACTACCCAGCCTCAGCCATCTGAGTTATTCCACAGTGCTCATGCTGTGACCTGACAGATTTTCCTTCAAAAACAGTTCTCAAAAAAAAAAAAAAAAAAAAAAAAAAAAAAAAAAAAAAAAAAAAAAAAACAAGAACAAAAAACCCCAACAAAACTCCCCAAAACCAAAAATCCAGTTCTCATCTTCATCTTTCACAGTAGTTAAAAGCTTTGGTGAAAGTGAATCTCAGAATTTCCCAAGGTGGAGAAGATAATTTTATCTCCACTGGCATGGAAGCAGATATGTTTAAGTGTAAAAGCTTCCACATATTTCCCCCAGCTGCCTGCTGCATAATTACATAGCAGCAGTGTGGCCCAGAGAGTATGTGCTTCTAAATACTCTAACTAACTTACTTCAACAGCACTCACTCTGGTTAGGGCTTCTGCCGCTTGGATAATATCTCAGTGGGTCTTCTACTGTGGAAATGTCCTAAATGTGCATGGAACTTGCAAATGGCCACAGGAAGGGAAACCATGGCAAGGTGTTAATATAATATACTTGTTCCACTAAGAACAGGAGGAGGACTTCCCAGGTCTCCTGGACCTTCCTTGTATGTTAAGAGTACTGAGCTCTTAGCAGCTTTAACCACACTGAAGGCACCGATGACTTTGCAAGTTTCTGTGCTCTTACATCAGTGCTGGGAATTAACCAGGGCTTCACGTTTGCCAAGAGTAAGTACTATTACCAAAGACACTCCTAGCCCTTCAGTATATTTTCCCCCTTTCATATCAAGTCTTTTCTCAAGTGACATACTGGATGTGCTCTTCAGGGTCAAATGAAGATATTTCCCTGTTACGCAGGGCCAGACAGGAATAATCATGACCTCCCAAAAGGAATCCTGCATCCAAGCCTCTAAGCTGCTTAAGACCAAGCGACTGGGTCAGAAACCCTACACTGGCCATCCAGGACCATTTCCCAGGTGCTGACTGCCCTGTAAAGGCACAACTCATTGCTACGTATACTTCAGCACCCAGACAATGATCACTTGAGTAAAGGCCACTTGTTTAATTGACTTGTACACTTGCTCTCCCCAGACGTCTGTTTAGGACTTGCTGTTTCTGTCCTGCTGCTCTAGGTTAGAGGAATCTTTTATGTAATCCTTTTCTGTAATCACTTTATCCACAGTTGTCACATGTGCTACAGCAGCAGGTAACTTCAGTGAGAAAAATACACAACCAACCAAGAATCCCATGATGTCTTGGTTATTTATTTTCTAACAGTCTAAAGGGCTAAAGGACAGGCTATCACACTGTAGCAGAATGTTTCTGTAGTCTCGCAAACAAGTCAGGTCAAATGCATTTATACAGAGATGAAAACTGACTATTCAGACAGGAAGCCAGAAATTTCTCTGCTCGCACATTCCTTAGGATTGTCACAATGATACATTCCAGGGATGGTGCCTCTGTGTACAGCACTTCCTGAGGCAGCCCTTCCCTGGGCTCCCATTGTACCCATACATGCCCTTGCTTTCTCAGTGTAGTTAATTGTGAATATGCCTGTTTTCCCCCATGATTATCAGCAGCTTAAAAGCAGGGACTAAAATCGACTTTTCATCTCATCTCCCTGGTGTTTAGCAAAATGCTTGGCAGCTTGGTCATATTTATTGAATGAATAATTTGCACATTCTTTTGCATTCTGTTGAAAAGAGTTTCATCCTTTGAGGGTAGATTTACCTTTTGGAAATAGTCAAAAGTTATTTAGAGTCAAGTATGAAGAAAGGGGCCTTGACACGACTCCTTTTTCTCTGTATTGTCAATAGAGCTGAAGGCCATTCTGCAAGGAAGTTTACTGCAGCACACAGGCAGGCCCTCCAAGGCAAACCACCTGGAGGGTACGGCGCAGATGTGATCTCAAGGGCAACTCATGGTTTCTCATTTGGTATTAAAACATAATCGTTCAGGGATTCCTAGTCATAACTTTTTCAAAACTAAACCTTCTAAGAATAAACTTTTTGCATCAGTGTGTGGGAATAAAAAAACAGAAATCATTTACATAGGATGTCTCTTGAATGGAAATGTAAGTGTGCATGGACTTCACCTCCTGGCAGCTGTGAGCATGTAAGATGACTGAAAAATAGTCAACCTTTCTGTCTCACCTTCCTGTTCTGAGAGCTTGTTTGCAATTTCTAGCAGGGTAGCGCAGCTACTTGTACAGCTGATGGGAGTGGTCTTTCTCTCCAAATGAGCACACAGCTTCAGGAGGGAGACACATGGAACATTGAGGGAGGAAGAAGCCACCAGCCTGGCCAGCCACATTAGCTGAATCAATTAAGGTAATCAATGGGGGGACAGGCTGACCTCACCTCCAGCTTCCAGTTCTGCATGCTTACTGCTTCTTCACCTCTTAGCCTGAAGCAAAGCACCAGCCTAGGAAGGGCTAAGAACACCTGGCCTTGCTCCTCCTCTAGCTCACGCTCTTGTGGCACGGGTCATGGGTACTGACATTAGGGATCATTTCCCCATGTGTATGGAGGTCAGGACTATGGAGAAATGCAGTAAGAACAGTGACAAAAGACAGTGTGGCTTACCTAAGAGAACAGTGATGCTGACATCGTGTTAGAGTAGGATGCCCTGAGCACACGCATTGCTCTCAGTCAGCCAGAGCAGAGTCCAGGACCTGTGGCCAGGAGCAACCCCTATGTCCAGTATTCTCTCCTTAGTGTGCTATCTTTAATGCACATACATGCCAACTTCCAGATTAAAAGAATATAGAAGGGCCGGGGAGATAGTTCAGTGGAATAAGTGCTTCTTTGGCAAGAACAGGGGCCTGAGTTCAATCCGTGGTTCCGCAAAAAAAAAAAAAAAAAAAAAAAAAAGAGGAATATGGAAAAGGCTGATCTATCTAAGCTTTCTCCTCTTTTATTTTGGTGGTACTGGGTATTGAACCCAGGGCCTTGCACATGCACTGTAATTCCACCCTACCTTCTTTAGGCCATGGAGGTCTAGTTAATACATCTGAGGCACATATATCATCAGTGAAGCAAACTATCTTTGTATGCCTCAAAGTAATTCCCTTCTCACAACTCCCACAGGAAAAGTGAATTAATCTACCTCGAGTGGAGAACCTGTTACCACCTTTTAGGTGCCTTACATTTGCAAAGACTATCACAGTTTTGAAAGACTTTGTACATAATTACTTATTCTGACCCACACAGGAGTATAATAAAATGGGTGAGGTTGAAAGACCTTCTTCTGGTTATACTTCTCCCTTATGCAGGGGTAAAACTTGCTGTTTCAAAGTTAAATAAAACACACATTTGTACATCTACGCACACATACATGGGCATGGATGCATGATCTTGTAAAATATGAAAACTACATGCAGATCATGCCTTTTCTGATCTTTTCACTGAGAAGTAAACATATAATGGGGGGCACCCCTCAAGAACATAAAGTCAGGGTTTATTAGTTTTGGGGCACTGGGAACTGAGCTGAGGTTGCTGCAAGCTATCTCCCTATCCTTTTTGTGTTTTCCATTTTTAGACAGGGTCTTGTTAAGCTGCCCCGGCTGGGTTTGAACTTGCAATCCTCCTGACTCTGTCTCCCCTAATTATGAGATTATAGGGGTGCGCCACCATGCCCAGCTGTGGTTTTCATTATGATGTACACAGAGAATTTACCACATAAGTTCTTCTCTTTTGGCAGAACCGGGGACTGAATTCAAGCTCTTGCAGTTGCCAGGCAAGCACTTACTCTACTGAGGCATCTCCCTGGCATGTATGTTCTTTTTAAAGAACTTATTTATGTAATTTTCTTAAAATGCAGTAAATAATACATAATAAAATGTACCATTTAAATCATTTCAGGGTTATTCAGTGGCATTGAGCACTTCCACATTTTCCATTACTTGCACTGCCATCTGTCTCCAGAACCTTTTCTTCACAGAAAACGGAAATTCTCTACTTCTTACCTGCCAACTCTTCGCACTCTCCTGTCTGTCCCCTGGCAATCACCACTCTGCTTCCTGTGTCTGTGGCCATGAAGAACTCTGCAGTGAGGGTGGACCTTTGGTGCTTTCACTGCTGCAAAGAGCCTGCTGTGGTGTGGGTTCACCATCACAGACTGACCAAAGTGCAGCACATAAATGGAATAGCACAGTGTCTGTCCCTGCACCTGGCTTTTTCTCTGGGCATAATGTTATCAAGGTTCATGTTGCAAAATATGCCACAATTGCTTTCTTTTTTAAGGCTGACTAGTATTTTGTCATACACATTGTCTCATTTTATCTGTTTATCCACTGAAGGAAATCTGTAGTGCTTCTATTTTTTGATGAATGCAAAACATGCTGCTCTGCACACAGATATATATCCAGAATTGGGAATGTAGGATCTAAGGGAATTCTATGCTTGCTGCTGGGAGTGCAGCCTTAGTGAGGTGGGCTTTCTAATAACTCAATACACTTTACACTATGGTTCTGCTTACCAATAACAGGTTTTAATCACAGGAGATAGGACTATGGCAGAGTCCTGTTATGCCAGCCACACAGGCTGATCAATTTCTTTGATTTCTAGCCACATACAAGTTCCTTGGGTAGAATAAGAAAAGAGGCCGAGTCTCAAGGCAGACCGCCAATTATCATTCTGCTAGATGAACAGATCTGTTCACTGGGCTAACGTGAGAATAGTAGCGTAACACGGGAGCTTGTTACCAAGGACGTCTAGGGAGCTGGCCATGATGGGAGCCTTGGGAGAGCTTCTGGATTCTTCTGCAGCTCACACCTGCTCCTCTGCACACTGTGGCACTTCTCTGGCTTCCAAACATGGTGCTGTTATAGGTGATTTTCTTCTGCCCTGACTCAACCCAGCTTGGTTTTCTGCCCACTCAGTCCTCTGCTCTTCAGCACTGAGGCTGCAGATTGACACGTACCTCTGACACTCTCGAGTCCAATGCCTGCCACCAACTGTTGCCTGCCCTTAGGTGGGCTGCAGCACGGAACTCACTGCTGCTCAACTTGTTCATACCCAGCTGGAAAAGTTAGTGTTTCTTTTTTTTCCTTCTTTGTGGTTCTGGGGATTGAAACCAGGGTTTCACACCGAGCTATCTCCCTGGCCCTATTTAAATTCTTAAAATTCTGAGATAAGTCAAGATAACTTGTTCACTGGGCTCAAACTTGTGACCCTCCTGCCTTAGCCTCCCAGACACATGTACCATCAACCTTAGGTCACCATTACAAGTTAAAAAGTTTTTATTCTAGTAAAAAATCCAAAGGTTGGCGGCTATGCCAAGCCAGCCACAATGACACAACAGGGTGATGCATGCCTGTAGTCCCAGCACTGGGGAGGCTGAAACAGGAGGATCAGTATGAATCTGAGCTGTACAATGAGACCCTGTACCAAATACATAAAATAGAAAAAAAAATCCAAAGGTTGGAAGTTGAACCCTATACTTTGGTTTTATTTTTTGTCAGAACTGGGGATTGATCTCAGGCCCTTGCTCTTGCCGGGAAGCGCTTATTCCACTGAGCCATCTCCTCAGCTCCAAATGTTGGAAGTTGAAATGCAGGGAGGAGAAAGAAACTGAATGTTTCCACTTCTCAGATCTGCTATGTATCTTTTCATCTCTTACTTCCTCTCTTTTTTAATGCAGGGTCTCATTACGCCCCACAAGTCACATGCAGTTCAGACTCATAGTGATCCTCTTTCTAGTGCGAGGATTACAGGCATGTGCCACCATGCCTGGTTTTGGGGTTTACATGGCATGTGGTACCTGGGATCAACTCAGGACCTTGTGCTTGCCAGGTAGGCATTTATGCTGTCGAGCTACCTCCCCTGCTCTTCTCTGACATTCTCTAACACTCTTTGAGGAAGTCTTGCTTTCCTTTGTGGCCCTAGGACTGAGCACTGTTAATTATTTTCCATTCTCTGTGTCTTCAGTGGTTTCTCTGCTTTGTTCTCCTGACTCCACATACATCATAGAATCTTTACAGCCTTAAAAAGGGTAAAGGGAAGAAGTGCTTCCAGATGGACTCCTCTACCTATTTCCTAAGTTTTCCTGCCAAGCTTCCCTGCTAAGCTGCTTGGCCAGGTTGGTACTCTTGGGCTCTGACCAGTGTGGTGGCCTGGGCCAGGTGATTCCACTGTAAACGGCCTCCCTGGGGCCTTGCCTTTTTCTGCTGACTTCTCTGGAAGCAAAGGATATGTGCCTTGCTGCACTCAGCCCCTCCCTCTGCTCATGCCCTCCGCCCATGCAACCAGTCTCAGCCTCTATCAGGGGCCTTCCAGCCCCTGAGCTCCAGCCCTCACTCCTTGCTGCTCGCTGGAGGCACCTAGACGGTGCAGCCCTGGCCTTGTGGCCTGTGAACCTTCAGACCTTTCCCTTCCTTCCTGAGCACTTTCATCATTCTGTCTTCGGCAAGCAGCACCAGCATTCCCTGAAGCCAATGCTAGAAACAGGCCAAGTTGTGGTGATGTAACAGGTGAGTGGGGAGAGTGCTCCGGGGAGGTCATGTGACAGCACTTCCAGGTCCGGTTTCCATGGACTACTGAGCTCAGGCTGACAGAAATTACTGTCACATTTCTGAAGTCTGCCACATCATGCAGATACAATGAAGCCAACGATGTTATATTTTAGAATAGTTAAATATAAATGTAGTCATTGGTCTTGTGATGACTACATTTGTATTCTTTTTGCTATTTCTCATGGTGTTAGAAGAACACGGTATCTTAGATTGATAACTGATTTTAAATTAGTTAAGGAAATATAAATTAGCATTTAATCAATACTTGAATGCTTACCAAATATTCACTTTTACAGTTTCACTTATTGGATATAGATGAATATAATGATCATTAAATTGAGAATAAGCTTATTGATGGGCCTAACCCTAAGCATAATAAAACCAATCAATATGTTAGATGTATGTCTTGTATGTATCTTTTTGTCTTTTAAGAAGAGTTTACACTCACTGCATTAAATAAGGGAGTCTAGGCTTAGAATGGTGAGCTTCAGTGTGAGTTTTACACCAGGTGGCTGTGATATATGAACCACTGTTTAGGTCCATCCTTGAATCAGGACGGGGAGTACACTGGCCAGTGCATCTGTAATATAATGCTAAATGATGTCAAATATCTCACTGGATGTGGCACTGACAGCCCTTCTACATTCTTCAGCTGAAATGGATCAATTTTCAAGAAGGTTATAGCCTTAAGAATGAGGAATATTTCATATTGTAGAGATTATTATGAAAAGATTAAATATGCATACATGCTTTATTTTTATCATCTATCATTTACTGGAAATAGTGTTAGAAACCATAATGAAAGCGTAAATCTTAGATGAGAGTGCTTGGCACACTTGGATTATTTCATCACTAAGGATTTTCTTCCCCTTCGCCATGTTCCCCTGCCAAGGGCTTCAGCCTCTATGTAGAGAAACATGCAGAACTTGCCCTTAGCTCATGTGCTTTCACTCAGAAAGGCTTTTGGGGATCCAGTCTAGCTGGCTAATCCAGTGCCGATGGGCAAATGGCTACAGGGAAGAAGAGAAAACACAAAGTGCTGTGTCGGAATTCCTGCATTTTCCGATGCTGCAGAGAAGAGCTGCTCCTGTGCCTTCTAGCCCTGCACAGCTCTCGCCATCTGCAGTGCTGGGACCTGGGTTGTTCTTTTTCTCCTCAATGAGTAGGACCAGGCCATGGGGTCCCTGGTAACACAACAAATGGTAGTGATCATATTCACACTGCTATAGAGTGAAGCCAAAGGGCCTCTTCCGAAAAGGACCAACACGCCCCAGCGAAGTAACTCAGGCCCCAGGCAGCACCGTCTTCTAGAGACAGAGCTTTACGCTGAGTAGCTTGGTGGTACCCAGTATCTGTCTGCTCACCTCCCACCTGGGACCCTCATGCAGGCCTGGCTTCTTCCTACTCTGCCTCGCTGTCTCCCTCTGATACTCCTGAGCATAAGTTCAGGGCACAGTTCTCATTTTTGGCAGAGTAATTGGAAATAAAGATGGGGAGAGAATGTGCATGACTGCATGACGAATCTTGGCTCCGCAAACTGCTGGAGCTGTGAAGGACTACTGGAGATCTGCCACACAACATAGGGGCTGCTGTTATAACAATGCACTATGTTCTCGGAAATTTCTGGAAAAGCTCTCGCACCACAGTGTATGCACACATCAAAGTACCACGTGCACTTTAATGCGTACAACTTACACTTGTCAGTTAAAAAAATCAGAAATAGTCTCAGCACTTGGGAGGCTGAGGCAGGAGGGCCAACAGCTGGTCAGCTTGGAGAACACAGCAAGAAGCCAGCACGAAACCAAAGAAACTGAAGTTGTTCTTCTTTCTTACCCCTCAAGGCTTTCATGTAAGTGGCTTACCTTCAGCTCAGCCTTCATGGAAGACAAATTACTTTTTTAAAATATATATTCGTTTCCTTTTTGTAGTGCTGGGGGTTGAACCCAGGGCTGTGTGCTAGGAGCATGCTCTACTGCTGGCATACACACCCTCATGTACATCTTTAAAGAGAATGATGCCGAGAAGTCCACACATAGCTAATGTATATTAAAATAAACCACAGAAACTAAAGCAGTATATGAATGGTGACTGGCAGTGACAGATGAGACTGTGGGGATGCAGACTGGCCAATGACGAAAGCTAGGGGCATAGTCGGCCTTGGCAGGGACTGGGAGGAGGACCAGTAAGGGCAGGACAGAAGCAGCAGGAGGGGGGCAAGAGAGAGGCATAGGTGGCGTGCCTGGCCGGGATGGTGACTCACTGTGATAGCCAACTGCTGAGGGCAGGCACCCTCCCCTTGGCACTCACGACCCTGAGATCCAGAACAGGAGCTGGTTTGGTGCAGCAGGTGGGGACAGCCTGGTGACAGCAGCCTGGGGCAGAAAAACCAAGGAAGTGGAGCTTGTGGTGCAGAGGTGAAGGGACAAGAGCTACATGGGGCTACACATGAGACCCAAGGAACTTCAGTGCTGTGCCTGGATCTTAGAGAGCAAGAGGGCAGATTTAGGGGTGTGGACCACCAAGGAGGCGGCGTGGATGGCGTGCCAGGAGGGTAGCGTGAGCCTGATGGCAAGGGGCAGTGGCGACCTGGCAGGCAGTGGGCGCCTTTTTCCAAGTAAAATGCAAGAGACTGTGCTTAGATTATACCATTTCTAGAAGTTGGTATAATCTAAGTACAGGAATTTGGCATGATATAAAATTTGAAGTCAAACTATAATTACACAAAACTTAAAATCTATAAAAATATACAGTGGTAAAAAAGACAAAAGAGAAAAATATATTTGTAAGGAAAATGATGTATGAAGACAAGAAACATGTATGGTTAACATATATATATATATATATATATATATATATATGTATGTATAATTCTTAACATGAACCAAACCTACAGAGATAATACTTTAAACACAATAGATTCATAAAGGTGAAAAATGTATGTTCTTCCTAAGGCTAGAGAAAAGTGTGGCCAGAATGGTACACTGTTCAGCCCACACCCACCCATCTGGTCATTCATTCTTTCATTCATTTTTATTGGAGACTGGACTTCTTTATTTTTGACTTTTAAAACAGTCCTATAATGTTGCTCAGGTGGGACTTGAACTTGTAACCCTCCTGCCTCAGCTTTCTTCACTGCTGGAATTACAGGTGTGTAATGTACAGCACACACTTTTTCAAGTTTCTATGTTTATTTAGTTCATGTTTGCAGTATATAATGATTACATTTTGGGTCTGGGAATGTACAGAACACACCTTCATTCTACATCTTTAATTTTATTTTCTTTTTTTGGCAGAACCAGGGATTGAACTCAGGCCCTTGAGCTTGGCAGGGAAGCGCTTATTCCACTGAGCCATCTCCCCTGCCCCCATTCTACATCTTTAAAACCTGCAGTTTGGATTTATAATGTTCTCAAGCCAATGAAGTGGCTACTGGCCTGTGGTGCTCCAGGGAGGTGGTGGAATGGCTGGGAGGTGGGGCTCAGCAGGAGGGAGTTGGGTGTTTAGGGAGGTACCCTGCAAAGGTCTCTTAGCTGCTTATCTAGCCTGTTGCAAAGGCAAAATGCCTGAAACCCAACGTTAAAGGGGGAAAGGTACATACAGCTCATAGTCTGCAGAGGTTTCAGTCTGTAACTGGCTGGCTCCAAGGCAGGAAGGGTGGCATATGGCAGAGGAGCAACTGTTCCTGGCAACGGAACAGATGAAAGCAAGCAAGGGAAGAGGGAGTCAAGCCTCTTTCTGTCCCTCATGCTGTGTGCAGGCTGTCCTAGGTGGGGAGGGGGGCAGCACCACACCCTTAATCCCACCACTGGACCATGACTCAGTGGCAAACTCAGATTCAGCCACCTCTGAAAGGCCTGCCTCCATGACTCCCTGAGGTTTTGAGGGAGACATCTAGACACAAACCGTAACAGAGGGATCCTGAGAACCTGACTCCCAATCTCCTATTTACTTCTGGTTGGCATGAGCCCAGCAGTGCCCTCTGCCACTGCTTCCACGATGATAAACTATGCTGTTATAGACTCACAGAACAGGGTGAACCAAGCATGGACTAGAACTTCTCGAACTGTGAGCCAGATGAAGCTTTTCCTTGAGTTGAGAATCATACTTTGTTAGTGACAGAAAACTGGCGAACACAATGCCCACAGCTTGCGGGGCAGTGTTGCCACCTGCAGGCCTCTATCCATTACAAAGACACAGGTTCAGGCTCTCAGTGACAGCACTGTTCATGATGGCAAGAGTTGGAAACAATGTAAATGTCCTCTGTGCTCTGATAACATTGCAGGGAAATACCAAAAATGACCATTTCCTAACTTTTAAATTATGTATTTTCTGAAGAGAAATGTCAAGTGTCAGGCTGCTCAGCTCAAGCTGGAGCAAGAGCAGAATGTGAACTGGTCCCTGGTCCAGTGTGTTTTCAATGATGCATTATTTACACATCAATCACTTACTTACTAGCTGCCTCTTGCTATGGTATGGCTGAGCTTGGGTTGAAGTAATCCTTTCTTCTTTAAGAATGGCCCCAAACACTAGCCAAGTAGTGCTGAAACTTAAGCTTTATAAAGAGCTTTCTTTATGTGGAACAGTGGGAGTCTTCAGTGTAATGCAAAACCAAACATTGTATGCTGAGGTTGCTAACACTGACAGTAAATTATTGTGTTAAGTTTCTAATGCGCCTAATTTATAGATAAAACTTTATCATAGACATATATGTATGGGGAAAAATTTACACAGGGTTCAGTACTATGAATATTCTTGTGTATCCCCTAGGGGGTCTTAGAACATAACCCCTGGATGTTACAGTGTAATATCTGTGTCAAAAAACAGTACACTACACACACTATCTCTTCAACACAAGGGAATTTCTAGATGGCTATGTGAGAATCTTAATATGGGAAGTGAAATTCACAGTCAAGAGGGACAGGAGAACTTTTTCTGACAGTTATTTATTTCCTTCTTGAAAAATGCATTGTTTTCAATAAAATTTCTGAGTAAATAAATATGAATTTTAGAACTGTTCACGTTATACATCCAAAGGGAAATTAAGCTGTGCACAAGCTGACTGTGCTTCTCTTCCTCTCAAGCCTCGTCACTAACCCGATGACGGTAACAAGGGCATGAAGACGGAGAGCTTCTCAGGCTGTGCTGGAGTCCTGGCTTGCTCGCTCACTGAACGACAACACCAGAGTCAATTAACTTCTTAGACTTCAGTGTGTTCACCTCCTGGTCCTGCTTTGAGGATTACATGAGACACTACGTATAAATTGCTTATCTTAGAGCTTGGTACACATTATGTGCTCAATAAATGCTCTGTTCCGAGCACAATTCCTTTCCTGTTGCTTTTTGGCTCTGGACCAGCTATAATTGTTTCCCTCTTGCTAAAATAATGTTCTTAGGATGAGCAGTGTAGCTCAGGGGTGGTATGATTAAATGACTGCCCTGCACGCACAAAGCTTGGGCTTCAGTCCCCAGCATGACCAAAAAGTGGAGTTTAAGATTCTAAGTTTCTTATCCCAATTTCACAACAGCCCTACTTTTACTTTGTTTTGGAGAAACTAAGTGGCCAGCTGAAGGTGAATTCCTAGAACTTGAAAGTAGATCTTGTGATATCAGGAGCTTCTCCCCCTCTAGCATGGTTTTCTGAAAAAGCCGCAGGTGTGCCCTCATTTTGATGTGCGCTCAGGCTGAATCTAAAATCCAAGGCATTTGGAGCTTGTTGTGGTGGCACACGAGTACAATTTAGGAGGACTGTGGCAAGTTTGAGGACACCCTGGGCTACACAGGGAGCTTAAGGTCTCGGTGCAGGACACCATGAGCCCTACTCCATCAGGATACACCGGGGACCATGAAGCATTACATTACTTCACTTAGTACTTTGGGCATCACAAAGCAAACTGCTACTAGTGACTCAGTTCTGTTGATGATTTTCCTTTAAAAGACTTTGGATTTGTCTATAATGTTAGTGATGACAGCATAAAGAAGCAGACAATAGAAAAAGAAAAACAGAGAGGTGGCTAACTCACTCACATACCTCTTCTAGCCTATGAGCTGCTGCCTCCATTTGAGGCATTTCCACTGAGGTGCTACTATGCTCAGTCCAATAAAGATTTCTTCACTGGCTTAGCAAAGTAGACTGATATGGTATCTCCAATGAATAGCCAGGGAAGAGAAGTTACATAATTTCCCCAAGGTTCTTCAGTGATTTAATGACAGGACAGATTTGAGCTCAGTCACACGCTTTCTAATTTGCACAAAGGGATTATCTCTTCCTAGCTTTAATTTTTTTCAGAGGATTTTCCCAGAATCAGCTCTATGTTTACTTTAGAATAAAAAAGTATTACACTAGGCACACAGAGAAGATAGTATTGGAGTCTTGGTAAATTTCTTAATAGACTCAGAGCAAGTGATTTCCTTGAGGTTTTTGATCTTTTGAGACCGATTTGGCTCAAACTGAGAATATTCAGCATCTTTTAATAGCTGAGAACCCTTAACACTGTCCTTGAATATAGGTATGTTTTAGTCTAATGTAATTCTACTCCAATGTAATTCTACTCAGTTCACTTAGTAGAAAATTCAGTGGCATTCCGCAGTAGTACCATTGCTGGCCTGGATATCTTAATGAGGAATCAATTGCATAGGATGGTTATCATGGGCTCTGACATTGAGAGTGTAACTAAGTGCTATTTAATCAGCCCCCAACATGCATGTGCACACACACACACACACACACACACACACACACACACACACACACACAGTGAGTGCTGCATTACTAGGCTCTTTTGTGTGACTCCAAATGCAAATTCTAGAAACCATTATTTCAAACGGGTCAACTTCCTTAGGCATCCTGGAATCATTCTGGGTCACCAACTCTCTTCTGGGACATGTTGCAGTCAGAAACCTTGGTCCTAGATCTAACTTAGTTGCCCAGAACGAGGGGATCTCGGGGACACAGAGGCAGACCAGGCAGTTTAAAATGAAGAGGCAGGCATTTTAATGAAGAGGCAGAAGGACAACTATTGATTTACATCACCTATAAATCACAATCTTTTCTTTCAGCAGGATCACTAAGAACGCACCAGCACTATGCACTATCACTAGGTGAGAGGAAGATAGAGAAGTTGGGGCTGCAGTTCCCTGTGTGGGGATGTTCCTGTGTTAGAGCTGCTCATCAAGATCCCAAGCGGAAGGATGTATCAGTGCTTTGTGGTTGCCAAGTGAGGCATAACTGTAATGAGAAGAACTGATGTGATATAACTCTAATGAGGCAAATTCCACCTATAGTGAAAACTGCCACAACTGTCACATTACTAAAGCTCTGGACATGGGATGCAAATATGTGGGTTATTGACTGATTATGAGAGGTAAAGTATTCAATGTATACTCAGGATTACAAGAGGAGCTGCAGGAATACAAAATGTTCCAACTCTACTCTTGAGAAATGAAAATCTGACAAGAGGCGAACTGTTAATATTTCTTATTGGCACATAATGGAAAGGCCGCTAACAGTCTCACAGCTGTTCATTAGAATCAGATCTGGAGCTGCAGCATAGTGTCCTGAAAGGAAGTCCCAGAGGGTCTTAGTGAATGTGGATTTTTGGTAAGGTTTAAATTTCCATCTTGCAAACTGAGGGTTCTGAACCTCAGCCCACGGCTTCAGGAATTCCTAGATATGTTAACCAAAACACTGCCTTTACCTCCACATCCTTGTGCACCTACTTCTGAGGAATGGCTGAGGAAGGTTTATGAGACATAAGGCATTCCATGAAAAAATTGCCTCACAACACGCAAATACTCCAGTCATCTTAGTGATAGGAATGTGTCCTTAAACAAACCAACTACCAAGGGCATACATAGAAAGATTTATGGCAGCCCGGAAATAGGAAAAGAAAAGAAAAGCCAAGTACATAATCAATACTTGGGGGGCTGAATAAACAAATCATGACAAGTTATAAGATGAGACACTGGAAGCAATTACCAACACAAGTCAAAAGGGAATTGAGTCACGTGAGAAATGCTCACTGTGCACAGGTAAAAAGCAGTTATAAACCCAGGTGTAAGTTATGATTCTAAAGCAGAAGCAGGGTCTCTTTGTATTCATCCCACGTATGCAAGCAGGTTGAATGACTGTCACAGGGTCTCACTATGCAGGTCAGGCTGGCCTTCAGCTCACTTTGTAGCTCAGGCTGGTCTTGAACTCACAACAATCCTCCTGCCTCAGCCTCCCGAATGCTGGGATTACAGGCATGCGCCACCACACCTGGCTTTAAACTCCTTTTTTTGAGACAGAGTTTCACTATGTAGTTCAGGCTGATCTGGAACTCAGTATGCAGTCGAGGCTGGCCTCAAACTTGCAGTGATTCTCTTGTCTCAGCCTCCCAAGTGCTGCAATTACAGGTGTGAATTGAAAGAGAGCTCTATTGTGTTAATGAATTAACTAGGCAAGAAGAGAGTGACATACTTACTATTCCCAAGCACTAACGTAAGAACTGATTTAGAGGCCATTCTGAAAGCCACTGAGTGAAAAGGCAGTTGGGGACAGATCATTTATTAGTACAAAGAGAAACACGATGTTTACAATGGAAGTATCTGTCAATTCTACTCTAACAATAACCAAAAGTAGCATGAAAAGTAAGTAACGTACGTCGTGACACTCTAGGCTGCCTTGTGCTACCACTGGATCACCTAAGCAGTTTTCCTGACAAGTGAGCATTCTGTGCGCAACAATGGAGGGTTAAGCCAGTAAATCAGGACTGGACTAAATGTCAATGCCACGGAAGTTAAAAAAAGCTTATTTTTTTAACTTGCATATTTTGAAGGAGCTAGGCAGATTCTTGGATTCATTTTACCTGCCTAACACAATTAGAGTTCCATTCCTATGTACAGGGAAGGAGCAGGTGACTCTGCTGTGTGAAAGCAGGCTAAAGGGAAGTGGCTATACAATGCAGTATGTGATCCTTACGTGGATTATGGATTAAGGAAAAAAAAAAAAACAACCAAAAAACAGAACCAAGCCAAATATTCTAGGACCTTCATTTGCTTGACAGATGGCCCAGATTCAGTTTTTATCACCTGAGTGGCTTTCCTTAAGTTTGTCCCAAAGACATCATAAAGTGTCCAATCACAAACTCAGTGCTGAGTTGGAGACCGAGGCTTGCAAGGTCACAGTGTGACTCTGGGCAAGTGACTCCACCTTATGCAGGTTCCCCTCTGAAAAATGAGTTGGTGAGAGCCCCTTCCCGGTTGCCCCACTGTGCTCCCACCCACATTTCCCTCCCTTGGGAGTTCCTCTCAGGGGAGACACAGCCACATTAATCTGGATGGACACTGCACTTTCTGGGAATGTATTGTACTGTCTTCAGAGACAGCTTTCTTATATTTCTATTGGGATGATTTGGCTCTTTAAATTAATTTTGTAGGGAGACACTCATGTCATTCTTTGTTTCTTGCTGTATAGTTTCCTTTCTCTGGAAAAAAAATCCTCATAAAAACAATTTACAATATATCAAAATATTGACAGGAATCTTAAGCCCTAATGTCTGAAGTTATCTGTGGGCATGATTTATTATAGAAGTTCCACTGTTATAACTTGGCAATTAGGAAATATCGATAAATGCAAACATATCATTGATGTCAATTAGAAAAGCATGAGATTGATGAGCTTTCCAAAGTTCTCTGACACAAGCGGTTAGAGAGTAATGCCCATCAATACACATCTAGCCATTGCAAATGCAAAGATAGATTAGTCTGCCAGGAGACAAAGGGTGCTTTCCCATTTAAAGTGATATTTAAACAGATGAGCAGGTAGTCAACAGGAGTATCTAACAGAACCCCAAGTGAAATCCTGCAGACAAAACAGGCTTACTGGTGAATTACCACTGGTAGGCAAGGCAAGTGTCTTAAGAGCATAAGGGTGGCTTCACCAGTGGAGGGCAAGAGCTCCAGTAAGGGGTACCTGCTGATGAAGAGCGCATGCCAAGCAGACCCAAGAAAAGGGCAATTCTTAGGGTAACATCTTAGACTACACTAATATAGTCTAGACTATATTAGACTATACTAGTACTCAGAAGTACCTTGCATATTTTGAAGGAGCTAGGCAGATTCTTGGATTCATATTTATCTGCATAACACAATTAGAGTTCCATTCCTGTGTACAGGGAAGGAGCAGGAGTTGAACTTGAGCTACTGAGAAAATGGAGGTAATCCCAGTACTCTAGGAGGCTGGGGTAAGAAGACTGTAAATTTGAGCCCACTCTGGGCCACTTAGCAAGAACTTCTCCCAAAAATGATGGCAGGGGGAGGGGAATGAGGATGTAGCCCAGGGTTCACTGTTATAACTTGGCAATTAGGAAATATTGAAATCATTACAAAAGAAAAAGAAAAAAAAATAAAGCAGTAGTGACACATACTGCCTGAAGAACCTTGATAACACTGAGCTAAGAGGAAGACAGGCATAAACGAATTCCACTCACACAGAATGCCCCAAACTGGCAAATCCAGAGACAGAAAGTTGGGTAAGACTAGCACAGTGGGTTTGCGGACTGCGCAGGGGAAGAAAGTCACTACTATGTATATGGCATTTCCTCTTCTAAAGATAGAACTGGGGGCTGAGCCCAGGATCTTCACCCTGAGCTACATGCCCAACCCTTTCATATGTATTTTTAATTTTATTGTGAAACAGAATTTTGCTAAGATACTAAACTGTCCAGGCCAGGCTTGAACTTGCTATCTTCCTGCCTCAGTCTCCCAAGCTGGGATTATAGGCCTGCATCACAATGTCTGGCTTGTGTTTCTTTTGGGGGTCACGAAATGGTCTAAAACTGATTGTGGCAATGGACTCTGAGCCTATACCAAAATCCACTGATCTTTAAACTTTACATGTGTGAATTTTGTGGTATGTGAATTGTATCCCAGAAAAGCTGTTATTAAAAAAGGTTCTAGCACCTGCTTAGGGAAGCACAGGGACTGGGGTTCAATCCCTGGCACCACAAGCTGTTCCCGGTCCTGCCCCCGGGGTGCACTGGGCCAGCTACCACCAAGTCCTGGCGTGGCAGCACATGTCTAATAATCCCAGCACTGGGGAGGCTGAAAACAGGAAAATCCTTACGAATCTCAACTGTATGGTGAGACCTTGAACAAAAAAAAAGGTTCTAGTTGGATGTGAAATGCTTATTCTTGTTGAATAGAATGCAGTATTGTTCTTCCATTTGCAGACTGATGCCATCACAGGGATTTTCATTAGTGTACTGCACCGAGTGGTCCAGGGGCTGAGGAGAACTAAATGAGAAACTTCAGGTTGTTTGGCACTGGGCCAGCCAGCCCACCCCAACTGAAACCCTGATACTAGTTCCTCTGGGGCTGTGCTTTTGTATTTGCTCTGGGGTTGGCACCCACGAGCAACTGCCTGCTGTGCTTTGAGAGATCTTCTTGCTTCGATCAGCATGATCAGAGATTCCCGAGCTCACACACTGCAGCTGCAGATAGTGCTAAAACAGACCTGAATAATGAGCATACTCATGGTGATGATAAACTTAAAAAAAAACACAAACCTACAGTATCTTTCTTTGTATATAGCTGATATCAGTCTTTTCCTCCCAATGAACCAGAAAGGATACAGAGCATATGACTTTCTTAATACCTTCAAAAATAAATTTTTTTGGGGGAAGTAGCAGTAGTGGGGATGAGCACCTGGAGCTCTTACTCTAGACTCCAACCCTTTTTTTCAGACAGGTCTCCCTTAGTCACTAAGTTGCCAGGTTGGGCTCAAACTAGTGATGCTATGGCCTCAGTTTCCCAGAGTGTTGGGATGACAGATGTCTGTCAGCCCCTCACCAACCCTTCCCCACTGCAAGACTTAGTTCTTAAGGATATATTTCTGCTATTCTTTGAGAATAAAGTCTTGTTATCTTCCTTGGTTGCTACTAAGACTGTCATTTAATATCAGCTCGAAATCTTGAAAATTACCATCAAATATACTTCATCCTACTGAATGAAAGCACCTTGAGTCTTCAGTTCTAAACAGAGTTCATTTAATTTAAAGGAGAACTCAAGAGTTTGAATCTCTGTTCAGCAGTATTAAAAGAATCACTGGTGTGATGTGCAACTGAATCCCAGCTACTGAGGAGACTGAGGCAGGAGGACTGCAAATTGCAGGCTTGCCTTGGTGACTTTGAGACTCTGGTCTAAAAAGGGGTGGGGCATGGGGGTGGGAATATAGGTCAGTGGCAGAGCACTTGCTCAGTGAGGCCCTGGGCTCCATGCTCAGTACTGGAAAATAAAAAGGTTTACTTTGGATAGATCCTGAGGTCAGGCTGGCCATGACAACAACCCAAGACAAGCTCCCCATTCTAGCCTTCTGGAAAGCCTGTGCTGGTGCGGGGCTGTCAGGATGAGTAGCCAGGGCTGGGTCCTGAGTACTGGGTGTCAGCTGTGGCTGCATTCTGCCATCACAAGGAGCATCAGAAACTCTAAGGTCTGAGTCCACGCCCAGAGACTGAAATCCAACTGATGCCACTAAGTCACCAGGATTTGTAAAGATATCCCCTGGTGATTCTAGGGTCAAGTCAAGGCTGAGAATTGCAAATAACTGAGTTTGAAGAGCTCATTAAAGGAGAGATAGCCTGTGGTCTTTCCTCTAAGTATAAATATAAAGTGGAACTAAATGTTAAATATACTGCAACAAATAGACACGAAACATTTTGGAGTTCGGCTTAGTTCTGTCTTTCCTTGGGGGAAATGTAACATGGTTGTTTGGAGACTGGTTATAGTTTTTTCCTTAATCTGTTTGGATATGGCAATTCTACTATGGGGGATCTGTGTATCTGACAGGTTTCTGACAAAGAATGCACTGTTCTCCATTTAGGGCCCTTTTCTCACTGAGAAGGCTAAGTAATTGGGGAGTCCTGGTCCTCCATGCCCAGTGGTTCCAGGTGTGCAAGGATGTGGGTGGGGACACATGCTCTTTCCTATTTAGACAGAGATTCAGATCTTCAGTGATAGCTGGAGAACACAATGGTGCCACAGCTGACATCAGCTGAGAGCTCCCAGCTCTTGCTCTGAGCTCTGAGTGGTCGTTTCACCAGCTGGACATCATCTCTGCAGCCTTCATGTCAGCACCAGAGTTAGCCCTCTGGCTCTGCTCCATTATCCGTGCGCTACTTCAGTGGGAACTGTCTTTGTGATCTCACTGGCAGCGATCCTCTGAGGCTCTGAGGGCTGCGGGTGGCTGTATTCTGTTTCTCCATGTGCTCCCAGGAACTCAGGGTAAAGTGGCCAGGAATCATGGGGCAGTGGGAAATGTCACTTTCCTCACAGACCTAGTTTGACACAGGACCTCAGTGGACAGGAATTAGGCACAGATATGTAGTACACAGTTAATCCAAGTTCTACGCACCCATGAAGAGCAATGAAAGGAACGTGTGGTACTGCGGTGGAGACTCAGCTCAGGGCCATGGCTCTGGCCCTTCCTGGTACAACATCTCTAGCTTAATTTTTCCAAGCCGTTTTCCTGCATTTCCCTAAGCCTTAGTTTGCTCACTGTAAAATGGTGAGGTCCTACAGGGTCACTGTACATAATTATGTCCCATATCAGCAGCATCTGATCTGAGTCCATGGCGCCTATTCCTCAAGCCCTACAGATGCAGACTGGCAGGTGCAGGGAGCCCTGCTTAGTCACAGCACTCAGAATCACACCTGCCTTGGCAGTGCCACCGACTGTGGGAAGGCTGGTTCTGCTACCTCCAACCTCCTCCTGTAAGAACAAGAGGAACATGGACTTCTAAGGCATCCCACAGGGTGCAGGCAGAGGGGGCAGGCACTGGTGGACCTAGGTGTCTGACTCATCAGGGTCTTTTCATTCAGCTTTCTGAGCGAGAATTATGTGCCTCACCAAGCCAGTCCAAAGCAGCTTAGTGTATCCCAACCTCCTACTTTCTCCTTAGTTCTCCCATGAAAATATGAACAAATTATGTCTTAGTTTTCCATTACTATGACAAATACTTGAGGTAATCTGCTTACACAGAGTGAAGGGTGATTTTGACTCATAAGTTTGGATATTTCAGGCTCTGGTTGGTCTGCTGCTTCTGGGCCTGTGAAGGGGAAGCACCTCACAGAAAGGGTGGCAGAACGAAACTGCTCTCTTTATGGGAGCCAGGAAGACACAGAAGGGGCCATAGTCCTCCTGGAAGGTATGTGTCCAGTGACCTCAATTCTTCCCATGAGGCTTCAACTCTTAAAGGCATGACCTCACTTCCTCCGATGAGGTTCCATCATCTCCCTATAGGGTCAAGTTGGGGCCTTCAACATGCAGGCCTCGGGAAATCAGGATCCTAAGTATCACTGCAGGTGCTCGCTGCCAATTGCCACCAGACAGGATGTTACAGTCACTTGTAGGTCTCATTAGTGCTCCATGGTATGGGTGTTTCTGGCTGAACACTTTTTCCCAAATGGTGTAATGAATGATAGGACACCACTTCTAAGAATTTCAAGTATGTGTAAATCTAGTCCTTTGAAATTATAGCATGCAGTTCATGTGATACTTTCTAAGTATTATCACATGTAAGGACATTGTGATCTGTGTCCTGGATAATGTGTATGCTTCAAGTAGTTTAAAAAAAGTAGAGATGTAGCTCAGCAGTAGGAAGCTTGCCCAGCACACGAGGTTGTGGGATTGATCTCCAGCACCACAATAAAAAAAACCAAAAAACTCCAGGTTCCTCAAATGTGTATATTTAGGTTCCTTGCACTGTCCCAGTGCAGTCTGCCCTCAGCAGCCACAGGCTCTGCATCTGTGGAAGCAACAGAACTGAAATGGCAGCACACATGGCTGGGCGCAACTGCAGTCCCCAGGACTTGGGAGGTGGGGCCGGAAGATCACTTCAGTCCAGGAGCGTGAAGCCAGTCTGCGTAAAAGAGTAGACCTGGTCTCAAAAAACGAAAACTGCAAACAAAACTATTTGCATTGCATATGAAGGATTTTCTCCCTTGTCCTTACTCCCTACCCAATACAGAACAACTACTAATGTAGCATTTCTGCTGCATTAGGTTCCCTAAATTGTCTAGAGATGATGTGCAGTGCATAGGAAGATGTGTGTAGGTTCTGTGCAAATACCACACAGCTCCCAGAAGGCACACCAGCACCTCCAGGTCTGCTTGCCCAGGGTGAAAGGTGTCCTGACACTGGTCCCCTATGGAGACTGAGGGCTGATCAATCATCACAGGGACGCCTGTGCCATCAGGCCTTTCTACCTACCCAGCCTCCGTCTGGAGGAGCTGCTTGCTAGGACCACTCATAGCTGCTTTCCTACCTTCTTTGGGCACAAGGTTTTACTTCCAAATGCCGATGGGCCCTGTCTGCAAAGACTGTTTTCCCATAGCCCATCTTTCCCTTCACTGCAATGTGATGGCAATGATGGAAATAATCAAGATTGCATAGTCTGATTTTCTGCTCGGCCCTCTCGATTATATTCTGTGAAAACACTATCAGCATGTAATAAATATTTGAGCAAAACTGCCCCTTGGAATTTAGTCTTCTAAGCTCCAACTAAAGCACTACAAAGCATGGGCAGTGGCAGGGGAGGGGGTGGCTGGTCCATATTATAGCATGAGCCCCGTGCCGGGAGCCTATAGATTAGCAGGGCCTCCAGCATGGATTCAGCCACATGGCAGAATGCCTGAAAGATGACAGGCAGCTGCTCTGTGCCTGTAGCTTAGAGGTCATACAGTAGGACAGGAACATCACCACTGGGATGGATTTCAGCACTTGGGTTTGTGAAGGTACAGAAACACGAACCCAAGGCACCAACGACATTGTGAATGTCTCTCACTTAAGGAACTTGCACCTGGGGCCAAGCACTGTGCCATGTGCACCACAAACATGCCAAGGATGGACAATCAGGTCCATTTTACAGAAATGGAAAGCAAATCTCACAAAAAGTCATTTGCCTGTCTATACAGCTAGGAGTAGACAACGAGCCCTAAAAACCACTCCTGCCTTCCCCTTCTGCACCTTCCCATGGTGTCAAAGATGGAACACCCAGACCTGGCAGGATCCTTCTGCACACGGTTAGTTCACAACATCTCACCTCTGCTTCTCAGCTGATTCAGTGTGTGTGCACAATATTTCATATTCTAGAGGATGGGCCTGGCTTCCGTTTTGGATCTTCCTTTCTGGAGCTCACATCCTCAGGCAAAGGGGGATTTTGAATGGGAGTGTTACTTAAGAGGGTACAGGTGCATCTTATCTCACTTTGGACCAGACAAATACCACACAGCACACAGGGCAGGTACAATGAGAAGATCAATGGTCAGACAGGCTATGTTCCCTGGTTGCAGTAAGTCAGGGCCTGGACTGGCACCCACCAGTACTTCCAGGGAACATTTGCTTCCAGGCCTACCCATCCAGCCACCCTGCGTGTATTAAGCAGTACTGAAGTGCTTGCCACACCTAGAATGGTAAATGAGAGGGCAATCCTGTCCTTCCAGATGCTACCAGACAAAGGACAGCAATCACTTAGTAAAATGCCAGTGAAAACAATGCACCAAGTGCTATAAGGTGAAGTCATATGGAGCACTCTGGTGGCCCAGAGGATGAAGGGAGTTCACTGGGTGAGAAAGGAGGATGGGCACTGGAGGGCTTTGCCAGGGGAGCTGCTGACTGCAGAAAGGGGTGCACTTCCGGTGCTTTGTCAGATAAGTACAAAGACCCAGGTCACAGGCATCCCCCAGTCTCTTAGGATTCATGGCTGGACTGGAGCCGATGTCACAGGACAGGCTGCATGTGGTAAAGAACAGACCTGAGTGAGCCATTTTCTGAATCATGCCCTGCACTGCCCCTGAGAGAAAAAAGTACTAGAAAAAACTGGGCTGAGTTCCAAACATTACTTCCAGTAAGAAAAATATTATGAAAACCATGGACAGCTACATGTATAGCTGCAAAAGACACTGAAGAATTATTTAGAAACTAAACACCTACTTTGGCTCTAAATAGGCCCTAGTTTAGAGAAAGAAGAAACTATTTTTTTCCCCAGTCTTCTCCACTGGAAGTTCATTAGTAAACAGGGGATCCACACCCCTCACCCCTGGGAAAGCACAGCTTCTGCTTCAAACTCACTGCCCCTTTTCTCCGGTGACTACCATCTGTGTAACAGTCCTGCCAGCTCTGAGTGTTAGAAGCTTTCACAAGGTGTAGCCAAAGGCTTTTCTCAACTACGCCCTGGCGTGGACAGCTGAGGCTGTAAAGAAGCAGCACATTACATAACCTGGTCTTATGTAAGTCAGCAACTCTGCAGTGTCTCAGGAGCAGCCCTCTCTACACCCACAGGCACAAGTTGGCTTGTGGGGGCCAGGGTGAGTGGGGTAGGATGCAGTTGTCCTGGCTCCCAAGTCACCAGTCGGACAGTCACTATGTACTGAGCTCGATGGTACACGTGCACGCGTGTGGTGACTCAGGAATATACTCACCCATCAGTGGAAGGGAGCAACCTGTGGGGAGAAGCCCATCGAACCTCAGCAAGGCAGCTCACCTGCAGCTGTTCAACAGCCGACTGGTGAAGCACACCTTGCACTATCAGAAATCTTAGAAGTCAGTGTGTCTGATCCCTTACTTTCTCACGGGGAGGCCTAGAGCGTGACAGCCTTCCAGGGCTTACTCTGTGACAGGTTGTGACAGGGAGCCCTTGTGATCTTTGGTGGCTGCTATTTTTACTGCCTTGAGGTGGGATGGGGGAGTCGAGCACTCTTAGCTGCATGGAGTGGAAATGCTCAAAGAGGAAGATACTTAGAAGGGTGATTTAACCTTACACTTGCATGAGTAGCATTGTGTATCACCAACTGAGATCACTAGGATACAATCTTACGAGAACTTTTACAACTCATTATTCATAACTGACCAGTTCATGAAAACAATAGCCTTAATGCCTAGATTGGGGAAGATGTCAAAGTTCTTTAAAAGTTTTTGTTTTAAAAATCTCTTATTTATTCATTTTGTACAGGCTCTCACTATGTAGTTTGGACTTATAGTGATCCTTCTGTCTCAGACTTCCCAGCACTGGGATTACAGGTGTGTGCCACCATTCCCAGTCTTGGTGGCCTGCATGGCTTGGGGCCAGCACAGCATGTAGCAATGGGGATTGAACCTGGGTCCTTGAACTTGCCAGGCAAGTGCTTAGGCTACTGAGCTATCTCCCCTGCCCAAGGATATAAAATTTCTAATGCATGACTTGGCACTAGTATTTCAGAAACATATCAAGTACAAAACTAACAGTAACTTAAGACTGGTAGCGTTGGGGGCTCAGTGGTTGAAGAGTCTAGTGCTAACAAAAAAAGGGGGAGTGATATTCCTTCCCTTTTAGCAGAAAAGCTGAATGCTAGCAATGTTTTCAGAGATTAAATATCACAACCAAGGACAGACAGCTACTGAATAAGTGCTAAAACTGTGGTGTATCTTGTGAAGAACCTCCTTTTTTTCTCTTACCACACTTGTTACATCTGGGTGAGGGACATAAAAATGGTTTCTAGACTAAGAGATACATAATTTGGAGAAATTCCTCCAGCATCAAGCAAATGATCCTTCTTATGCACTCCGACAAAAATCCATTCAATCTGAAGAGAAAATTCAGCTGCTCATCTCCAGCACTAAGGAAACAGGCATCCCTCCTTGGAGGCGCCCTAACATGAAGGTCATTACTTCCCTGTCACCTCGGGGGATGTGGTACCAGAACACACATTAATGCAAGCAAGGGGAGTGCCCCCTATTGCCCTTCCTGGAAGAGGTGGACTCTTTGTCGTCTTGGGGGAGGCTCTTCTGCATAAGCACGGCTGCAGTCAGCTCTGATTACTTAAAAGGACAAGCAATGCAGCCCAAAAGGTGTCCGCTGAAGGGCACTTCAGTCAGTGCTTGTCAGGAGAGTGCAACAGAGCTGCAACCTTCAGATCTGTGGCAGATTCTGAGCAAACGCTTAAATAAGCTGGCTGAACTTTCACATTTTCACAATGTGTTTTTTCCCCCTCTTTTGAAGCCAGAGGGGTTTTGTGAGAAGGGATAAAGGAGCCTGGCCTCTAGAAATCAGACTATTCATGGGCCTCCAAGAGGGTAAGCCGCTACCTTATAGCAAGAGTGCTAAGGCTCAGAAAATCGGAACAGGCACCCAACCAAGGCTCAGAAAATGGGAACAGGCACCCACCACCGTATGCCTTTCGTCACCCTCAATATCCTGCTTGCTTCCCACATTGGAAATCCTCTGCTGAGAGCAGGCTCACAGGGGAGAATGGGTGGGACACGCCATGTTCCCGTGTGTCCCTGGAGCACTACTCAGATATGCCAGATCTGAGTTTCCTCACTTGAAAAACAAGTATCACAGTGTCTTTCTCACAAGACTGCTGTTGGGAGGGACTGTGAAGGTGGGCTCCAAGTGTACGGTGTGCAGAGATGACATGGAAGTAGTGCTGGTAGACATCGTCTCTACTGTTACCTTCCTCCTCTTTTGCCACGAACAAGCTCTATGTGGTGTGGTCAATCCGGCACTAAGCGGCCCAGATTAGGAGGTGAACAACTGTCTGCACTGGGGAGCACAGGTACAGACTCTTTAGGCCAATGTGCTTTCTGCACCACAGTCAGTAATAATTGACTACCGTGGGGTGCCTAAGCAACACGGTTCCTCAAGGCATTCCAGAGAGAAGGGCTGCAGCGACTAAGTGGGAGATGGTTGAGTTCATGTGAAAATTCCCCAGCAGAGCTCCTGCGAACCTTTTCTATAAAACAGCGTCCTTTCTGGGCTCCTGTACATCTTGGAATATACTGAAGAACTACTTTTCTACACAAAACATGCAGAAGACAATAGCCTTCTAGAAAGGATGCATGCATTTCTGCTTTATGTAAGCCAACCTTGGATTAGCAAATTTAATGGGCTTCTCCAGCCAAAGGAGAAATATCCCTCCTACAGTAGTGCTAGCTGTGGGAACACTAATGTCCTAGCCTGAGTACTTAGTTTAATTTCTAGAAAAAGGAGAAAAAATAGTCTAATGAGGTCTGGAGAGCGGTTACATACTGAAAAAAAAAAATGCCATACGCAGGTACAGCTATAAACCACATGACCTTTATCACCCCATGTTCTTTTTTTTTTGGAGTGGCCAAAGACAAATTTTACTTTCTTATAAATTGCCTACAACTCTGTCCTGTTGACATCAAGCCAAGCGTTAACAATTTCTGGATCTTAAAATACATAAAAGTCAAAATGTTATATTAGCTAATTCAGTTTTAAATAGCACCATATATTTTTCCAGACACTTTGTCACCCCATGTTCTTGCACTCTGATGGGGGGTGGTGGTGAACCTGCCATTCATATTGAAACATTTCATATATATAAAAGATCCAGGGTTCCCTTGCAGGACAAATGTGACCACTGTATGAATTTAGGTTGCTTTCATAAGGAGTTTTACTGGATTCCAAGGCAAAGTACTTACTTCTCCCTACTTCTGACACTTGGTATGAATATGGGGATTGCTCCTTTGATTTGATCTTTGTGGAGTTTACAGGCACAGAACAAAGTGCTGCTATGATGCACTTTTAAACTGCATTTTTGTTCTACTGAATGAGAAACAGGGGGATCTAGAATTGAACAAAGAGAAAGAATTCTGAAATTTTCTGATAACCTTACAATCACCTCCTAGCTCTGTCTCCGAAGAGCTTGCCAAACCAATGCATAATTATATGGCATATAATATATAGGCACTCAATAAATATCTAGGGAAAGAAACTTTGGGGGCAGAAATGCAAAACATAACTGTCTTTGACTGATCCAGTGAGATTGTCTAAGGCAGCTGAGGATCCAGCCAGGGAACACAGAGGTTCAACCATGAAGAACCATGCTGTACTGACAGTTGGGATTCAGGAAGCATCTGAATCATTCTCTTCCCTACAAGTTATCAGATTATTGTTCTTCAACTACAATTTCATTTTATGGGAAGAAAATGGTTTTCTCAAGAACTGCTCTAGTACTGACAACCATAGAGGTGCCAATAAAATGAAGTTACTCAAGTTCTGTGTAGCAGAACTATCAGACTAAGGGGGGTGATGGGGGTCTAAATGCTTGCAAGCAACTGGGCTCATCTATAGCCTAGCTCTGGAGAGTTAAAATTCTGGTAAGGGGCTGGGGAGATAGCACAGAAGCATAAGGGTCTGCCAGGCAAATGCAAGGTCCCGAGTTTGATCCCTGGTTTGAAAAAAAAATGGTGAAATATGGGAAGGAAAACAGCATAGAGTGAGCTGCTCAAAAATGTCTTGGTAGTTTCTGCAAACAGAAGGGGACAAATATTCATGAAAACATTGAGCCATGGGGTTTTAGAACTGAAAGTATCTTTGGAAATCAGAGCATAGGGGCTGGGGAGATAGCTCAGTAGAATAAGCGCTTGCCTGGCCAAGTGCAAGGGCCTGAGTTCAATCCCTGGTTCTGAAAAAAAAAAAAAGAAATCAGAGTATAACCCTTTTATTTCATCGATACGAAGAGAGAGGCCCACAGATATAAATTCACTAGTTTAGGCTTCCTTCATAAAAACTATTAGTAGTATGTGAAGCATTTAATTTATTCTTCTCAGTTAAAAAGAATCAACAACCATTACAGTATTTTTTTTTAAATTGTTGAAAAAGCCCCCAGAATTTGCCACCTTAAGTATGTAACTCCATAGTTTTAAATGCATTCACATTTTGATGAAACACCTCTAGAACATTCTCATATCCCTTAACTGAAATCCTATATCCAGTGAACAACCTGCCTTTCTCTCTGGCCTCTGGTAGCCACCATTTTATTTTCTGACTCTACGAATCTGGCTACTTCAGGTATCTCACATAAGTAGAATCACACAGTATTTGTCCCTTTGTCTTGCATTGAGCATAATGCCTTCAGGGTCTGTCCTAGTTTACCACAGAACAGGATTTCCTTCCTTTTAAAGCTGAGTGATATTTCATTGCAAATATAGATCATAGTTTGTTTATCCATTTATCTCTTGAAAGCCATTCAGGCTGCTTCTATGATTAGTGTATAATTCTTTTCACGTGCTTTCAATGGCCTTCATGCAGAAGCTGACTTCCTTTTACTCTACCAAAATGGCAGCCAAGTATACTTTAGAAAGCCTCCCCCACCAGTGGCAATGAATGTGTGGCACAGATGCTGCAGCAGACTGTCTGCCCTCATTAAGAGCTCCAAAAGGCTCGCCAGCACTGCCCTGAGCTAAACAACTTAGCTTAAATGTACGCATGTGCACAGACACTAGGAGCACTGGTTTCTTCCTTCTACAGGACAAACTTTGAATGGGGACATGCAGACAGTGGGAGAGAAGGCAGCAGTTTCACTAGCCTCTCATCTCCTGCAGCATGCACAGAGCTCCTGGTGGGCACTTGTGCTGAATAGTTGCTTAAACACTGCCCACAAAATAACAAATGCAGGTAAAAATACTGATCCTGAGACTCTCACAATCGGTGCAAAATATCAGTAAGCTGGGTAAATTATTTTGCTTTACAAAAGCTACAAAAATGAAATGTAGGTTATAAATCATGAAAAAGTTTTACAGCATACATGTGTATGGTTACACTAACAAGAAGCCATGCTACACGGAACGTTACCAGCCTCTCCTATTTAAGAGGGTATCCCGCACTCCAGGATGGCCCAACATGGTGCTGCATGCCCAGTCCTCCTGTCTCAGTCCCCAGGGCCGGGTTGCAGGCGTGTGCTGTGCACCTGGCTTTCCCTCTTACCTTGAATACCTGCACATATTGTCCTTCTTTGTGGGGTGGAACCTACGGGCACTTGATCACTGAACTACATTCCCTGGATCTTTTCCTAAAAAATATTTTGCTTTGAGACACGGTCTCCCTATGTAGCCCAGGAGGTACTCAGCTAAGTCTCCCCAGTGCTGGGAGTGCAGGTATGCACCACCATGCCCAGCTACTGTATGGTCTCACTGCTCTTATGGCTTAGAACTACAGGTTCATAAATCTGAGTCACTGAGAGGGGAAACAGTGACTGCTGAAAAGCTAATCGCAAGATCTGTACCCCTGAACTCTTAAGTTATCAAGACTGGGCTATACCCAGTGCATTTTCTTCCCGTACCATAATATATTATCTTTCTCTAAATACTTGTGTAAAAGAAAATCTTTGTGTTGTTGGATGCAGCCTTAGTGCATACTGTAGTCTTAATGCATGTCTTAGTAGCTTCTTGTCCTTGGTATGGTAATCAAAGATTATCTGAATGCAAATTAGGGCTATATCCACTACCTTACTTAATGCAGTAGCTAGGAGCCTCTTAATACAAAATAATAGCACCTTTCCTAGAGCTCGTGGATTCTCTTGATTCCCCACACTACGAAAAAGATACATCCTTCACGTTCCCCGAATGACTTTTACCTGAGTTTGCTGCAATGTAAGGACCTAGCTGGTATGATCACTCCACTGTAATGATCCTTTATAGATCACGCAATTGCAAAGGTGCCCAGGCTTTGCACAGATATATTAGTTTTCGCCTGATCTCAAGACAAGAGTTGCTGTGCATTTAGGATTTATCTGACTCTTCCTGAAGTGGCCCTAATTCATGCATTTGAGGCACTCATGAAAACAGCCATCTCAAGCAGATGCCTACCCTGCCATCCTGAGGCTCCTCCACTGTCTTCCTTCCCACAGATGAGTGAGAAGGAAGCCAGACTGGAGGAAGACTGAAGCTGTTTTTCTGAGTGCTTTACAAGTACTTTTCTTGGACAAACACAAAAGCTCTATGAACTACACAGAGGGAAGGCTCCTAAGGGCTGCAGAAGCTGTAGGTGTTTGGAAGACATTTGGAGGAGCAAGGTACAAGAAGCAGCGATACAACACAAGGGACCCAGTTGCCGGCTAAGAACCAAGCTGCAGGCTGGGGATGCAGCCACAGGGCTGAGCACTGTTCCATCAGGCCAAGGCCCTGGTTCCACATCTAGCACTGTGGGAACAAATCAAAGGGGCACAGCAACCTGCCATGCTAGTACTAAACCAGGGTGATTAATTGATAGTGAATCTAACTAACACCTTATAAATAAGAATAAGAAAGAATTCCTTTTGGGATTGGTAGGGGGAGAAAGAAAAACGAAGGCAAATCACACTTTCTTGCTCATCTTTCTGATGTGAAAGACCCCAAAAGCCTGTTTCTGTCTGAGGCAGAAACTCTCTGCAGACTGTCACACAGCTATCTGCCCAGTGTCACACATAGCCTTGCCCTGTCCATGCTGTCTGGTTCCATCTGCCCCACAGTCTTCTACAACCTTCCTGATGCCCTGCAGAGCAGACAGCAAAGAGAGGTTCAGTGGAGGTCACTGCAGGACCCGCTCACAGCAGAGGAGGATCTCCCTAGAGCTGAAGGATCAGCCTGTCTTTTCAGAACCATCTTTATAGACATATGGAAGAATGTCTCCACTAGTGCTGTGATATGCTAAGGTGGAGGCACAGTAGCTGGAAATTTGAGTGACAGACCAGGGAGAGTTGGTGTACGAATGTCATGGATCCTGGAGAAAGAACACACAGTGTGCACCTGCTCAGTGTGAAAGAAAAACCCTGCACTCCTAGAAATGAGACAATACTTAGACGCTTTGGGAAGGCTACAAGTCCTGCAGGCTGGGGCTTTAAGATAGCACCAGGACTTGTAGCCTTCCCAGCACATTAGGGCCCCAGAGGAAGAATGAAGGACCTCTGTGGAGAGGCTGAGGCAGGCGGGTGAGGTCCTTTAACACCTGGGGACAGCACGGCAGGCTGACCTAAGAGCGCTGCTACCTTCTGGTCTCTGCTAACTCATGTCCTTGCACTCTGAGTGTTGTCTCTGGGCTTGGTCAAGACATCCATTTTACTGTACAGTTTTTCTACCTAAGCAAGTGGGAACATTTTGTTTAGAAACTTCAAAAAAATCTTACCAGGCTCTTGGTGGCCTCGTAGTACCAGAGACACCTGGAGGGACTGAAGAACTTGCACTCTGGAGAGCACACAGTTGGGATGCAGGTTTCTGTGCTGAAGGTGGAGATGGGCACATCCAGCAGCTGGGACAGTGGCTGTGGGCTTCTGTCTATGGGAGCATATCATTTGCATCTTTCCTGGACTCTGAGGTTCAATGTCATGCTCAAGGTCATAAAGTAGGAAGGCTGAGTCAGTCCTGGAATATGGGCAGGCTAATCCCAGAAGCCTGCTTTTGCCCACCAAGTAGCAGTGACCATGACATGTCAGATAGCTGTCTGGATAGCTATATGGCCTTGGGGGGGTGGCAGAAAATAAGGCAGAGAGTGATAGTTCTAGTAGGTACTGATGAGCACTGGTGCCGAGTTGGGGAGACAGCCATTTGGGTCAGGCAGACCTCTGTGAAGGTGAACTCTGGGCAGTCCTAGGTGGGAAGGTAAAAGGGTCATGGAGTCTGTGCAGAGCCTCATGCAGGCAGAGGGCGTGCAGGATGAATGGTGAGCAAGCTGGCAGGTGCAGCAGACAGGCTAGAAGGTGGCAATGCAGCCAGGCTGAGAGGGAGGGAAAAGCCACCGTGCACCTGCAAGGACTTGAGAAAGCCTTCAGATTTCATTGTCTGGTGACGACACTCCGGAGGGAGCTAAGCAGAGAACAACTTGATCAGGTGCATCCTTCTGCTAAGACTGCCCAGGCACTGTGTGAACACAGCAAGGCATAGGAAGGTAGGTGAGAGGGCGGTAGTGCAGAGGACAGTGTGAAGGAGCAGTCGCTACTCCTGCTAGGCCTCTGCTCCAAAGCTAACCTAATCAGGCTTTAGCGAGTGAGGGAGCACTGGGGTCCGCCACACCTCTTACTCGGTGGCACATGCTGTACTTGGACTAAGAAAGGCCTGACATGAAAGGGAAGCTGCTGAGGTACAAGTGGCAAAGCAGCTGTCTACTGGAAGGAGACCATGCATTCACTGGGCTCTCTGGAAGGGATGACAAGCAACGTGTTCCACCAGTCCCTGCAAAGTCCTGGCCAGCAGAGGAGGCAACCAGCAGCCCCAGCAGGAAGGTGCAGTTGTCCAGCTGTCCTGGGGAGGGCACCCTTGTCCTGCTCACTGACCATCTGCTCCAGGGAGTTTGCAGAGCTGCTTCACTGCAGACACTGCTGGGGTCCTCTGTGTGTGTGGAGTGGGGAGTGGAACCCAGTTAAGTGCTCTCCCACTGAGCTAGTCCCCAGGGTGGCCAGCCTTTCAAAGAGAAGTTTGAGTATTTCAAACCAAGAAGTCATGACTAGGACACAGATTATCTTCTAAGCAGTTGATATTCTGAATGTTTCTATATGAAAGATAAAAGCCTGTTTTGAAAATGCTTGCCAATTTCTACACTGAGAAAAATCCACAGAATTGAATGTGAGTTTATGTACAATACAGATTCAGGTTTCTTGATTTCTAACTTCTGAAGAGCTTATGATATCCCAACTGCTGGTGGAAAGTGTTCCATGGTTTTCCAAACGGCAATAACTCATTTATCTGCCACCTCAAAGCACATGCAAATGCCCAGAGAACTTCTCCTCTGAACTTCCCTATTGTGTTTCATTAATAATCATTTCTTAGACCTGTTTGAACACAATAGTTATCCTACAGCCAGACAACTGCAGACCTCAGAGTTTGAAATGTTGGCAAGGGACTGTGCCACTCAGCTGGTGATAGACCCAGACATTGTGCACATTAAGCACACATTATAGTTTTTACCACTGTTTTTTGTTTGAATTCTTTTTAGAATCAAACACATAGAAGGGTCAGGCACAGACTGGAGCCTAAGGGAACACCAGCCCGGGAGGAAGCCTCCTGATGCATTGAGACACCCTGCAGAGGTGAGGGCCTGGTGAGGGGTTTCCCCTTGATAAAGAAAAGACTGCCGAAATGAAAGTAGAAATGGAGCTTATGGTTTACCTGTCACTAAATAAAGAGAAAAAAATGACAGGGACAATTGTCTTACAGGGTGAGCAAACAGAGCTCTTTCGCCTCTGACACTCTAGTTACTTCTGCAGACGTCAGACCTTACCACAGGAGACCTGGCTGGCACACATGCTCCACCTACCTTATAATGACAACAGCTAGCCCAGTTCAAGGCTCTCCTGGTACTTCATACACAATGGAACAAAATCGAAAAAAACCACCCTGGAAGGGCCCTGTACAGGGCCAACGCCCAAGCAGCTGTGCTCCATGCCCTTGCACTGCAGACTTCTTTTTATTTGTGGAACCAGGGATTGAACTCAGGCCCTTGCACTTGTGAGGCAAGCACTTGTTCTACTGAGCCATCTCCCTGGCCCCCTGCAGACCTCTTGTATGCAACACACAACCGAGGTTCACCACCACTTCTGCTCATCTTGCATTACAATGGAAAATACTAGGTGGAGAGTATATTTACTCTCCGACATATGTCTACGTACTCATGTAGGACACTTAACAGAGATGTGGATTTTGAAGCCATTGTATAGAGTTTTCACACTTAAAACAGCAACATCTAGGAAGCTATGAAGTTTGGCTTCCCAGAAGGGTGCAGTCTCTTCTACGAAGGTGATATTTTCCTTGATGTTGCCCTTCAATTCTATAATATAATTTATGTTTTTTGACATTTATATTAGAAAAAGGCAGAGTCTCCCGGTCTGTGGTATAAATTCTAAACAGCAAAAGCAATGAGGTCCAATCAAGGGAGAAACGTCAGAGCTGACAGCTCCTAATGAAAACCAGGGCATCAGTGAACCATCTTACCTGTCGACGGATTATCCCAAGGTCTCTTTTGGCTTTATTCACCAGGGTTTGAATTTCTACTGGGTCCTTCACATTTTTATTTTCTCTGAAGGCATCTCTTATCCTCCTGACAGCATAGGTTCTAAATAAATTCAGAGGAAAAAAAAGAAAAAGATGTCAGCATGTCTGAGGTGATGCTTTTCAATGAATGTAAGCTTTTTCTCTACAATTAACTGCAGCATATTCCCCATGGATAACCCACTTTGATCTTTGCTAGGGGGACAAGCCAATCCACTGCTATTTTTGGATGACTAAGCAAATAGATTTAGGAAAATAAAACTATCCCAAATGAGTCACAGCCAAATTACAAACAGCTACTGAGATTCTCCTTAGATTACTGGCTCATTAGTGTTCTTCACATCTGGCCTCCCTCTATCAACATGGGTAACTGAATGTTATTACACAGAGATGAGCTAAGAATTCTAAGGCTTAATGATGCGCTGCAAACATACAGACCAAGACAGTGACCAGACCGAGGCAGTAACTGGCCTTCCAACTCTATCCCATCTTTTGGCTCTCACTTTAACACACAATGTAATGCTCTGGCCTTTGTAGGGAAACAAGGGATTATGCCGAAGTACTTTCTTCATCTTCAAAGTGCCTGCATCTGTACATGTGTGTGCACGTGTACACATGTGCATGTGTGTACACATGCACTTCAGCCAGATGAAGGGCACTGGCAGCCTAGGCGAGCATTCAACCGAAGATTTTTGAATCAGACAGGCTCGGGCTCCTAGCTTTGCCTCAACTCCTACTGTTGGTGCGAACTGGGGCAAGCTTCTTAAGGTCACGTCTCAGCGTCTGTCAAAGACGTGTAATGCTGCTTGGTGCAGCTGGGAGTGTGGGTGCTGGCACGAAGTCTGTTACTTACAGACTCAATGAATAAGGGCTATCCATTCTTTGCTGTCCCCTAGTGCAATTACTCTCCTTGTTTCATGTCATGGCCTCGCCTTTGTCCCACATCTTGGGGGCACACCAGAGTGAGCACGGCGGATGGAGTAGTCTGGGTAATTATCCACATAGAAGGATCAGGGGCTCCCACCCAGTCAAGCTCCTGCACTCAGTCATGGCCTTTAGCCCTGGCCGAACCACCTACTTGGTATTCAAAGCCAAGAGACTGAGGAGAAACAGCCGGAGTTGGAGATGTCAGACACCATTTTTACTAGTCTATAATAATCTCAGATCACTACTTTTAATTTTAAACACCAGCTAAATAATCCATGCAACACTAGCAGTAATGCCGACCAGTAGTGGAACAGAAACAGAGGCAAAGAGAGGAGGGGCTACAGGAAGGTGCTGTTAGAGGCACACAGCCTGGGAAATCTAGAGTGTAATTTTTGATCTAATGCATAAATTTTTCTAAAGCAAAAAGAAATGCTACCTTTAAAAAGTGGATGGCAGGTTTTTTTTTTTTTTTTTTTTTGCATTTAAAAGCAAGAGTAAAACTCTATCTGGTAATATTTGGAGCTATAGAGGGGAAAGAGAATTTAGGAATTCAAGAATGCAAGGCACTTGTGGGAGTCTAACTTTAACCCTAGGAGAACTAGCTGGAGAACCTGTACAGGCTCCCCAGGTGGTGTCCAAAATGCTACAGTAGTAGAAAGGGGGCAGCTTATGTGTCCAAAGCCACTAAGTGGGACCCATTTGGACCTGGAAAACTTTTCAGATTTTACTCATGGGGACTTGCTAATAGGAGTTTAGACAATAATTCTAATATTTTGATCCACATGCAAAATTGTTTTTATAACATAAATTGAGCCCTGTGAGTCCTTCTGTGGGGGCGGGGTAGTGACTGAATGCAGGACTTCATGCATAGTGAGCCTGTGCTTTATCCCTGTTTGACAGCTCACACACCAAGCCCACTTTCTTAATTTTTCACCTGGATGCTATGCGGGCTTTGGAAAAGCAAGATGTGTCACAGTGGTCATCACCATATTCTTAGAAGCCAGTGATTACCTCAGAATAACTATAAGAGGAGGAGTACTGCATGGAATGGGGGGAAAAACAAATTCTTACAAAGTTGAAGCAAATCAGAAGGTTGCTTAAAACTCTCAATACTTTATACTGAATAAGCTGAAGGCCCAGAGTACAAAAGATTCTGGTGTTTATTATTTGCCTCCCAGTTCTTCTGAGTCCTCACCTTAAGAAATGCAGTTCTCGATTTTTGGCATGGATATATCTAAGCAATGAAGAGCCAGGGTCAAATTTTGGACACGTTTTTGAAACCATGATGTGGTCTCAGGTTCCCTCCCTGCTCTTTGTGCCCTCCTCTTCCTCTTGTTCCTCCTCCTGCACTGCTTGCTGTTCAGGGAGCTACTCCTTCCCCCATGTAGGCATATTTCACTGGCTCAGAACCACATGGTGCTACTGCATGAACAACTCATTCTTCAGTTACATGAACCTATTTGAAACAGTCATGCTGAAGAGAGACAGATTTGAGTGAGCCCTTCCATTTGAAAGAGAGGGCCAAACTAGTTCTGCCACTGGTCTGGTTTTTATTGTTTGCATTTTTTTGCCAGGTAGAAAGCAAAATCACCTATCCTTGAGCACATTCGGGTGCCAGCATCTTCACAATCACTGAGCAGGACCCTTGCAAAGAAGAATGCGCAGAGGTTGTAACAACGAATCATGGCCAGCTGCTACACAATGCCTTACATCAGGACCATCCTTTTAGAAGTAAGAAGCTCTCTGCAATAAAGGATCAAACATGGCACACTGAATGCATGCCCCAAGGCAGGGGAGGTGGTGTTATATCCATAATCCCAGGACTCAGGAGGCAGAGGCAGGAAGGTTCCCAATCTATGTGGCCAAATCCTATCTCAAAAAAAGAAACATTTTACACATGTAGTATGCCCACCCAGCTGTGCTTTCAAGGTCCTCCACCATGACTCATTCATTTTAACATACATGAGGCTGGTTGAAATCTCCAAAACAGCAAAAAAGAAAAAAGAAATAAAATCATCTGTGTGCTTCTTGCTTTTCACTAGCTCCTTGGGAAATGTCCCAGGGATAAGGTAGCTGAACTCTCTCCTCTCCAGGGCCAACTGCCATTCATCTCTGACTGCTTGGAAGAACAAGTCTTCCTAGCCTAATGTGTGTTGCTCTGAAGGTCAGGGCTTCCTTTACTGTGGTTAACAGGAAGCTGGTGGGCTCTAGCATATTCACACTCCATGGGGCAGAGAGGAGAAGCTGGCCTGAGCCTGGGCCCTGTGGTCACTTCCTAATGGGGTAACCTCATGTGTCTCTGAGCCCGTGCCTTCTGACTACTTTATATTCTGAGCCTCTGTGTACTATTCACAAGCATTAAGAATTAAGTCTTCCTGGGGACAACTCGCTTGGGCCCTACTTCTGTCCCTCTCTAGGACAGCAGCTTTCTTTCTCTGAATAAATATATTCTACTCTTAAAAGAAAAAAAAGAATTAAGTCTTAATACTTAAAGGGCACTGAGAGCAGACACAGGCCACCAAATTTAGGTAATTAAAAAATTAGCAAAATTTTTAATAAAACAACTTTTAAAATTACAATTTTCATAAGACAATGGACAAGCACTCTTTCACTGGGGGTCGTTTGCAAGTTTCTTCTCCTGTTTTGGTGCTGGAGATTGGGCTCAGGGCCTGCTGTACACCAAGGCTGTCCTCTACTATGGAGGCCTACCCTTGCCTACCACCTGTTTTCCACTGTTGTATCTCTACAGGTTGGACAGAGGAGTCTACCGTTAGCTATTTCTCTTCTTGGACTCTTGATCTGCTACCTACTCCTTCCTAATCTCCCTTGCAGACTCACCCTATTGTGCCGACTTACATGTTGCAATCTCAAAGACCTGTATGTGAACTTGATACAGGGCTTTGCTATGCGGCTTGCAGCTCGGGGTAACACTCATTGTGATCCTCCTGTCTTAGGTTCTGCAGCACTGGGATTATAGGTGTGTGCCACCGGGCTTCAGGGCCAGCGTGGCACGTGTCACTGGGGACTGACCCAGGCAGGCGCTTAGACCCCTAGGTTATCTCCCCAGCCCATGGACTTCTTTTTAATAAAGTCTCTGCTCAAGATATCAACTATTACATATATGCCACTGGCTTCAATTATTTCTGTAGCTCTCCCTTCAGAGGTCACATCGATACCATTCAACTGCTTTGGGACTTCGAACACAAATGCAGATTCTTTCAGTTAATGCACTATGAACTGAAGTCTGAAGCTGCCTACTTTTCCTTCTACAGACCAGTATTTCCTCCTAAAGGTAGGAGGTTTTTACATAGTCACCAGCCCAAGTCAGACAATTTCAAAGATGTATCTGAAATTCCTTCTTTTCCTAAAACTCAGATCTAATTACAAAAATTTTACTGTTTCAATCTTTGGCATCCCTTCTGAATCACCTTCTACTTCTAATTTCTCGGCCTTGATTTGGGTTCAGGATTTTACATGTCATGCTAAGGCAAAAGCCTTAGTATTGTGTGTGTGTGTGCGTGCGCACACATGTGTGCGCTTGCGCATGGGAAAGTAACATGTGAAGAACAGAAAGCTTCTTTCTCATAGTAAGAGTGAATTCCCACTAATCATAATCCTCACATGACAGGGTCTCGAAGCTTTCTTGCTCACCACTGCATCTAATGTGTCTGGCTCAGAGAAGGTGTCCAACAGCCATTTACTGACTAACACATGAACTCAAAAGACAATGGACAGTATCAAAAAGACCTTTGAGAAAAATATCAACAATGAAAGAATGAAAATGGAAAACATAGCAAAAAAGAAATGGCAAAAGAAACATGAAAAGTTTAAAGCACATAGTTGAGAATCAGTTATAAAAGACAGCGAGTACAAAATCCACAACCAGAATTCATCCAAGAATCCAAGAAACATACTGATGCTATGAATTATATCAGAGGCCTGTCAGATGCAGGGGGACTCAGTGCAGAAGAGCAGCATCTGGGCCTGGAGGGCAGTGCTGAGAGCTGCTCTAAGGAGATGATGTAGGAAACCAGAACCATTCAATGAGGACACCATGGGGCTGGGCAGTCTTTTTGGTAATGGGGTGGCTCTTCCCTTGGTGGGGGCAGTGTTTCTGAAGGCCTGTGTGTCAGAACAATGAGACAAGCACTTCGATGGATCCATTTTGTGTACAAATTATTGTGCAAGTTGACTTTTAAAGTACACTAAACATTAGTAAGTAGCAGTACGTGTACCTACTTTAAGTAAAGGAAAAGAAGGCACAGAAAATGGCAATGCTAGAGATGACATACACAGCTGCAAAGATAAAAATTAGCACTGAATTATGGAAAGTGAAATAGAAATAAACTCGAAATTCAAATCTAAACCACAAAAAATAAAATCAGTGTGTGAGAAATACAACAGAAATTAACCTTCATAGTAAGGTCAACCTTTGAATAATAAGTGCAAATAAATGGAATTGGATAGCTAATTAAAGTTATAATGGAAAAAATGTCTCAGAAGTGACTATAAAAAATTAAAGACCCAGTGAGATTCAGCAGCCAGATGACAATGCCAAGATATTTATTTATAGAATCCCAGACTCCAATATCAGGAAAAAAAGTACTTTCCATTATGGAAGGAAAACTAATGAATTCTAAGTAGACAGTATGAACGGACCCTACCAAAGTATACCCTTGGACTCGCAGTTTCAAAACCCTCAAAGGGCTGCTCCCGGTCAGCCACAGGACTTTAATCCTAGATCTCGGGAGGCTGAGGCAGAAAGACTGCAAAAGCCAGCCAAGCAGCCAACCAAACGGCTGCTTTCATGGTCATCTGAAATGATATTCTGAGGGCCCAACAGGATAATGAAATAATATCAATACCTTTTCTTGCAGACACCACGTGTGGAGTTCTCTGTTAAGTATTTGGTCCTTGCATACTCTGACTCAGGTTACAAAATGCCAGACCAGGTCATAGGACAGACAGGTTCCAAGCCCAAGCGACTTGGGCCCGTGATCTCCAACACCGAGGTACTCTTCCCTTAGAGGTTGACAGACCAGCCAGTCTTCCATAAGCACTCCTTTAGACCAAGTTGCTCTTCATTTGAAAAGGTATTAAAAAAAGGCTCTGGCACTGCAAAGCTTAAAAAGGTCATTGTATTTTTCAACACTGCTTCAAGTGTTGCTACAGGTAGTTTAAGTGCCAAGTGTACCTTAGGAAGTGGTTCACAGCATAACAAAGGGAAGAGCTATTGATGCAAGCACTGAGAGAATGTGAAAATCACTGAGCTAAATTGTTTATAAAAGAAAAGCAGTGACCAGCACAGGGTCATGGACTGAGGAGGTGAAATCACCATGAGAAAATGCACCTTGGGGTGAAAGCTTTGGCATCTTATGCAGCTAGAAATAACACTCACCACACACTTACACTGCCTATGGTTTTCCCTTGACTTGAGATAGGCACGTGCACACTGAGAATGAAATATTAGGTTCTGATTTGCCTCTTCCACTGTTGTACGATTCATGACAGATCTCTGAGGACGAAGTTCAGGGAAAACGAGGAGGTCTGCCTGGTGGCTAGCTGTTGGGACAGAACAATCCCATGTTTTCTCAGAACTGTCTTAAGAGACCAGAGGAGGACAACTGGTGCACCTTAAAGTTTTAGGACAATGGCAATCTGTGACTGATCAGGACCTCAGGATTTAGAGGCCTCCTTGTGCACTGCCTTTGTCAATGATCGGTACTTTCTAAGTTTCTCAATAAATATGCTGTCCATGCTCAGTTCAGGGCCCAGACAGACAAGACATCTGAGACCTCTGTGGTGATTTCATCCAGCCTTCCTGCTGCTCTTCTCGTGACTCTGGTCATTCTGTAACATTCCATGCCACGCAGAACTGGGCACTCAGAGTGGGGAGGCCTGTAGCCCCTCTGTTTCCCCTCTGGGAGGCCTGCCATTTCTCTTGTCACAAATGGGGCATCTTCTTTTAACTGTATTGCTTAAGTGCCCCTAGCTCTTAAAGACCTAACCCAGTTAGAAATAGTTGTGACAAAATATTAATATGCTAAGTATATAAATAGACCATAGAAATCAAACAGACATTAAGACCACAATAAATAAGCCAAGAGGTATGAAACAATAATTCACAACACAGCACAGAGAATGACTAAATTTAGAAAGACAGACATGGATGTATGAATGTTCAGCTTCAGTCATAATAAAAAACATCTAAAAAATTTAAACAAGGTAATACTCTTTGTCCCAGCCATTAATGGTATGTTCTGAGAAGGCAAAGGCCTAGGCATACCCTTCACAGGCACACCAACAGGGGCCTCCTGTGGGGAAGTCAGTGTAATGATGGATAACCATGTTCCTATCGGTTTCTTTAGGGGGAAGGTATCGAGACAGGGATTTGCTATGTACTTCAGCCTAGCTTTGAATGCATTATGCAGCCCAGATTGGCCTCAAACTCCTGGCAATCTTCCTGTCTCAGCCTCCTGAATGCTGGGGTTGGAGCCATGTGTTGTTGTGCCGCACCCATGTTCCTAATCTTATCAACTAAGTTCACTTTTAGTGACTGATCCTGCAGAAATAATCTGAAATATGTTCAAAGAAATATGTAGGGGACCGGAGAGATAGCTTAGTGGAATAAGCGCTTCCCTGGCAAGCGCAAGGGCCTGAGTTCAATCCCCAGTCCCACAAAATGAATAAATAAATATTAAAATAAAGGTATATGTAAGATAAGGATCACTACACAGAAATATTTGCAAGATTAAAACCAGAAGCAACCTAAATGTTCAGGGCTGGACAAGTAGCTATATGAATTAAGATATGATGTAGTTTTAAGATGAATGTCTACCAAAACTCAGCAGATACAGGTTCAAAAATCCAGTAGAAGGTGCAAGGTGAAAATAATGTGTTTTCTTTTTCTGCCCATTAGATCAGCAGCTCCCAATCTTTTGGCACCAGATAGTAGCTTCCTGGAAGACAACTTTTCCATAATGGCAGGTAGCTTCTGGACGACTTCAGTGTGTGACTCAGGTCCCTTGCTGTTCACAATGCCATGTACACGTCTATGAGAATCTAATGCCCGCAGATATGACAGAAAGTGGGTTTGGGCAGGAACTCCATAGACATGGTGAAGCCTTGCTCCCTCTCCTGGTGCTCACCTCCTGTTGGGTGCCTGCTTCCTAACAGGAATGGACCAACACATCTAGGATTCACACAGCCAGTTCTCCAATGCAAGCACAGTTCATGGTTTCTTAAGCAGTTCCCCAGATAGTAGGTTCATATTCAAGCCTCAGGGAGTGGGGGTGATGGCGGATGCCTGTAATCCTAGCACTCTGGGAAGCTGCGGTACAAAGATGGCAAGTTCAAGCCCCGCTTGGGCAATGAGCAACTTAGCAAGACTCTGCCTCAAAATCAAGAGGTGCCAGGGAATGCAGCTCAGTGAGGCTCAATCCATGGGAGAAGAGCCTGAGAAGGAGCCACGTTGACCAATATGTACACCCAGGTGAGAACGTGACAAGGAATTAAGATGGAAGCAGGGCTCTGGAACGGACAGAACAGATTAACAAGTATTTAGCAGACACAGCAACAGGCTCTGCAAGTCTGTTTTTACACAGCTTTCTTTGAGGGTACAATGGGGCAACAGGTGAACATGTCCGGCAAGTGCTACAAACATGGTTTTAGAGCTCAGATGAGAGGATTCAAGCTGGCAATAACCCAAAAGCCATCAACAGGGCTGCAGGGGTGGTGTTGCTGGTGGCAGGGATTTGCTTCATGAAAGCAGCAGGTGGAGTGAGCCCTGGAGAAATACGGGGAGCATTTAAAAGCAGGCACCAGAGGAGGCTCAATAAAAGGAAAGGGCAAAGAGGGGTCAGAGTGGAGGACAACCAGACTTAACCACTGGGGACAAAAAGACAAACATCAGGGCGGATACCTCAGTCAGGAGGCCGTAAGGGCTTCTAAAGAACAACATCGGCACGTTGTTCTTATTTCTAAAAAGTAGAGTTTTCTTCCCTCCCAGGTTTACCATGTGCTGATCACACTACATGGTAAACCTGGGAGGGAAGAAAACCCTATTTTTTAGAAATAATATCATTAATAGTAATTGGACCTAGGTGTAAATTCATAACTTGGTAAGAAAATTTCTTTAAAATGAAGAAGTTATACTTAAAAATATTTGGAATCTGGTCAAAGCCACACTTAGCTGATATTTAATGACTTAAATATCTTTCTTAATAATAAAACACTTAAGAACTTCCTTACCATCCAGAAAATATAATACAGTCCTCATGAAAAATCAGAAACAAAGTATTTAGAATATCTGCTAAATTAAAAATGAGAAATGATCAGTGGGATTAGCTATGGCATGAAGTTTTCCTAAATATTACAGCATCTTGCTTATAAATCCAAAACAAAAACACAAGGAAAAGAATGAAGTTTAGAAGTCTGAAAAGAGGAGTGAAAATAATCATTTCAGAAACAGCCTGAACAGACCTCAGAACTTGCCAAGAGTGAGAGAAGGCCAGATGAATTGGTAACACTCCATGTAGCGGAGCCAATTTGCCAGATGGTGATTTTTCTCCATGTTCAGCTGCCAGCAGTAACTGGAAGAGACAGGTGTGCGCATTGATTCACAGCTGCAGTTCTGACAGATGGGTGTAACAAAACTGGGAAGAAGGTGAGAACTCTTTGCAGGGCTCAAAGGGGCAATGGTAGGGATTTTTCCCACTTAGAGCCACAAGTTTCTTAAGATTCCCAGTTCTTGGGACACAGGATATCCTTCAACTCAAAATTCAAGTCCTAATCCAAATGTCCAATAAAAAGAAGCCAAGTAAAGCCAGGTGCAGTGGCACATACCTGTAGTCCCAGCACTGGGGTGGCTGACATGGAAGGGTTAAGTTCAACACCAGCCTGGGCTACAAAGTGAGCTTAAGGCCAACCTGAATTACACAGCAAGACCCTGTCTCAAAAAGACTAGTCCTGTCCCACAAAAAAGTCAAGTGAATGACAATAAATTAGGCCTTGGGGTATAGCTCAGTGTTAAGACACGCTGTCTTAGCATGCACAGGCCCTACTTCAGTATCAGAACAAAAACTGCAAAACAAACAATACATTGTTAAAATAATAAATACAAAAATTATGGTAGAAAGAGAATGTCTATTTAAAACAGTACGGAAAAAATCAAAACAGTATGATATAAAATCAGAGTCATATAATTGTAGGTTCAAGGTCTGATTCTACATGAGGATAGTCTCACCCCCAACCTTGTTTTTGGTCTTTCTGAGCCAAGGTTTCACTACACAGTTCAAGCTGGCCTTCAACTCCCAGGCTGGCCCTGAACTCTCAGCAGTCATCCTGCCTCAGCCTAAGTGTGGAGATTATAGGTGTGCACCACCATGCCTGGCTTAAAGTAACATTCTCTTAAAAAATAAAACAATGTGTAAAGAATACTGTGTTCCATAGCAGATGCTCTCTGATATTCCTAGGAGGATAATTCAGGCACACTTCTGTATAGGTGTCCCTTTGCATTTAAGGTATTCAATCTATAGTTCATCAAAATTAAAGGGATTATCACTTAAAGCTATCTTCACTGCCACTGAGAGCCTGTTGCCAACAGATTTTCCAAAATGTACCCAAGTGATCAAAGCAGAGGCCACCAATACAGCACGCTTCATAACAAGGGCTACAGATCTAGTAGTGGTGTGGCCAGCAATCCGCGCCTGGTTTTAGATGTGGCTATGGAGACAGTGCAGGGCCCATATTCCCTCCTGCTTACTGTTAACCCTGACCTTGATTAACTTTAGACCCTCAGGTGATTAAAGCACATTTCTGGGTACATCTGGGGTATGATGTGGCTCCTGGCCCACTTCTCTATGATGTGACCTTGTGCTTTGCTTCTCAAACTAAGCAATTAAGCAGCCATGTTCCTCCACACTTTTGTGCCGTGGTATTCTTGCCTTGGAGCCTATGGAATGGATCCCCTGAGACAACGCACGAAAATAGACCTCCATCCTTAGGTTGAGTTACATTGGGCATTATGTTCCAATGACAGGAGCTGATTAATATGCTCCTCAAGTTTTTCCAGGCTAAGAGCTGAATACACACTTCATTTATAGAGTTCCATTAAAGTAGGACAGAAAAAAATAAAGATAACAGAAAAGCATCAAAAAAGATCATAATGCTATCATTGTGCTTAAAAAAATCCTAGACCCAAGGCTATCAAAGTTATATTGTTTCTTTCTCTTGTAGACTGTTCTCTCCTAAATGTCTGTATCCTAAAATTACAATATACAATAAATTGGGCCCATCCCTGTTCATGTCAAATGTTTTTTGGCACCAGGAATCAAACTGAAGACTTTGCACTTGCCAGGCAGGCACTGTGCCACTGAGCTAAGTCCCTAGCCCATAAAATGGTCCTTTTACCTGTAAATGGGCTCTTCCTTTCATGGTTAAACTGAGCCTATGCTTTTCTCTTTTTACTGTAAATCACAACTTTAATGGATCTCCACACAGATATCCTCAGCCACAAAGCAAAATGTGTGTCTTTCTCTCTGGCCTACATTTTATCATTTTCTCTCTATGTGTACTTTTAACTCTGCTTAATAAAACAGGTCTATGTCTTTGCCGGTCACTGAAATAGTTTTCCATGACAAGTAAAGAATCTACACTGTTGGTGGGGGTGAACTGAGGTCCTCCTCTGTTAGTTTGTACCTGGGTGTCCCCCACAAAGCCTCATGCAGTCTTGGGGCGGGCTTCTAGAGCTTCTGAGTACCTCATGATCCAAGGCTGGGATTATGGGTGCGAGTGTTAGGCCTGCCCTGGGGCGGGCAGCCCGGGAGGGAGAGAGGACTGCCTCTGTTGCTGCTTCTTTTTACTCTTGCTGTTCTCCACCACGAGCTACTGCCCTCTGCCATGTGCCACTTTTGGAGCCAGCCGAGTATGGATTGAAACCTCCACATGCTGTGAGCTAAGTAAACCTTCCCTTCCTTAACTTTAGGCTTCAGGTATTTTGTCCCAGCAATGAGAGAACAGTAACCGAGACACCATCCACCTGTTTGGACCCTGTCTGATGACACAGCAAGTTACTTTTGTGATGGGAAGAACAAGACAATATTCTACTATAAACTCCCATCACATTTACATACCTGTTTCCTATGGAATTGGTCATCTTTCCTTTAAAAGTGCAGTGACATGAAGAATCCATGTGCAGGGATGAGATTCTCACCCCTGCCCCCTCCAGAGCAGGGCTTGACCTAGTACCAGAACAGCAAGCTCAAGCTTTCATTATATAACAGGTTAAACAGAAGTTATTTCAGTTTCATTGTGTGAACTTGCCAGTGTAAGCCATGATCTTGAAATTGTTTAAAGTTTACAAAAAATACCTATTTATAGTACAATGGTCAATGAGTTGCAGATTTAATACTTTATGGGGGAAAATAAAATATAACCATGGAAATTCCTTCTGGTCAACAAACTACATCTCATCACTAAAATTTACTATTATAACTTCAAATAAGGGGCCAATAAATGCCTTTTTAAAATCCTTTCCAACTGACATTAATTATTAGTGACAACAAAGAAGGAAGAAAGGAAGTAACATAGTCTTGACATAGAGATCAGCACAGGGGCAAAGGACAAATAAACTCCTGAGGCCTTAACCAGTCTGATCTTCTTCAGGAAGCCCCCTGCAGCTATGACTCAAGCTGGAGTCTGTTCCTTGCCTCCTCTTACCTCAGAATTAAAACTTCTGGTTGTAAATTCACAGGCTCCTTTAGTTTTCATTCCCATTGTCACCCATAGCATATTATCAAGGTAACTGGGAAAGAAAAACAGAACAATCCTCTTTTTTCCTACAATGTGTGAAACAGTAATATACTTACTGAGCTATTCAGGGAGAAAGGACTTTAGAAATAAATATTTTGACTACTGTAGTTCCATAAATTTCAAGTGTGCAACTCTGAGTGTTCAAGCTTTGAAAGGGTGGCAGTGGACAAGCTACATCTTTGTCCCCCCTGCCCTGGAATACTGCTGGCTGGGGACATAGCCTAGTGGCAGATCGTGGCTCTGTATGCAATATCCAGCACCAACATTCCTACTTGAATGTTGGAGGTCAAGGGGCTCTGAATTCTATAGGTAGACTTATGTAAATGCACACTAATTATATTCTTGGATTCACTGGCCAACAGCTTTTTTCCCTTTAGAGAGTTTTCATTTTACCTCTTATAGAGATGTGGAATCTGTAAATTACAGACCAATCTAAAATCCCATAAGTCAAAAAATATAGTTGGTCTCTCCATCTCTTGGGGTGATACCCAGCAGTATATGATGTAGAATTCAGTACGGTGCCCTGTAATGGGGGCTGCTTATTTTGAACTGGATGCTATGTTACTTTGAAACTGCTCTCTGGCTTGGCTACTTACAATGCAGACAACTTGCTACTGTGTTCTTGCAGGTGGATCAAACTACTTGATACATTATATGTATTTCCGTTGCATTCCTGTGAATCATTATGCATTAGGATTTAACTTATTTTAAAGAACTTGAAAACTGGGAAAAACTGAGCAAACGTTGTGTTTAACAATTCTTTTACTGTTTATTATAACGTTTCCCCATAGTAATAATGTCTGAAGAATACTGAATGGAATCAGGCCAAAACACACACATACAAACACATACACATCAGGCCAAAACACACACACAAACACACACACGCATGCACACATGTGTACAAGGCGGATCAAACAAAAAAGTGCAACCTTGAACTCTGATGATTGGTATGGCCCCCCTCACACTCCTCATTCTGCCACAGATAAGCAAAAGGGTTCTCTACCTGTGGGAACATGGCATCTTCCTCCAACAGGCAGTGAGCTCGAAGGCCTACGGGGCAGTTCCTGTGACCCTTAAGTCTGCAGTCATTGCGCATAACTCAAAGCTCAAACTAGCTGGGCAGCCCCAGTCCTGGAAATGCTCCTGGAATACAGATGACTCTCGAGGGGATGCCAGTTTCTGAGCTCTTACGAGCATGAGATTGCCTTCACCTGGAGGAGAGCCAGGCACTCTGCAGAAGAGCAAGCAAGTACAGGGGAAGAATTCACTGCACTGCGCATGAAACATTTCTTGCTAGGTTCCTTTTCTTTAAAATTGTCTATCTTCCTCTAAGTGTATAGGTTCAGAGACCCAGTAGCTGACCTACTTGGAGGCTGATCTAACTGGGCAGATACCAAGTTACATATGGTAAAGTATGAAGGAGTTTACTCCTCACTTCTCACTTATATTTTGACATTAAAAACCTCAGGGATCAGAAATTTGAAATACAGTTCCATTTTGAGTTGCATGAAACTTGTATTAGTTGGCTTAAGTCCAAGGCCAGGTTTTCAATACATATAAATACTCAGAGCAAGAAGGTATTTGGCCTCAATATTGTTTGCAATTCCATAAACCAAAAAGCCCCATCCAGAATCAACAAACAGCAGGTTTGCAGTGGGTGCTCAGCAATCATTTTAATGTAGGGCAGAGTAACTTTCTGAGACTCCATCTTAGTTAACTACCAAAATTTTAAATCTCTGCCTTGCAGAGATGTGTCGAAGACACATAACTGCAGTAAACTATCGGAAGCAAGTGAGAATCTGACATGCTAGCCGGTATCTCCTTGACTGTTACATGATAATACTGGTCCTGAGGAGGAAGAAACAGGACCTACCTGTGTGGGAAGAGTCACAAAGAACAGTTAGAGGATGTGCAGGGGCAGCGTCGGGCAGCAGGAGCCAAAACCAGGAGCCTGGCTTCACTCAAATCTGATCTGAAATATTCTTTCTTGGGGAACTATTACCACTACTTAAAAATATTTACTCTGTTTATTACTAAAATTCCTGAGATGTAGAGAGGGCATCTCTAGAGGCTGCAAGTGCTGCCAGGCACTAAAGATTTGGATGAAACTTGGACAAAGCATTATAAATCTCCTGTACTGGGCCTTAGCATGAATTAGTCTGTTTTATAACAGAAATAACCCCCTCCCCCAAACACATATGCAGACTCACAAAAGCCAGGGACCTGCTGATGAGTGCAAGATTTCCAGTCAACAGAAACAAAATTTCATCAATACACTAAACTGACAACCATCAAGTTTATTTTAATTAACAAGCAACTTTGGATGGTTGTTCTATCTTTTCTTCAGTATTCACATAATAGCCATAAATGCAAACTGTTAATATTAACTCTGGGAATAACTTACACATACCCCTAGCGATTAGCTCACTACTTTTTAGCATTTGCTATAGCAGGTAAAATGTATAAGAACTCATCTTCACAATTTTACTCTTAGAGCAATATTAAGTATAAAGATATCAACTACTTTCAAAATCTTTGAACAGAAAACTAATTTAACCATATGAGTTCTAAATTTGAATTCTGATTTTTAGGTGTGTGTTCCAGCTTGATTTAATTAGAAAGTGGTTTCATCAGGCAATAATGCTGGCTAAAACTGGAAAATATACAAAAATGTTCTCACTAGTTTTGTCATTATACACACACAGACACACACACACACACACACACACAACCTCAGGAGAAAAATGTTATTACCATGTGAAATGATAAGCGCTATTTCTGACTCTCTTTGAGAGGGAACCTTATACCAATAAAACGTCGGCCACTTGACAAGAAAAAATAGTCAAGTATTTTTCTTCCTGAGCATGAAAGGAAAGACATTTTCCTTAGCTAGTAACTGGTCTTAACAGATAATGGTTCTGAGCCTGAAGTTGTATTTTAAAAATTACCTTAAGATATAATTTTCTGAAAGGAAAATACAATTTTTGAGGAATATTTTATAGCTTACTTGAAAGTCTCAATTGAGAGTTGTTTTTTAAAACAGATGACACCCATCTCTGACAAAACTAAACAAAAAGGGGGGATATAAATGAAGCACCATTTTGTAGTGATATATATACAAAAAAAATATATGTACAAAATAGGATAGATACACAGCTACTTCCTCTTAATTCAATGAGAAGATTTGTACTAAAGGTGTTTGGACAGGATATCATGTCTGCATCTTCAACTATGAATAATTACTACGAACACAACAATATGCAATGTATTAATTATTGTAACTGTCCTAACCTGTTTTGAAATTGTCTCATTGCTACTTCTTTCTCAATAACATAAAAAAGATAGAGAAAAATAGGGGCCGGGGAGATGGCTCAGTAGAATAAGTGCTTCCCTGGCAAGTGCAAGGGCCTGAGTTCAATCCCCAGTTCTGCCAAAACAAACAAACAAACAACAAAAACAAAAAAAAAGATGACAACCATAACTCCTAATAAAAAAAAAAACACTAATAGAAAAACCCATAATAACAAAAAATCTTTCAAGTATAGAGCTGGAGGAATGCAAAGCTCTTCATAGCTGTCTGTGGTAAATTACTCAAGGTAAGGTTTAAGATCGGCTCTTGACTCAGTCTAGATCTCGTCTGGGGATTTAGCTTCTCACTGAAGGCTGTCTATCACACAGCAAATGTGCCCTAATGGGTCTGTGGGTGTGCCAGGGCCCTGAGTCTTGGCTCCTTTTGAATTGGTCTTGCAACATTGAAGGACATCAGAAGAAGCTGCCCTGTGAAACTGTTATAGTTTGTGCCAAATAATGTTGGCCAACAAGGCACTAAATATATTTATATCTGACTGTCATCCCATTTGACTGTATCTATCACCTTGTCATATGGTAGCACCTTAGTTTGTGAAGGTATAGGGCGTGTACAACACAATAAAACTGTCCAATGACCAATTTCTTAGACAGTGTCTCTAAGCAACGCTTGAAGACGTCTATGCTGAGGGTCCTGATCTTCATAGAAAGAGCTCAGAGAGAAACTGCCTGGCTTTTAGGGTCAGAGAGAGCTGAAGCTCTTCTAACTGTTTGTGTTGTGGCTTCTCTTGGTCCTCTTCTTGCACAGGCGATGCAAAGGCTCAGTGCCCAGCTGGGCTCTGATCTTGGCTGCCAGGTGCCCAACTGCTAAGCAAGCTGCTGGCTTGCTGAACCCATCCCAGGCCTTCTTTTGGTTTGCCTATTCTTATTTTTCTTGATAATGGCACCCACAAAGAATCATAACAGGTTAAAGGCAAATTAAAGTAAATGAAAAAATGAAATTAAATACTGCTTGATTTCAATTTATTTGAGACAAGACAGGGTCTCAAAATTCTTCTTCCCTTCCTTCCTAAGCTGCCTACCTCCATCTTTCTTGTGCTATTGACTAGAAAGCAGGGTTTTCCTGCTCTCGATAAAATAAGCACTCTATCATTGGCTTAAATTTCAGTCCCATATTAAAAATGTGTGTGGAACAATACTAAGAGAGTAAGGTTACCAGACCACTCCAAGGAAATTGCTTTCACCACAGTGTTGCAAAATGCGAAGGTAGGGAAGAGGAAGCAAAAAGGACTAAGTTGTGCTATGTCTCTGTACCTACCCCCATGACGAAGGCAGTCATTGCATGCTACAAACTGTACTCACAAAACTTTAAAAAGTGCAAAATGATGGTGTCAGAAGCCAATGTCATTTTAGGTAAGTTTTTCAAGCCAATTCCATACTCATGGCAAGAAAAAAAAATGGTTCTTATTAGAGGATCTATCTTCAAAAAGATAACATTGATTATCTAAACTATGTACATGTTAAGTCAACTAACAAATTCATAAGCATTTAAATAAGAGAAAGTACAAGAGCCTTGTAAATAATCCATATTTTATTCAGTCAAGTTGACTTGCTCTTTTTTCCTATATAAACAAGTAACTTAAGTAATTTAATTCAGACAGAGCAGTGAAGTGAATACTGATGTTTGAAGAACAATAAAATGTTAATTTTATGATGCTATTTATTTTGCTATAGCTTCTACATAATAGGAAAGAAATTCAAATTTTGACCCAGGGTCAATCCTTGATATTTCCAGCAGTAGAAAATGAATCTATGAGAATAGCTGAATTTTAAAAGGAAATTGAACATATTTCATTGAGATAAATGGAATAACGTCCTGGACAGGTTATTCACAGCCCTTGGTTATTTACTGGGCTTGCCTTCTGCATTTATTCATCTGAATCCTACCTAGCTAAATATTCAAATTGCAGCTTCCAAAGGAAGAACTATGCTTCTGCTATGCACACAAGTTGGGGAAGTGGTGCAATCAACCTGTGGGGAACAAAGCCACTCTGGATAGTGGGAAGAGGCCAGGTGCAGCCGCAAGCTGTGGGTAGGCGCTAGTGGCAGGTGGTTACAAATACAACAACAGCCAACCTGACAAAGGCGTCACCGTGGGGACACAAGGAAGGTGCTACAGCAAGGGAAGATCAGTAAACCAGGCAGACTAGCAGATAGGGGACCCCTGCACACAAGGCACAGAAGGAAGGCAGTACTCAAAGTTGCAGACAGACCCAACATGTTAACAAGAAAAGGTAATGAGAGAGGTGGGCACAGTGGAACATGCCTGTTACCCTAGCAAGCTAAGGGGCTGAGGCAGGTGGAGTGCAAATCTAAGCCTAGCCTGGGCAATAACGACTTAGGAAGACCCAGTCTCAAAAGAAAAACAAAAAAAAAAAAAAGAGCTGGGAACATAATGAATGCCCCACTTGTTCATTCCTGCAACTGGAGTGGCACACACAGGAGCACAAGAGTGCAGCTGTGTGGGAAGTATGTGCAGATGGCAGTCCACCCCGCTGAAAGTATGCTAACAGTCCCACACTAGCCTTGTACTGGAGGCTCACAGGTTCCTTCAGAGCAAGGACAGAGCCTGGCCTTTTGTACAGTTCTATTCCCAACCGTCTGTGACACTCTCAGCAACCCTGAGGAGCAGGAGGACCCAGGCATGGGGTGTGGGGCACAGGTCATAAGCAGTGCTGGCACACTGGGGCTCACATGCTGCAGGGCCTGGCACTGTACTCTTTCATTGAGGTAACAGTGACAACACTTAAAGCACCCCAGGCCTTGGTAAGATAATTTTTCCTACTCAATAGGCTCTGCCAAAGCAGTCCTTGCATAACACTGCTGTATTTCAGGGAGCATGAGCCTTTCAGGCAGTAGTTCCCTAAGTTTTCTCTTTTTAAGGAGGAGGGGTTTATGTTGGCTCTGTACTTTGCTAGTTTCTTGAACACACACATACGCGAATGCGCGCGCGCGCACACACACACACACACACACACACACACACACACACACACCTTTCACTGTTTCTCACATAGAATTCTGCTTCCATCTCCTTTCTCTCCATTGTTTGGTCTTCCATAACCATTGCTTTGCACAAACACTATTTTTTATTAGCATTGTTCCTCCCCCTCTGCTGGTATTTTGGAACGTGCCAAGTACTCCAGTTAATTTATAAACATGCACCCTTTGTGATAATACTGCCTAAGGGTATAAATACACAAGGCAAAATATTTACTTAGGAACTTTAAAACAGCACAGCAGCTGGGTGCAATAGCTATTAAAATATGAAGTATGAAATGGCAGTTTGAAATTATCTGTTTTACCCTCTGTCTTCAAAAGGGAATGCAAAAAGGATGATGCCATTATAGCGGAGGAGAAGAGTTCCAGAGATGTCTCTGGACACAGTACTCAGGGATTCTGGCTCCCCAGTTAGGACTGTGAACCCTGCACAGGGCAACAGTAGTTAATGTGGGTTTTAGTTTTATGAGCAAGGATAGTGAAAGAAATAATCTTTGGTAAAAAAGAAAAAGATATTCAGGACTAGTAACTAAAGTCAAACTTGGACCTGCACTCTATAGCCAAGCAGCTGCAAGTACAGCTAGCCTTCCACAGCTGGAGGTTCCACATCCAGATTCAACCATGGATGGAAAATACTCGAAAAACAAAACTGGGATTATACCAAACATGTGCAGGCTTTCTTCCTTGTTGCCCTTTTAAAAACACAGCAGCACAGCTGTCAACAGAGCACTTATACTGTGGTAGGTACTAACAGAAACCTAGAGATGGCCTAAAGTACATGGGAGGCATGTGGGTTCCACAAAGTACTACATGATTTTCAATGAGGGACTTGAGCTTCTGGGGAGTTTGGTGTCCAAGGCAGGTCCTGGAACCAATCACTCAGGGACAACTGTACAAAAAACACTGTGATGCTAGCAGCTCAATGACAGGAATTTTCACAGGTATCTGTCATGTGTCCATTTGGCAGGACACCAGGACAACCTAGATTAAATTATCTCCTTCAGAGAAGCGCTCCAAAGATGCAGAGGCAGAGGGACAGCTATGAGCCTGCACCAACGGGAACATGGGGCACAGCAATGACACAAAGGACTCAGTGCAAAGCTGGCTCTGCACCAGCTTTGTGATTTTGGGTTTGTGACTTACTCTAGGACCTGCAGCTTCTTCTCTGGAAAAGTGGAGAGAATGAAAGGTGCCTACTCCATCTACTTTTCAGGATGATGAAGTGAGATAATGCAAAGAGGGCTTGCTTGAGAAATGCCAACGGTGAGAAATGCGCAAGTTAAGGAATAGAGACAGCTATTATCATTGCTGCACCGGTACACTTGTCACACCTACTTTGCAAGGATGCAGTGCTCAGGTGCTCAGCATTACCTCAGTTGGCTGTCCCTTTCTCCTCCTTCAACAAATGCTAAGGGGTCTGCAAGGGCACAGAAACAGAATCTGTAACGTGGAAGACTAATGCTGGCAGATGCTTCGTCTCTAACACTAGAACAGTCTGGAGCAGAATTTGAGGGAAACCACCTCCTCCTATGCTTTTGACCTCTGGAATCAAGCTGTATCACAACCTAGGAGAGCACAGAATTCCAAACAGCAAAGGCCTTTTGAGACTACCTTCAGAGGATTTAATGACCCCTGAGGACTGGAAGCCTCTGTCACAACACAATCTTATTAGATTGAAAGCTGCATTAGAGTAGGAAATGGGTAAATTTTATTCCCTGCTGTATTTCAGTTGAAGCTCAGTAAATAATTTTTAACTGAAAGAATGACTCACAGGTATATATGTTACATAGTGATGTCCTGGTATGTAAGCAGAAAGTTACTATCACAAGAATTATAAGAAAATATGCACTGGAAGACATTGTCAGTGACTGTCTTGGTTACTTTCCTCTTGTTGCTGGGACAAAACACCGGAAGCCCAGATTTAACGAAGAAAGGTTTATTTAGCTCACAGTTTGTGGAGGTTTCAGTTCATAATCAGCTGCTCTAAGGCAGAGTGCCACATGGCAGAAAGCAGAAGTTCCAGGTGGTAGAAAACAGTAAAACAGCCAGCACAAAATGCAGGAGCAGCAGTAACAGCAGCAGCAGTGAGTGAGCCTCTCTCCTTTCCTTATGCTGTATCCTTCTGCCCCAGGGCAGCTGGAGTACTCACACCCAAAATCTCAGTAGCTCTCAAACCCATAGTCCCAGCATTGGATCATTCATTAATCACACGCTCTAAAGGCTGCCCCAATGACTGCATGAGGTTTTGGGGGACACCTAGACACAAACCATAACAGCAACAGACAAGTGATGTGCCATATAAAGAATGGTGCAAGGCCCCGGTCTGACTCTGGAATGTTGCGTCTTCTAACAGGGGCCCTCAACTTTAGCAAAGGAACATACAACATTTTTTTCAACTTAAGTGTGCATTACCTAAACGTTCCCAAGCATTTCTCACCCTTACTGTTACTAATTTAATATGTAAACACTTTACAGACCACCACAGATTCTCTCAAAATATTCCTACTATATATGCAAAGCCAGTGAAGGAAAAAAAAAAAAAAAAAAAAAAGCAACAAGAATCTGCTAGGGTTTCTGCTTTGGCAGACGTGAAAATATAGCAGGGACCAGTGACTCCTTCAAGAGCAACTTGTGACCTGTCTGACCTTAACCAGGTGTCCATTTTTATCCTATGCATCCTTCCACTGATACCACTGGTTCCCCCAATGGTTATGGTGCCAGGTTACTCATGACCAGGGTACACAGCACGATGCTTCCAAATCCTGCCACCCATGGTTCCTGCTGCCCTATACATGGTAGTAAAGACTAAGAAGAGAAAATAAGCCCAATTCTTCTTTTGAGGATTCCAATACTATGGACACATTTTGCTGCAGGCTGGCAAAGGAAAACATAAAGGAACTGCAAAATGAGAACAGGCTAAGCTGAGAGGCAGTAACTCTTCCCTCCTTTCTTGGAGAAGGAAAACTGGAGAGCGTGGAAGAATAAACACTGGATTCACTCTGGTTTCCTAGAACTGGGAGCATGCAGGGAGACCATTCCCTGTGGTGGTAATTACATGCCTGGAGCTGTTCAAGAGGCTGTGGATTAATGTTAATTACTATGGAAATAATGCTATTGCCAGATGACTGTATTTGGTAGTAGTAGAAGTTACAAAACAAGTCATTTTTACATTTCCATTGTTTTTGATTAATTACAGCAAGGAGGCCTATTTTTCCTATAGTATCTCACATACTGGTTCTTCTGACCTTTGAGAGTTGATGGTGAAACAGATGGTGGTACAACACACCCACAATCACAATAGTAAGTTTCAAGGACATGGAACTTCCTCTCCAGATTTTGCTGGACATCTGTGCTTTCAACAGTTGGGATGTTTGTGGGTGTTTTTATGTTTTAAAAGGAAAAGAAAATTTGATTTTATTAGCGCTGAGGGTTGACTATATGGGTTCATGCACACTAAGCATCTGTTTCTTTAAAAACAAGTTGTTTGTAGATCATCAGTGTCAGCCATGTGGATGAGTTATGGCCATTGCTTGATCAATTTATTTTCTGTGAAAGCCTGAGAGAATGTTTTCTCTCCATGTGACTCTCCTTAGGCACACTCTCAGCTTCAATCACTTTCCTCTTTGGCCCCATAATCTCCTTGATCAGAAAATTTGGGACATCACTGAGTTATAGGATGTTACAGCACAGGTTCTCTCATGTCCTGAGTCCTTACTCACTGACCTTGAATGGCTAGGGCCAAAATATTGGCTGTCCTTGCAGCCCTTCTTTTTCTCTTAATTTTTGGTCTGCAAACTTAAGCTGTTAACCCTCCAGAAGAGAAACATTTGCTTCTTACAAACTAAAAGATATGAAGTTGTGAAGGAGAGTACATATTAGAATTAAAATAGAAAAAATTACAAGTGATGCACAATTTCCCTTGACAAAATGATGTGAATTTCACAGTATTTGTTGTAATACATAGAAAAGTATATGATGAAATTGAAGTTGAAATATTTTCAAAACTATATATATTAAAGAACATCAATTTTAGAAAAAAAAAACTTTTTTTTTTTGAGTAACTGGGAATTGAACTGAGACCCTTGTGCTTGCCAGAGAATCGCTTACTTTACTGAGTCATCTCTCCGGCCCACAGAAAAAGCTTTTTAAAGAATAAAAGTAGTGAAGAAAAATGAAAAAACAAAGAAAAAACAAGTTGTTGGTAAGTCATCTCTGAAATAAAGCTTCTCCCCTGCATGACTGCCCTCTTTTAGGGGACAGACTAAATCTGAAGCCTTGGGAGGGTGAGATGGGGGCTGGGAGAGGTGAAGAGAACCCCATGTATGTGCCCTGGGAATTCAGCATGGAACAAACAGTCTGAAACCTAAGGCTGTTGCTCTGGGGTGAGAAGTGGCTATGCCCTAGCTTGGGACAAGGGTACCCCCAAGGGTATCTCTAGAGCTACTTAGCAAGAGGCACCCAGGAGACCTGTGAGCATGACCACGTGCACAGGCTGTCTACACACATGGACATCCAGAACATGAGCTCCTCAGGGCACTTAGCACAGCCCTGAGAACGTGCCTGAGAGAACTGCCTGATGAGCTGGCAGAGGACGGGGCCAGCCAAAGGCATCACTCTCCTGAATCTTGGTGCCGCTGCCCAGGCCAGGCTGGTGTCCTCCCCAGGTGAGTGAGGCTGCTTAGAAAACTCTATTACTGCGTGGTAGCTCTTGCTGCCACAGGCGTTATGCCCACACAGGTGTTACCCAAACCCCAATGACAGAGATAGCATGCTGATGCTATTAGCAGGAAGATCTCCCTTAAAAATAATACATGGATTTCTGGGAAAGAAAAACAAAGGATGTAAATCATGAGGAAGCCAAGTCCTGTCTTATGGTGGGAAAGGCTCCCTGTACTTAGAGGCATGATGAGGACAGAAGAAAATCAAAATGAGGTGACCAGTCTCTGGCTGCGGCCACCTTGTGGTTCCCCCAAATTTGTTCAGTCACATTTGACAGTAAGCTGTTACCCTCGGCAGTGTTCACTTGCCAGGGCTCTCTGTACTTCTGATGTGCTATTGCTACAGAGGCAAAGACAACCTGTGCAGGGTCCCTACATGCTCAAAGAATAGACTTTTCTTTGAAAAGGTGGCAGGTGTGACAGGGAAATGTTACAGTAGAATGTTTGAACAAGCTGCCTGGAAGACGGAGTGCCATAAAGGTGACACCACCTACCTGTGCCCTGTGTTCCCACTCTCCTGACACTGATGCTGGATGGCAGTGGTGGACTGGAGTCCACACACACGGGGGAGTTTCCAGATGGTTACTAGGTAAATGTCAAACTAGTACTGGTGCGCAGCACACAGGGTGGGGACACCCACGTGGGGTGTGCTCCATGTAAGGCTGCGGAAGGCCCTGAGCGATGAGGTTAGCCCTGGATGGAGAGTGGATGGGGACAGAAGGGCAGCACTCATGTGGGTGAGGGTTTGGGATATGAACACACAGAAACCTGATACACTCTTTGCCTTTTTCCTCTTTCTTCTTTTAAGTAACTTAAAATAGCGAAGCTGGTGGAGAGTGGGAGTTTATAGAAAGCTGACCCAGAGGTGGCCTTTGAGCTGAATCCTGATGGACAAGCAGGAATTTATGATAAGAAATGAGTATGTGTACCAGGCACAGAGATCAAGTTATGAGCATACAAAGTGATGAAAACAGAAATAAAGCCACAGGCACCATTAGAAAAATGCAAGGTGTTTTGGTAAAAGTGGCGTGCAGAGAGAGCAGAACGAGAGTAATGTGAAGCTGTGAGTTTATCCTCAAAGCCACACTGAGACCAGCACATTTGAAGTAAGGGGTTACAGGGCCTGGGGGAGAGAAGTGTTCTTGAGTTTAGGTACAAATGTCTGTTCTGCTCTTTAAAAGACATTTAAATTGGAGATATGACTAAGTTTCCCATCATAGCAATCACCCTACTCTACACTCAGCCTGGATGGTAGAAGGTAGATGTCAGGGGATTAAGATGTCAGGACTTGGGCGACAGTAGACGGTGAGGATAGGATGGGCCCGAGAGGGGGTCCAGAAAGGACAGATTCTGGAAACTTAGTCGTGCAGGCTGAGGGGCATGTGTGCATCTGCACCTCTGGGGGATTCACAGTTTGCAGGTCAACTGACACATCTGGTACACAGGAACAGGACTTGCGCTGGAAACGGGTCTGAGTGTCTATAGCAGAATTTCAACTGAAGCCATGCAGTGATGTAGGGTCACGGTGAGAGCAGGGAGTGGGAAAAGAGCGGAGGACCAAGTACAGAAACCTGGGCAGTATGGCTACAGCTTCTGTGACGTTAGAATTGTACAGCAGAGAGGCTTCAGGCAGAAGGATGGGGCCTAAGGCAGGTGCCTGACAGCTGCAGCAAGTCAAATCCTGGGCCCAGTGCCCTAAGCAACACCCCCCCACAGAAGGCTAATGAAGTGCCCTGGAGTCTGGATAGGCACCCATAGGGGCTTTTCTCCAATGAGAGTTGTAAGGCTGGCCTTGTCAGTGAAAGCTGCACTTCCTGGTTTAGCAATTCTACAAGTCCAGAGGGTCAGCACAGGGCTCTTGTACAAAGCGGACACCTCCTAAGACAGCATGGCCCTCTACACCTGCTGTCGCATTTGGAATGACTTTCCTTCCTCCAATTTTCTCTCAACAAGATCAAGTTCTCTGCACAACTATGGAAACAATAAACATCTGCCACAGCTTAACAGGTTTAACTGAGCTACTTAAATGACTGTTAGCTGTGACAAATTTGAAAGAGCTGAGAGTTTGACTATCACTGCAAAGCTTCATGCACGACCCAGTAGTAGTCTAATCAAGGACATCAGAATCGTGAACTGCCAGAACTGCAGGTGTGCCGTGTGTCTGTCTGGATGAAACACCAGGTGTAGGCTCCCTGGTGAGACGTGAGCTGCCCGCAGTGACTGTGGAGCACATTACGTTTGTTCCACGTGGGGTGAGGCGGAATCAGGATGCATGCATTGCTACCTGGATCCAGAAGTAATGATGTGGAGTCAAAAGCACTGTCTTCCACTTCCTAGACTGTTGGCTTAAAGCAGAACTAGTTTTGTGTTGGAACTTAGGCTGTGCTCTGAGACAACAGCTAATTAGAAAAGCCACCTATGTCTTCTCCAGCTACTAGTTTAAGGTCTTAGAAAAACTTCCCAGCATTCCATTTTCAAAATGTTAATCCTTGTATTAACTGTTATAAAAGTGAAATACCTACATGTCATAATCAGCTATGCCCTCTTTGTACAACAATGTATAAAAATAGCAATGAACTGAAAAAGTATCTGTCATCATTGATCTGCTTGATAATCATCCTTTGGTGCATTTAGGGGTACAATTGAGGACCATGCCCCCAGGATATCAAAGTGTATGCACACTTGTGTCCTTTACAGAGAATATCACAACACTGAGACACACAGCTGATAATCTGTACATGGCTTCTGGTACACTTTAATCTCTAAGTTACTTATGACACCTAATAGTACACTATAACTATTAATTACACAGAATTACAGTAGTTATAGTGTACTATTTAGGACAAAATGACAAGAAAAAGCCTATGCTGTTTAATACAGATGTCACTGCTGGAGGTCTAATTTTATAGTACTCATCAGCAACATTCCATTTCTAGCTGGTTGAATCTTCGATGCAGAATCTAGGGGTCTGGTGGATTCCAAGGGCTAAGGGTATCTGCTGAATACAGATGGGATTTTGGAACACCAATTAGATTAACACATAGCTGCTAAAATGTTTTATAGCTCTAGTATTCTCAGTTTCCAGATGACATGTATTGAGAGAAAATGATTTATACCATAGTCACAAACAAAAGTAGCTGACCTACAATCTGCGGCAAGGCTTCTGGATGGAAGGTTAGGAGTTTTCCTAAACCAAGGCCGTTTTACTAGAATGGACGTGTAGCCTAGACAGAGCCTTTGCCTGACATGTATAAAGTGGCCTGGGTTTGCTTCCCAGCCCTGGAAAAAAATAGAAAGTGAGATTACCTCACTTACCATAATCATTCAAAACACCAAAAAAGGTACATAAGGTACCTTATTTGAGGAGTCACAATTTTTGACTTAAAAAATTATTGGATACACAGTTCAGACTCCTAGTGATTCTCCTGTGTCAGCCTCCCCAGGGCTGGGACTATAAGTGTGTGCCTCTATGCCTAGTTTTTGGCCCTACTCACTACACCCTGGGTTCAGGGGCCCACATGGCATGTGGTGCTGGGGATCAAACTTGGGGCCTTGCACTTTCCAAGTAGGTGCTTAGACGGCTGAGCTATCTAGCCAGCCCTGACATCTTAAACTCCATTCTACTGCCTGACCAAAATACTTGAAATTATCAGGGAAAGAGGCTCATTAGCTTGCATTTCTGGAGGCTGAAAACACCAAGATTGAGTGAATGATATGCTTAGCTTCTGGCTGCATTGCAACACGGCAGAGAACAAAAAGACACCAGGCCGTGCGCAGGAGGGTCAGTGTGTGAGGTAGCAGCACTGGAAATGGTGCAGGGCAAGCATTAAACACTTCCTAGGTTGTCCCCTCAGAACCTGATTACCTCAGGCTTCACCTTTTAATGAATCCTAAACCCTGCTACACTGGGACCAAGCTTCTAGCAATAACCCTTTGAGGGACACAGCCAATCTATAAGGAAACCATATCACACGGAGTGGGAGAAGGAAAGGAAGTCTGGAATCAAGTCACTGTAGCTTTCATTTTTCTTTTGTCATAAAAGACCATTTCTGTGAGCTATTTTTTCTTTGCCTCAAAATATGAGTTAGAAGAACTATTACACTGTCAGAATTCCAATAATGAGTTCCTAGAAAGCCATATAAATGATTAAGATATCACCACTACAGGTCATAATCTTGGCAAGTTTTAATTTCCTTCCTAAAATGAGAGTTAGGATCAGCTGAGAGAAGAAGTCTGTTCCAGGCATTCCTACTACTGATGCAGGTGAAGCCAGGAAAACCTTGCTATATCTAGAAACTTTCGGCTGGATCTGTGCGACTTACCTTGTTTTGTTAACTTGGCTTCTAAATGTTATAATTGTCTTAAACTAGCTATATACTCCTTAATTGAGAAAATAAATGCTAAAAAAAATGTAAAAAATATTATCTGATGAAGGGGAATTCAGTGTTAGGTAAGAGGTCACAAAGGAGAAGAAGAAATAAGTCCAAAATAACTTTCATCCTCAGGAAAGTCTACGTATGCCTACGGGTACAAACCACTAAGAGGCAGTCAATTTTTGATTATGCTCATTACAGCCATGTTAAAACAGGATGTTCTATAATTACACTTTGCATAAAAAACACCATTACCCTGCTGCAACACAGAATATTAAGGATATTTTATGTTAAGAACATCCTACTTATTCATAATTCAATTTTTTGGCCCAACTTTGTTTTCTTTTATTTTCTGCCTTAATTTTCACTGTTTTAATTTCTTGTTATTTTTCAATTCTGAAAATTATTGTATTTTATGATGTAAGTTTTAAAGCTGCTTTAAAGACAAAGGTAAAAGCTAGAGAGAATAAGCGTAAATCATAGCTAAAGTAAAAAAAAAAATCAGCAATGACATGAACTTAATCTTTAAATATTTCCTCCTGTCACATAGAGTGAAAATGAATGTTATTTTTGACCACTAAATTTAGGCTGTTCAGTGTAATTTTTCCACCTTGAGTATTTTATATGTTCTGTAAGTTGACTACGTGATTTCTTTATTTTTCAGAATCACATGACACAACATGGCGGAATCTAGCAACCACAGACAAGTTTTTAGAAATTCTAAATGTGAGTGCGCAAAAACAGGCGTGCGCGCGCACGCGTGCACACACACACATACACTTTGGGATGGGTACTACTGATGCCTGAACCCAGGGCCTTTTGTGTGCTAGATAAGTGCTCTACCACTGAGTTACATACCTGCCCCCTTTAAGTCTTTAAACTTTGAAACAAATCTCAATAATCTGCCCACAGTATCTTTGAATTTGATAACCCTAGGCCTCAGCCTTCTGTGACTACAGACTTGGGCCTGGATCCCAATCCCAGCTAGAAACTCTAAGCATATTTAATGATAATGAATAACCAGCCTTTCAACCATTTAAGAAACTCTTTCTAGGCACAGATGAATTGCCTCTAGCTGCCTGTAGGGCACTGTAAAAGAGGTCAGGTACAAGGCTCTAACACAGTGCCACAGGTTCCACACGAGCCCACAGCAAAAATTAAGCAAAAAATGCTAAGGCTTAACTTGGAAAGAATTTAGGAAATTAAACAAAGGGGTCCTTTTCTCTTTAATTTTTTCCTTTTCCTTTTTTTTTAAAGTGTTCTTAGACATCCCACAACAGTAGTTAAAGCAGCTTTCAAGACATGATTTTTTTCAACATTTCATAGTGAGCAAAACTCTTTTATTTTGCTGCTTAAAGAATTGCATTATTTTTTTAAACACCTCATAATATACATATGCTTTAAAAGCATTATTATTATTTTTTTTGTACCAGGGATTTTGCCAGCCCTTTCAATTTTTGTTTTAATATTCTGAGAGGTTCTTGCTAAGTTTCCCAGGCTAAGGGGAATTCGAGATCTTTCTGCCTCAGCCCACCAAAAGCACGCAAAATGCCCATGCATTGCTCACCAACTGTTGGCTGCACCAGCTGAGTGCTTCCGGGAAGCTTGAATTGAGTCAAAGGATAAAAATCGGAAAGAACCAGAGGATGGGATTTCCCATACAAATTTGATGTTAGCAAATTTGAGTCTGAGAACAGATCAGAGTTTCCAGGGAGAAAGATGGAGTTAAACTCATTGAAATGAAGGTACATGTAAAGATTTAAGTTTACAAATGACAGGATACATATGGAATTAAAACCAAAGTGGAAGGTAGGCCTAAAGATTTGAAATAATCACTATAATTTTATTTAGAAATATTCTTATAATATATGACAGCCAAAATTTCATTAGAAAGAGTAGCTCTGAAATCCCCTACATTCTGCACATCTCCAGGGCTTGGGCACTATTCCAGTGAGTCTGTTTTCTCTCTGAAGTATCTTGCGCTGTCCTTATTCCCAACCACACTACAGCCTTATAATAGCAGGACCATCTTGTGTTTGTATTCTGTCTACTCATAGGCCCTGGTGGAGTGATACAGACACATCCACATGTGTACACATCCACACACATGCACGCTGTGGGCTTTCAGGATATATGGAGAACACACAGACTTGCCCATTTGTTGCAAGGGGGTAGAGCCTGTGGCCATAATACCCCTCAGGTTGCTACCTCAAGACAGTGTTAAGCCAGGCATTGTGGCTGTCACACAGGGTGGGAGGTTGGAGGGTGGTGGACCATACTGTCAAGCTCAGCGTCCTTGATAAGCCAGGGCACCAGGCAGGTAACTATTCTCATTTCACAGATGATAAACTGCAGGGCAGAGTGTGGGGCAGGCCTGAGTGGGTCATCTGGTGCCAGGACACTCAGTACTACGAGCCTCACCCAGCCTTCTGCTGTGTGTCCCTGTGCTGTTCACGCTCAGGACCCCCTCGGCATGAGCACAGGAGTGCTCTTGATTCTACAACACCAGCTATTTCTTTCTCTTTTTGGTGTAACAGGGGACTGAACTCAGGCCCTTGCGCTTGCCAGGGAAGCGCTTATTCTACTGAGCCATCTCCCCCAGCCCAAGACCAGCTATTTCTGTCTTCTCTAAGCCATACGACTTTCATATTTACCCATGGCCTCTGTACCTTCGCTTAACCTGGGTGGCACCTAGGCTCTGCTTTAGTTTTCCGCTTCCTTATGCGGCATCCTATTAAGAGTTCCAACAGCTCTGTCCTCTGATAGTTCAGCAAGGATATCTGTCCTCCTCTATTTTCCACTAATGCTGTCCTTGTCAGGGTTCTAGTATCTCCTTTGTACTCAACTCCCACTTGGTATCCTTCACTGGATGCCTTCAGAATTCTTCTAGAGTGAGCTCTCCCACATCTGAGCACCTCACCTCACCTCACAGCTCCAACCTTCGCCAGTTACCCTGGAATAAAGGCAGTGCCTCAGCACGGCCCTTTCAATCTCAGTCTCATCGGTCACCCCAAGAACCAGGCATCTCTTGAGCAGTAGCCTACTGTTCACTGTCACCTGAGCACATGAAACTGCTTCACACCTTTGCCTATAAGTAGTGCTTTCTGGGAGGATTTCTTGGTTGTACGTCCAGGGCACACTTCGGTCACCCCACGTACGCAATCTGCAGAAACAGTCTTCCTGTGTCCTGCACCGGTCTAGGCATCTTGCTGAGCCATCACTCTTCTGCCTCCAGGGCCTAGCATAGCCATGGGCAAAGGTGGCTGCCGAAGTCTGCCAGAAGCACTGAGTTATGAGAACCCTAAGAGTTGTGCCTTTCTAGCTGGGGAACAGACAGGAATGAGGGCTGTGGAGTGAAGAGGAGAATAGCTTTGTTTAGAAGTCAGAATGGAGTTGAATGTGGCAGAGACGATCTGGGCGAGGGTGACACAGGGCAAGTGGATAAAACAGTACTAGTCAGGGCCTGCAAGAGGACATGTTTACTAATCGTTTCTTCAACACCCACTCCTCCACTTCTGCAATGCCCAAAACAATGGAACACAAAATAAAATTGCTTTTCTTCAAACTCTTGTTCCTTGAAGTTTTCTAGGTAACACATATGAATTTCATGCAAAAATTTAAAGAACTGCAGTCTTTGGCATAAAGGGGTTAACAAATCATTAACAGCTATGTGGGGGCACATGCTTGCTAGTCTGTCTACTCAGGACGCTGAGGCAGGAGGAGTGCAAGGTTGAGGCCCACTTAGGAAACTTAGTAAGACTTGGTCTCAAAACAACACACATGTAAAAGAACAGAGGATATAGCTCAGTGCAAGGCTCTGGATTTAATCCCCAGGATGAAAAACCAAAACTGTCCCCCCAGCACAGCTGTCAATAATGACAGCACAACGCTCACATTAAGCGTACCGAGCACAGAGCAGCAGAGCAGACGGGGATGTGGAGGAGAACTGCAAAGCGCTTCATTCCTGCAATTCCGATTGGCATCTCAGTGTTCAGTTTCAAAATGTGCTTCTCGGCTTTTCACTGCTTATCCGGCACTAGTTGCAAGTTCTGATGGCTTCATTCATCTCTGTATGCCTCGATTTCCTTATTAGGTTGCAACAGTAGTGCCTAGCTCAGAGGGTTGCTGTCAAAAGTACAGGTCAATAAAAATGCAGTGAACAGAAAATAGGAGTGGTGCACAGAAGTGATCAGTGGGCATGGCGATCACTGATTTGCCATCAGGGACAATTAATTATTTGCTGAGATCTGAGCAGGGAAGTGTGCATCCTTGAAATCCAAAGGACACGGCCTTCATGCATGTGAAAGGTTTCATAACAAGCAGGTTCTGGGTCACAAATTTAGCTTGAAGGCATACACTCAAACACCTGACCAATTACTTTTTGTGATACTGGGGACTGAACCCTGGGCACTGTACAACTGAGGCACGTCACCCGTCCTTTAGAGGTTTTGAGACAGGGTTTTGCTAAGTTGCCCATGTGGGCCTCACACTTGCCATCCTCCTTCCTCAGTTTCCCTCAGGGCTAGGATTACAGAAGACACTATGCCTGGCCCAAGCAATCGATTTTTAAACCTAAGTTACTGCATAATTGTTTTTCCTGAAACTCAGTACAGTCTTGAATGACTCTGCAGTTTACTTCTGTTGATGTATTCAGTTGAAAAATGTTTGCCTTGCTGGCTGGTAAATTATTTCTCAATGAAAGTGTACAGGTGGAAGGGACCTCACAGGTTGTCGAGTTCAGTGGTCCCACTTTACAAATCTGGAAGCTTGCAGAGGTCAAGTGACTGGTCCAAGGCGATACATTCTGAGGGCTGGAGATGACACCTTCTTCCACTGCTCTCATCTATCCCCTCTGTCACTGTGCCTTCAGGGTTCCATTTATTCTGCTTGAACTAAAAGTGACAAAATAACCTCTAGATTGGTGACCACCACTGGCTTCCTCTTTTTTTTTTGATGGAACTGGGGATTGAACTCAGACCCTTGCACTTGCCAGGGAAGCGCTTATCCCACTGAGCCATCTCCCTGGCCCCACTCTTATTTTTTACTTGCCTATGTTATATGCTTCCTCAACAATATGAATGTTATTAGGCACTGTTGCTAAAATTTTACTGTTAGGTTTAGTTTATACCCTTCATTTTCCAAAGCCAATCACTAAGTAAAATCATGCCTTCCCACAAAATGTTTCCATTAATCATCTGACTGTCTTGATCTCATTGGTATGGCCTAGGCGCTGTTGTAAAACTTACAGAATGGGTACATTTTCTGGGCAGGTTTCTAAACAGCTTTGGTAGTCACTGCTAGATAGGCTTCATGGTCTCCCACTGGGCAGCACAGGGCTTGCGAGCTCACATCCCAAGGGGAGACAGGCCTACCTAACCTGGTGATTCCATGGGTAGGCTCTGTGCTTCCAGTCTGAACAGTCACCTACAGTGAGGGCTGGGGTTAAGAGACGAGGGGGTCCAACCAGATTCTTGCTCCTGGGAATATGGCTCAAATTCAGAGGATTCAGGCAGTAAAGACACCACATCTGAAAAATGCAGGCATAGAAGCTATAGGACAGATGAAGAAATGATGGGCTAGAAGTTATAAGAAACGTGAAAGCAGAGGCTCTGTGCAGAGACAAGGCACACACAAAGCGGGAGTAAGGGCCTCTAAGCAGGCCAGTACTGCAGGGAGCAAGTGCACTGTAGTTAAGATGCAAGAGTACATTTATTCCAGGAAAGACTTACACTAGGACATGTTTCAGTACCTCATGTCATGCCTCATTAACACGTATAGTTTTTATACTTACCGTCAGTTAAAAAGAAGAAGGGGGAAAATAAAAAGGGTTTTGCTTATAGGCAGGGTCCCTGTTTTGTGCCTCAGAATAGATGAAGGGTTCAGGTTCAGGAAACTTGTGAGAAACCCTTCACAACTACTAGTGTATGGGCTCGGCGCTCTCATCCTCAAAGTAGAATGACTTGGATCTTGCAACTCAAACACCTAATTAAAATACTTGGGAAATGAAAGGGCGCCGCTAGAGCTAGCTTGCAGCTCTGGCAATCAAGGAGAGTTGTACTTGAGACACACTGGTGGTCCTATCTTAAACACTTGCAGCTTTCACCTCCCCCACCGAGACAACGACAGTGACCAACGCTCTCAAAGCAAGAGCCAAGTATCCACGTGGGTGAATAAGCCTCCCAAGAGTCGAACGCTTTCCCGGCAATCCCAAGGGCAGGCCCCTGGATCCGGCCCCCTTGGGTGTCAAGAGGACAGCACCGGCGGACACACCTTGCTCTTGTGGCGGAGCGTGGGTCCCAGTCCGCAGTGCCAGCCAGCTCTCCCGCCCGGGGACATCCTGGGCGGCCCGTGCCCCCGCTCCCCACCACCCGGTCACCTGTAGTTGTAGGAGCTGAAACGCTTGCTCTCTCTCAGCATCGCCCGGTACAGATCTAACACTTGTGCGCGGCTGGAGGCTGCCATTTTGGAAAACCAAAAAGCCAGAAAAACAGCCCAAACGGGTCCTCTTCGTGGAGGGCCCGAGTTTGACTCAAGCCAGATTTCAGCCTCTGCAAAAACCACGGACCTAAGAGCGAGCACGCGGCGGCCCAGCCTGCCTACGGGCAGCTCACAGCGGGAGCGCACCCGCTCGGAAGGCGCTAGGCGTCCCGCGCCCCAGGAGGCGGAGCAGGCGGGCAGCGAGGGGGAGGCGGGCCGCGAGGGCGCGGCGCGCGAGCGAGAGGGCCGGGCTGCGTCCTGGAGCTCGAGGCTTGCCGCTGCCTCTGTTCTCGAACCACACTCTCGGAGGGTGGTAGGGGAGGGAAGGTCGGAGGCCGGAGCGCAGAAAGCGGGCAACCCGGTCACCGGGCTTTCCCCAGCACCGCCCAAGAGGCGTGGCGCAGACCTTCCGGTCAGAAGTGTGTCCCTGGTTTGCTCTGGCCCCGGGGCTCGTTGCCCAGGTTACCGAGCGCGCCGCTCCGATGCTCCGCCCGCGACGCCCCGCCCCTGACGACTGTGGCTGCCCTCAGCATTTGCCTGAGAGACCCTGCGTAATTTGGAGGGTGATTACTTTGGCAGAGCCGCAAAGACGGCTTTTGCTCTTGGGGACGTCCTCCATGTTAGAGGATACCGTGCCTTGGGCGGTGAGGTGACAGACTAGTGGCTTCTTGATGCTCAGGCTTGCTTAGGGCGACCGGCTGAGGTGGGCTCTATGGCGGGTCCTGCCAGCTGTCAAAATGGCAGCGCCCAGTAGCCATGGGTCCTGCTGAAGTGGGAGATTAAGTTATTTTCCTGTAAGCCAACGAGCTTGCTGCACTTCTGATTTTGAACATCCTGAATCTAGGTTTCTCGGGAGAGTGGCGGGTGAGTGGTGGCCTTGCTGCTGTGTGAGAGTGTGATGTACAGTGTTGCGGGGATTTGCGCTTGGCTTTTTTTCCTATTTCCGGGTTATTCCTAAAGCTTTTCAGATAACACTTATGAATCGAGTCTCTAGTCCGTTAGATAGTGCGTCAAAAAAAAAAAAAAAAAAAAAAAAAAAAAGCAGAACCTGGGCTATAGAAGTTGTGATTACCTGGGGGAGACTTAAAAGTTTCAGGACTTGGGCCTTCAGGACTTGGGATCATTTTGGATCTAAGCGTAGCTCTCCCTTGGATTTTCTCGGAAAACTTGAACTTTTCTGAGTCTGCGTCTGAAAGTGGTGCAAAATTTTCTCATTCTGGACTTTGAGAGTGGGATTGGGCCTAGGGAACACTCGCTGGTTCTGATTACTGTGTTTTGAAAACACATCTTGTTATTTTCGGTATTATTTTTATAAGCTACGTTTGGAAGTGCCACAGCTTTCTGCCCCCAAACAGCGAGGAGTAACTTCACAAACCCAGGCCAAATTTGTGTTAGTGTATGTTTTCATTCTCTTGGTATGGTATACCATATGGGTTGGAAACTGTATGTGTCTAATATTGAAGCAACTATGTACTTTGATAACTTTTAAGGGCAGGAAATACTTCTCTAGTTTACCGTGCCTTAGTGTTCTTGCAGCCCCCTATCTTTGCATCCGAATATACTTACTAGTTATGCAATGGCATTAGCACAAAGGTATTGATAGTCGATATGCTTTTATAAAAACCTTTTTTAGGCCTGTTGGCTGACATCTTTAAGACCTTTATCTGTGACTCTCAAAATATAATTTTAAACAGGGTAGTAGGACTTCTATCATTCTTGTTGGTTGGTCGAGTCATGGCCTCAGGTTTATTGGAAGGGCTTTTCATAGTTTGAGTTTCCTTTTTTTTTTTGTCGGAACCGGGGATTGAACTCAGGGCCTTGCGCTTGCCAGGGAAGCACTTATTCTACTGAGCCATCTCCTTGGCCCCAAGTTGGGTTTTCTTTTGGGATTTCTTAAAAGATCCGTGGTTAAGGGAATTGCACATTGCTATGAAGTAAATTCCAGAGCTCTCTTTTTTCTTAACATGGCACAGTATGAAATGATACTTGACATGTGAGAAAACTGCAATGTTAATGCAAATTAAAGTAGAGAAAACTCCTGAAATGAAGGAAAAAAATAAAAAAAAATTTTTTTGGCCTGTTGAAAAACAGCTGGAGCTGGATGTGGTGGGGAATGTCTTCTGCAAGTTTGAGGCCATCCTGTGCTGCACAGTGAACTCAAGACCAATCTGAACTATATATAATGAGACTCTGGCTTTGACTTACATTTTGAAAGTAAAGTTGGTATAATTACTGTATCCAATTGCTTATGTTTAACTTATTAGGGATTTAATTGTTAATTTGTTATGTGCCTTAACTGTATTGTAATCAAATAAATGAAAAAGTACAGAAATAGCAGATAATTTGAACTTCCCATGTTTATGTAGAAAATTTTTACTACATTAAAGTTAAGTAATAAGCTGAGGGTCTCTAGCTCCTGTAACTTAAGATTTAAAATGCACAAGTTTTCTTATTCACTTATCTAGAGCTGAATTGTCTGTAGTTTTTGCCTGTGTAAAAACATGCATTGCTTTGTAGTAAAATTAGGGATGTGAATGAACACTTTATACTTTTTAACAGAAATTTCTCTTACCATAATAAGCAGCAATATATAAGTGAAATATCAGTATTAGGTTAGGACAATCTTCTGTTGCAAAAGGAACTCATTATTTATAAGATAGATCTAAATCCTGGTTTTCTTCAGTACTGGAGTTTGAACCCAGGGTTTCACACTGAGCTGTATCCTACTTCCCTCACTTTTGTTTTGCTTTGTGACAGGGTCCCACTAAGTTCCTAGATTGGCCTGCTAGGCTTGAACTTTCTGTGCTGTTGCCTCAGCCTCCTGGAGTGCTGAGATTATAGGCGTGCATTACAATGTATTACCACACGTTAAATTCCCTGGTGAGTCTGGATAGCTTGAGTTGATTCAGCTGTAGAGCCTCTAAGTCTTTGTTGTACATTTCATTTGTTTTTATTGATCTTTTATTCAAATAAAAAATGCAATTTAAAATGCCACAGAATCAACTAAACGTCTTATACAGGTGAACAAATTGAAACATTTTTCATTCATTCCTTTAACATTTATTGAATAATTCCTATGTGCCATGCAATGTGTAACTCAATACAGTTACAGTGATGAGACTCCTCCACCCAAATAACCTATGGGGGAGTAGACAAATAAAGCAAAACTTTATTTTTGATAGGTTCCATGATTGGCTTAGTGCTATCGAATGCTAGGGGCGCACAGAGAGGGCTGTTTGTATGATTGTGACCACAGGGAAGACTTTCCATCAAGGAAGGTAATTGCAGAGTGCATATTAAGATTCAGATGATGCACTGGATAAGTCAGAGGTGTCAGTGTGTGTTTAGGGCCTGGAAGTCTGTGGCACTCTGTTCAGACAGCTCTGAGACCTTTGGAATGGTGGGATGTAGGAAGAGAGGGAGCATCTCTCAGATTATGGTTAGCATGTAACAGCTTTCTTTCTAGATGCTTTCTTTCTATTGGAAGTAAGTCCTGTTTCCCCCTGTGTGCTGACTAGGTTGTAAATCTAGTAGAATTACAGGTCAGTTGTTGAAATGTAGGCTAGTTATCTAGGTGTTGATAGGCTATTGTTTCAAACCATGATTTTAACTTTATTTGTTTTTATTTTTATTTTATTTTATTTTTATTTATTTATTTATTTATTTTTTGTCTTTTTGAGACAGGGTCTCACTATGCAATTCAGGCTGGCCTTAAGCTCGCTTTGTAGCTCAGGCTGGGCTCGAACTCACAACAATCCTCCTGCCTCAGCCTCCCGAGTGCTGGGATTACAGGCATGCGCCACCACGCCCGGCTTGTTTTTATTTTTAAAGAGGATGAAAAATAGTAAAAAAAAAAAATAGAAACAATACAGAATTTCACTAAACAAAATAATAGGAATTCAACACTTATATACCAACACATGAACTTTATATTTCCTATGTGGTCATTGAAGTCTTCTCAGGGTTTATCTTGTAGTCCTGTACATTATTCTGTAATGTTGTATTCAAATTAGTTGTTCAGATTGTCAGATATAAGCATGCAAAATTGCTAAAAAAATGTTATAAGAAATTAAAAAGTAGAAGAGAAAAAAATTTAAGCATTAAGTACTCTTTTCAGTCGACTGGCAGAAATCTGCCATACAGTTATCCAAACTGTCCTGTATGTATTACTTCTTTCTTTTGCATGACTTTAAATTTTATAGTGCAGGAGCACTGAAATTTTCTTTCACTATCTGTGCCTTTAACACGTGACTGAGCAGCCTGGTACTTTAGGTCATGGTTCTTGTGGAAACCTGAGAGCTCTAAGGCAAACACAGTTCCTGTTTCCAGGACTTTGTAGTTACATGCATTTGTACATACGTCCAATTTGGGATGGAAGTACAGAGTGCTACAGGTAAGGGCTGGTCCTGTGAGTTAGGCTGAATGCTGGCAGAGCTTACGTCCTCCTTGATGACAGGCTGCACCTCAGGCCAACTTGGCACCTATGCTTTAAATTCCCTGTTGAGTGTGATAGCAAGGGTTGAGAAACATTGATCTCAGGGTTTTAAGAGTCTCTGGGAGGATGTTGTGTTTGTGAGTGCACGTGGGTTTGAGCCAAGCATCGAGGAGAGTTAAAGGCGTTAGGTGTATGGGGATGCTGGTTAAAGGTTAGTTCAGGAGGAAGGGCTGTCCTTCATCTTGGATTGGGGGAAGCGGAGCCAGGGAGTGAGGGTGAGGGAGCAGGTAGTCACAGCACAGAGAGTGGGCAGGGCTCTGTCCAGAGCTGGAAAGCAAGGTATGTGCTGAGGGGATCTTGGGGAAAGGAAAGAATTCAGCTTTGCAGGGTTAGGCACCCACAGAGCACAGCCTGCACCTGGGCTCAGCCCCTCTTCCTGTGACCTGAGGCGCAGGCTGGAAAGGGCCCTGAGAGGTTAGGTCATTTAGCCACAGTCTTAGAGCTCAGAAGTGCTTGGGGTGACCTGGGCCCAGGGTATGCAGTATGCCTCACTGTGTTGCACACTGCTTCTCAGAGGGCCCTCTGTGCCTTTTGACATTAATTTTTTAGGATAATGTGAGTTTTAGTCATATTTGAATTTTAAATTAGTTGGCGTCTCACTTATTTGTAAAACTGGTGTGTATATGGAACACTGTAAATATGCAGACTCTCATGTTGGTTTTTATACTAGCTTTTTAGTCTTTTAAGATACATTTGCATTTTCTTCTATTAACATCTCTTTGAAAAGATTCATTGCCTTTTTTCGGTGGTCTTTTTATTTTTATTTTTTTAAAGACTGGCCTATATTTTTTATTTTTTTCAATAATTTTATTGAGAAATAGCAGTGAGACAATTTCAAATCACTTTAATACTTCATTTACTACTTAAGAGTGATAACTACTGAATTATGTTTTTATGTGGTCATATATTTTAGAATGATAATGAAACTAAGTGTGATGATAACAATAACTGAAGTTGAGTTTGTTTTCTGGGAGCTCTGCTGTGCACTTTTCTGCCATTCTGCTGTTTGTAAACATCAGTGTGAAGTTGGTCACTCCCTTGGTGCCCCCTAATGTGTCCTGTGCCGCAGGTTTGGTCATCAGTGCGCAGTGTTTACAGCTGGTGCCTAATTGGCTGAGGCAGGTCACTGGTCCATGGCTTCGAATGTGTAGGTGTCCTGTCTCCTGCCCGTTTCTCTCCGGCTCCTTCCCTTTTGCTGGGCTTCCTGGCAGCCACAAGTCAACCTTCCCTCAGCCACACCTTTCCACCATAATGCTCTCCCTTGGGGCCAGTTGGCTACCAACTGAAACATCTGAACACGTGAGACAGGATAGACCTTTTCTCACTGAAGAAATGATATCCGGATCTGCTCAGTAACGAAAAAGTTACTTATACAAATGGGGAGTAGTAGTGCCCTCTCCTGTTCCTTCAGATGAGTTGGCTGGTTACAGAAAACACTCAGGGTTTACTGTATTGACTCTTCCTTTAGATTTTGCTGATGACTAGAGAAATATTGGGTCAGTACTTTTAGGTATGAAGTATTTAGCTCCCTGGCATTAATTGATTTCTTGGAAGTTGATACATCTTTGAAACTATACTTAGGAGACTAGCCAGGCATAGCGGCACAGGTTTGTTGTGGAGGACGCCATGTCTCCCCCCCTGTGTGACTGTGTGCAGTGCAGGCTGTGCAGTGTCTTCAGGTGAGCAGGTGGCTGATGGCGGACTGGCAGGGTCGTCAGCGGCCATGGCTGACCTTAGATAGACGAGCTGCGATACCATGGGGCTAAGATGTGCGATCACGTCTCTGCTGAGACCTGCGTGACTCCAGAGGACAATTCCATCCCAAGATTGACTGTGAAGCAGGTTGCTCTTTAAGTGTAACCTAAATCCAGCTGCTCCTGTTCCTCCCTTAGGAAGGCTTTGTTCCCGCTGGTGCAGGACTTGCCCCCCTCACCACCTGTCTGGCACGTCTGGCTGCAGTCTTCTCACCATTTTCTTCAATGAATAAATATCCAGGTTCTGGCTGCCTCGTAGTCTTTTGTTCCCCACAAACAGCTGGTCATCCAGATCCCTGCTGCACCCCTATTTTGTTTCTTGCTCTTCTGCTGTGTACTATAACACGAGGCAGGAGATTGGAGTTCACTGCAGGGGTCTCTGAGAGTTTGTAGTCTCAGCATCTGGAGGCTGAGGCAGGAGGATTGCTACGAGTTTAAGTTTAGCTTGAGCTACATAGTGAAACCGTGTTTGCAGGAAGAAAGAAAAGAAAGAAAAAAAATACTGTAGACTATTTTAACTATAGAAGCTGTACATTGAATTTATGATGTCTTTGCCATTACAGTGCATGCTTTTATGTGATTTAATATTTTATGACTTTTTAATCTAAGAATTTATTTGCTAAGCACAGCAGAAACAATTCAGCTTGGCAGACCTGTAATCTATAAGTGTAATTGTGAGCTGGCATTAGCTAATAACATTCAAGAGTAATAAGAGCCTGGCGTGCAAAATGGGTTACAGTAATATTGGCAGACAGTGGAACAGAATTAGCTTCACTTAATGAAAATAGGAGCATTATCTTCTTAAAAATCCAGGAATTCTGGAATGCAGAGGAGAGCAAAATGGAGAAATCATGAAATAGAGGGCATCATAGCAGGCAGCAGTGACATTTTTAATATAAGGACCTTGTGTTAGCTTTCTGTTAGTATAACACAACATCTGTAATAACACATCTGTAAAGAAGTGTATTTTGGCTCACAGCTGGGAGTTCACTTCCTGACTGGCCCCAATCCCTTGCCTGGGTGTGTGGAGCACATCATGGAAGGAGTGTGTGGTAGAACAGTTGTTCATTTCATGGTCAGGACTTGAGTAAATAGGAATTTCTCGGGGATACAACTCCAGTGACAAACAGCTTACCAGCACCAGTGGAAGCCCTCAGAGGTTCCACTGTCTCAGTAGCACTGAGCAAGCTAGAGACACAGGGCCCTGGGAGGCACATTCCACATCCAAGGTGTAACAGACATGTGGGCGCATTTCACATCTTTGTGTCCTTTGAAAACAAGATTATGGACCTGAGCGTTTGTGACTTGAACCATTATGGATCCTGTCTGTACCAAGCATTCTGGGTGCTGTGAAAAATGGCAATGGTGATGATTGCAGAATAGTTCTTCAAACAATTTCTTTGAGTTCTCTCTACTTTTTAAAGCTTCCAAGTAAACTGTCTGGATTAATTCATTTCAGGACTTTTTTTTTCCCCAGTGGTACCAGGGATTGAGCTCAGGACCATGCGCTTGCCAGGCAAACACTTATTCCACTGAGCTATCTCCTCTGTTCCTATTACATGGGATTCTTAAGAGCTAATGAAACCCTTTTTGTTTTCTTGTTTTGAGACAGGGTCCTACTGTGCAGTGCTGGCTGACCTTGAACTCTATGTAGCCCAAGAGGGCCCTCAGTTTGTGATGATCTTCCTGTCTCAGCCCTGCCAGAATTATAGGCATGTGCTATTACACCTGGCTTCCAAGCTGAATCTTTTTGTTTTTCTCATTAAACTTTGTTTTAATGGGTCTCAAAATTCTGTAACAGATTTTTGATCAAGTTGTTTCCATTAAAAAGTATTGATTTTTAAGGGCCAGCCAAATAGTTCAGCAGATTAAAGTGCCTCAAGTAGGCACAGGGGTTGGGGTTCGATCCCCAGCCCTGCTTTGCTGGCCCTGCCACTGACCCCAGGGGCACACTGAGATGGCAGTTGAGACTGGGCATGGTGGTGCATGTAATCCCAGCGCTTGAGAGGCTGTAAACAGGATAATCACTGTGAGTCCGATCTAGTAGTGAGACCTTAAATACCCTGTAGATCCTTCTTTGAAATAGACTTAAAAATTGCCACACACACAAACACACACACACACACACACACACACACACACACACACACACACACACACACACACACACACACACACGCAGGTCCATAAACCATTCTCCTTTTCTTTTAAAGGTTTTACCATGCATTGCTATCATTAACCAGTTTTCACTATTAAATGTAAATGGCCAATTAGGAGAAATAGTTCAAAGACTGGTCTACCACTGATTAAGACTGGGGTGACAGGTGTTAGGGATAATATTTATTTAGCTTTCTGAATTTTCTGGGCAGACTTGGTGACCTTGCCAGCTCCAGCTGCCTTCTTGTCCACAGCTTTGATGACAACCACAACGAACAGCGAAATGACACAGAGGTGGATAGTCAGAGAAACTCTGGACACACATGGGCTTGCCTGGAACCATGTCAACAATAGCAGCATCACTACACTTTAAGAACTTGGACCCATTTTCTAGCTTCTTACCAGACTGGCGATCAGTCTTTTCCTTCAGCTCAGCAAACTTGCAAGCAATATGAGCTGTGTGACAATCCAGGACAGAGGCACAGCCAGCACTGATCTTGTTCAGATGGTTAAAAACTGATAATCACCTGAGCAGTGAAACCAGTTGTTTCCACTGGTGGGTCGTTTTTTGCTGTCACCGGCAACATTGCAACTAGACATCTTGACAGACATGTTCTTGATGTTGAAGCCTACATTATCCCCAGGACGAGCTTCACTCAAAGCTTCATGGTGCATTTCAGGAGACTTGACTTCAGTTGTGATGTTGACTGGAGCAAAGGTGACCACCATGCCAGGTTGGAGAACACCAGTGTCCACTCGGCCCACAGGCACAGTACCAATACCACCGATTTTGTAGACATCCTGGAGGGGCAGCCTCAAAGGCTTGTCTGTCGGGTGAGTGGGTGGGAGGACGCAATCCAAAGATCCAAACAGTGTGGTTCCGCTGGCATTGCCATCTTTATGAGTGACCTCCCATCTTTTGAACCAAGGCACATTACCACTTAGATCCAGCATGCTGTCACCATTCCCACCAGAAATTGGCACAAAAGCTATGTCCGGGTTGTAGCCAATTTTCTTAATGTAGGTGCTGATTTCCTTAACTATTTCCTTGTATCTCTTCTGTCTGGAGGGTGGCTCTGTGCAATCCATTTTGTTAACACCAACAATTGTTTCATACCCAGTGTGTAAGGCAGGAGGGCATGCTCGCAGGTCTGCCCATTCTTGGAGATACCAGCTTCGAATTCACCAATGCTAGCAGCAACAATCAGGACAGCACAGCCTGAGATATGTCTGTAATCATGTTTTTGATGAAGTCTCTGTGTCCAGGGGCACCAGTCATGGTCTTATAGTACTCACTGGTCTCAGATTTCCACAGGGAGATGTCAATGGTGATACCACTCTCACGCTCAGCTTTCAGCTTGTCCAAGACCCAGGCGTACTTGATGGAACCCTTCCCCATCTCAGCAGCCTCCTCCTCAGATTTTTCAATTTTTTTTGTCAATGCTACCACATTTGCAGATCAGATGGCTGGTGGTGGTGGACTTGCTGGAGTCCACGTGTCTGATGACGACACTATTAATGTGAGTCTTTTCCTTTCCCATGTTGGCTTTGATTTAGTGGTGGTTCTCACTATACCAGTGTTGTTGCGGCAAACCTGTTGTGAAAAAGCTCCAAGGTGAATCTTGATGCCCCTTGCTAAGAACTTTGCAGAGGTGATTCCATGGGTGCCTACTTGCAGTGTTTCCTAAATATCCTTTTCTGTGCTTTTGAAAGGGATTTTCAAATATGTATTCATTAGATTACTGGTTCATGGTATATTCTTTAGACATATATAAATTACTGTAATCACATGCATAGGCTGTCATTCCTGGGCTCTCCTTTCTCCTCATGACTTGTAGCACTCTTAAGATAGGCTTAGCACAGCTGTAAGACCCCAAGTATAGCCTCTGTCCATTCTGCAGTCCCATAGCATATCTGTTCTTCATTTGTACTTTTTCATTTCTCTAGTACATCTTTCCTCTCTATGCTGGGGACCTGTGCAAATGCAAGTCCAGCTGCCTGGAGTGCTCTTCCTTTCCCCTCCTAATTCTTGATGTCTTGGTTTAAGAGATATTCTCTCAAAGATACCATATCTTTAACTTGAGCAGTCTTCTTTTGTATTCCTTACTATGGTGAACTGCTCTTCAACTGAAGATGTAAGTTACAAGAAACTTGGGTCAAATAGATTTAAACCATACAGTAGCTCCTGTGTCAGAAGAGTGCAACAACCAGATTGGCTTAAGTGTTGGTACTTTGAGTGATGCCACTGAAGACCTTATTTTGTTTATTTCTCCACTTTATTTTCGCGAATGTCATCTTCCTCCTTAGGCTGCCATTGTCTTTTGGTTATGGAACAGTGCTGAGGTGCTTGTTTCCTGAACCTCAAAAGAATTAAAGCATTTCTGCCCCCAGAGTGCTGGCCAGTCCTTTCCATTCATTGGGCTGCACGTTCCTCCCTCTCTGAAGCCAGGGAGAGAGTGTGGTGATTGTAGGCTGTGTCAACTGCCCATGTCCTTCAAGTAGTTGTTAGGTTGGGAAAGGTAGGTTTATATATATGAGGTGTACATCTTACCAAGAAGTGGGGGTTGGTTCTTGGAAAAGGTACTAGAACACTCTTGCCAGTGTTAACACATTTGTATATGATTATTTGATTTGTATTTTTCTTTGATATCAGACCGTATATTCTACATGAATAGGTATTGAATCTGCTTTTGATTACTGTTTCCCTAGCTTTTGGCATGCAGTAGAAAATCATTGAATATCAAGTGTTGAGTGAATCAAATAATCACATAAATTCTGTTTAACATGCTTGTAAAAATTAGCGGGTGATTTTGGCAGGTAGTGCTAATTGGCCCTTCATTAACCATACTTTTTCATGGCTGTCACAATTCTTGTTTTGTTTGAGAGGCCATAATTGGTTCCTGAAAATAAATTTTATAATCTTGGGTAAATTTGACAATTCAGTTCCCTCTTCATTGGACACTTGGTTCTAATGACCAAGAGTAGCCACCAGACACAAATTTGTCTATACTGAGGCAAGGGGGAGCTGGCTTGCTGGGGAAGATTTTGCTTTCTGTTACAAGTTGGAGGCAGGCCTAGTGGTGCATGCCTGTCACTGCAGCACTCCAGAAGGTGAGGGCAGGAGGCTCATGTGTTCAAGTCCTGCCTGGGTAACTTAAGGAGCAACTGTCTGGGCCACGTCTAAAATAAACAAATTAAAAGGAATAGGGCTGTATCTCATTGGTAGGTACTTCCAGGGCCTGATCCCCAGTGCCACACCAAAAAAAAAAAAAAAAAAAAAAAGTATTTTGTCTGTTTATGCCACCTCTTCTTTCTTGCTTGGGATTCTGGTGTGGCCACAACTTGGCACTCAGCACTGCCAGCAACCTCACTGGGTAAAACAGGGAAAGGAGGAGGCTGAGGCCGGACATCAGATTCCAACCTGGCCTGGGCTTTGCTGAGCCTTGAATGAGCCCTGGGACTGAATTCTTTTTTTTTTTTTTTTGGTGGTACCAAGGATGGAGCTCAGGATCTTGTGCTTGCCATGCAAGTACTTATTCCACTGAGGTATCTCTGTGGCCCTCCTAGGACTGAATTTAGTACTACTGGGATTCCTGTTGCATTGACTAGATATGTCTTTTTTTTTTTTTTTAGTCTTTTTGAGACAGGGTCTTACTATGCAGTTCAGGGTGGCCTTAAACTCACTTTGTAGTTTAGGCTGGTCTCGAACTCACAACAATCCTCTTGCCTCAGCCTCCCAAGTGCTGGGATTACAGGCATGCACTACCACGCCTGGCTTTTAGACATGTCTTTCTAACTAAAGCCAGGATTAGTTGGACTTTTTGTTCTTGCAGCTCAACAGAAAATGTAATAGAGCTTTTCTGTGTTAGCTTTGTTAAAAGGTTTTTTTTTTTTTTTAATTTACTCCTACATAATTTAAGACTTGCCAGGTATGGTGGCACATTTCTGTAATCCCAGCACTTTGGCAGGCTGAGATAGAAGGAGGGAAGTACGAGCCCAGCCTGGGCAATGTAGTGACTTTGTTAGATCCTGTCTCAAATTTAAAATAAATAAAAAAGGGCTGTGGATGTAGCTCAGTGTGAGCTACTGGGTTCAATGATCCCCAGTTTTTTTTTTTTTTTTGGAAAAACAAAAAAATCCCCAAAATATTTTCTTTGCTAATTGTAACACTTTTTATTTTATTTTTTTAATTTTAGGGAAGGGTCTATGAGGTGTTCAGGGTCTCACTTCTAGATCAGACTCACAGTGATCTGCCTGTTTACGGCCTCCCAAGAGCTGGGATTACAGGTGCATGTCACCTCACCCAGTCTCAATTGTCTCCTCAGTGCGCCCTGGGGCTGGGGCTGGGGCTGGGGCCAGGGCCAGTACCAAAGTCCTTGGGATGGAACCCCTGACCCCTGAGCCTGCGTGTAGGTGCTTTAATCCACTGACCAACCTAATTGTAACACTTTGACTATTTTTGTGTATTTATTTATTTACAGAGATACGTTGTGTGTTCATAGATGAAGCTGTTTTTCATTTTAAGAAGTTTGTTCTCAAAGACCTCACTCGAGTAATTAGTCCTCGTTCATAATCACTCAGTCTAAATGTCACTTTTAAGTGAAATGTTCGCTGACCGAGCTTAAATTACAGCCTCCTGGTCTTACTTTTATAACATTTTGTTCTTTACCTTCACCTTTTATAATTTAAAATTATGTATCTGCATAATGGTGGGTATTGGTAACAAGCTTTAAGTAACAGACTCTCTGAAAAATGTTGGTATTTGGGAATAAGCAGCCAACATTTCAATGCAGAATACACATGGTGTAGAAAGCAGGAGTATATTTGAAGGAGATGAGATAAAGTGGGAAACTTAAAGGCAAAATGAGAATTGCGCAAGTTATTTTGAAGTAACAGTCCATGGCTCAGAGGTTAATGGCTTGACAGCGCCAGGCAAGGCGAAACATGTGTACAGATGTCCTGGAAGAGCGCTCCGCGTGGGCTGGGGTCTGGGGTCTGGCCACCTCATGGGAACTCCGGGTGCTGGGATGTGTGCATCTCCTGTGTCACTTCTGGCTTTATGAATTTTATTTTTTCTGTGAGCTTGACATAAGCAATTCTGTTTTGATTCTGTTGGGTTTCACGTTGTGTGATGTTCATTTCTCCCCCAGAGGGCCAGCTACAGAGGGCAGAACTGTATCTGTTTTAGTCATCATTGTAGGCACTAGGACTAGCAAGTGCTCAGCAAGCATTTGTCAACTGAATGAGAGAAAGAAAACACTGTGAGCCCAGAGTCTTCCATTTTCTGCATTGTTCATCCTATTGCCCCATCAACACCAGTAATTTTCAGTAATGCAAAATGTTTTGCTGCAGCATAGATTTTGTTGCATTGGTTCCAAATACACTGCTCCCTGTTGGTCAGGGTTTAAGTTTAGATTTTATATTTGTAGAACTGAATTTTCTCTGTCTCAGTGGAAAATATAATGGAGTAGCAGTGTCACTTAGCATATTAACTTAGCAAGTATCATTTCAGTTTCTTTAGAAGAGTGATACATATTTTAAACATTCTTATGATTTATTCTCCTAGAATTTTGCCTTAAAACTTGCTTTATTGGCACTATTTTTATAATTTAAAGTGAAAGAGGTATTTGAAGTGAAAATTTATTTTATGCTGCTGGGTAATGCTGGAAGCATGGAAATGATGATCATTTTAGCAGCTCATTGTGCTTGGTCACTAGGCACATTATTTAGAATTGGATTTGGAATCCATACTTCTCTGTAAAAAAGTAGTCTTCAGAGGGCCAGTATGAATTATTGACACAAGTTATTGACTCAGAGATACTTTTAAATATTTTTTTTGTTTCAGTAGCTAAGCTATATTTCTAGGTTGTTGATGTTGGTTTTACTGTGTCTAGGGAGATTTGTTTGTGCATTTTTGAAATGATGGTTAACACTGTGTGAATGTGATAGTGAGGGAAAAGACTGGACTAGTGTTTTGTTGATTTGGTTGCATTTCATAGGTATATTTTAGATTTTCCAAGTCATTTTAGAAAAGTCACTTAACATTCACGTGGTTATTGATTGACTTACTAAATCAGAATACTCTTTGAGAGCAGTGAAGTTTGAGCACTGTTTTCTTATTAGGACAGAAGGCATAAAACTGGGTGTCTTGGGGGCACTGAGACATTGGTCACCTTATTTGATATACTGATCTGTAAGGACTGTGTTAATTGGCACACACCTGTGGCTTGGTGCACTACAAAACTAGCAAGACCTCTGCCTTCATGACAGGACCATGGATTGTTCTGTTTCCAAAGAGTGGAAGTTTCAGGAAGCCCAGGCTCACAAGTGGCTTCCAGTGGAATGGCTGCATCCATGCCATCCTCTGCCCATAGGTGCAGCTGCTGTGGCCCTTTGGGCAGCAGGGGCATAGGGGTGAGTGGAGCCCCTTGATGGTGTTCATCAAGGATTGAATTCTCTAAACCTACCTCATTTATCATGGCACTGAACATAGAAATGTGGCTACATGGTTCTATCTGATTACAGTCTTACTTTATATTGTTTGGGAGTGTGAAAAGAAAGCTTCTGAATATTAATAGGAATATTAAAAAAGCAACAAGGCATTCCAATTTTTTGAGGCTTTCAATACTGATGCCCTTTAGGAGGGACATTGCAGACTTTTTAGATCTTTTTTCCCTGTGGTTCTGCAATCTGTGTTTTAGAAGGGTGTCTGGCTTTGCCTTTCTTAGACAAAGACAGCTATTTTCTGTTAACTCATTCTGCCTCTCATAAAAGGGGAAAATAGGGCAGTGTTAGCATGACATGACTTTAAGCCTCATGTGGGAATTTTTTTGATGATCAAAGTCAATACATACATAGTCAATACATACTCATTAATTGATTGCCAGGAATTGCAAAGGACATCAGACATGCATTTATACGTGGATTGCATACTGACTGAATAAAGTGGACATTGTTATGTATTTTTAAAAAATCCAACAAAAACAGAAGCTTTCCCTAGTCTTGCAGCTTATGAATGTTTAAATAACTTAGTTCATATGGCAGATTTGATATTTGAGGCAGGGACTTTTTGATGCTACAATTCTTGCTTGCTATATGAAGGCTAAAAACAGCCCTGATCATAACATTCATGGATAGCCATAATATCCATTTGGTTCCATTTTTCTATAACTAGCCACTTTCTAGAATGAGTAAACATTTTTACCTCTGGATTTATGTTTGTTTTATACATTGATTGTCAAGCACTTGGTTATCCAAGTGTTGGGTTATTCTACATTCTCTTTGGCTCAGTGCTTAAAAAAATACAATTTGTACATAGGTTTTTTTTTTGGGGGGGGAGGGTCTATGGGGTGTTCAGGGTCTCACTACTAGATCAGACTCATGTTGATCCCCCTGTTTACAGGCTCCCAAGAGCTGTGATTACAGGCGTGCACCACCCCGTCCAGTCTCTGAACATAGGTTTTAATGTGATTGTAGTAAATGGTTATTTACTCTCGATATAGTCCCCTCCAATGAATGTTGGCTAGTTCATCAATAATTTGATGAAACCTGAACTTTGGCTTTTAGAATTTTGTCCCTCCAACCTTTTTCAACTTCAATTTGTTGTGTTTTTGTTATTTTCTGTCTTATAGATTCTGCAAGTAGGATTGGAGAGTGAATTTTAAAAGGATGTTTGTTATTCTGGCAGCTCAGTCAGTTACAGCTGTGGTTGCCAGCGGCGTGCTATGTAGCCAGAGCAGGCACAGAAAAGAAGGGCTGTGAGTCCCTGAGTCCCCACCGTGTTCTGTAGATGAATGTAGTTTCCAGCACATGTGTGTCCTCCCATTTGTCCAAGCACGTTCAGGAAGTATAGAGATGGTAGAATATACAGTGATTAAATGCTTCTGTGATTCATTAATGCTTTCTAGTAACTTTGAATTATACAGTGGATATTGAAAGTATGTATTTGGAACTTGGTGAGGAGGGTTGGATTAGTTTTCAAAGTTAAAACTTATTCTGAGAGAAGAATAGCTTGGGAACTCCTGAGGAGTTCATAACAGTCCAGGCTATTTTTCCCTTAGACCCATATACTTCTAGTCTCTCCTGTGGTTACAGAGCTTATTGTAACCCTTCCCTTTCCCCTTGTGGTAAAAGCATGTTGTCATTGATCTATGTGTGATTGCCTGGTAAAGTCATCTTTTACCCCCACCCTTTGTAAGTACAAGCAATCAATAAAGTTTCTTTTACCTCTAATGTAGGTCCATTGTTGTTCATACATTGAATAACTTACTAATAGATAGGTGCTGACATAAATTATTAAAATGACTACACTTTGCGTCGGATTCAATAAATACTTGCCAGTTGGTCAATAATCCAATGGAATATTGCACTGAGGGCTGGAATTTCATGATGTACTCAAGTCCTTTATTTATTTATTTATTTATTTATTTATTTATTTATTTATTGCTTCTTTTCCCCTTGAAATCAGGCTTTTTTGCTTCAGGATTCTTGTACCTGAAGCTGAGTAACGTGGACTTTGAAACGTGTGTGGTTCTGTTCTGCCAGCTCAGCCGTTTCCGCCTCACCCTTCTGGCTTTCTTGGTACCATCTGAAGCGATGGAACTTCACTGCTTCTTATGTTCAAGGTGTTGGGCAGCTTTCTGCATCACCTTATTTAATGCTCAGCAGTAGTCTACCAGGAGGAAACAGTTGCCTGTCTTGGATTTATACTCAAACATGTTACTAACTTAACTTCCTCCAAAATCTTAACTTTGAGCAATTTTTCTGCTCCAGAGTTTCAGCTGAATCCCTCTGTTCCTACCACTCCACTGTTCGTTGAACATTTTTTTTTTATTTATTGAAGAACAGATAGCAATGAGACAATTTTAAGACAAATTAACAGGATAGATTCTATAAATTAACACATTGCAAGCTGTTTTTGTAATGTTCTTTGAACGTTTTAATAACTATCTATCTTTCAGTAAGCCTCACACATGCATCTTGCCCCTGTCATAGTTATTCAGTTTTTTCTTTTTTAAATTTTTGGCTCTGGGGACTTGCCTATGCCAGAGTGTACCACTGAGCTACACCCCTTTCCCTCTGAGAGTCTTCCACAGGTAAGAACTGTGGTCCTCTCACCTGCCCAGGTGCTGCCTTGGGGAGACAGCCACTGGCTCAGAGCAGGTGCTCTGCCAGGCAGCTCTCCCCTGCTCCTTGAGACAGTATGCTCGCTGGTTATGGGTGGGGAGACTTCCCCAGAAGCCCTCCTCCCATGCTCCTCACGCCAGCCCTTCCTCATTTTCCAGTGATTTCCAGTGCCAGCTGGGTACACGTTCCTGGTCTACCCACTACATGGAGCATGCCTCAGCTCTGCCAAGAAGCTAGTGAAGTTGTCACACCTGAGCCTCCCAGTGGTGCTTCTCTGGCTGCACTGTAGAATTGTTGCCGGCTTCTACCATCACTAAATTTGCTTTCCTTTCCCTTGGCCCATCAAACAACAGGCTCTGGAGGCAATGCCCCATGATGTGTTTGTAAATATCTCCTCAGGTAATTCTTTTTTAGTCGGAATTGAGAACTGCTGCTCACTCCTGTTGCCCCTCATGGATATGTGACTGGCTGGTAAAGATCACAGCCCCTGCCTGTGCCTTGTTTTGCAATCCTGAAGCCTGGCCTTGTTCAGCCTTTGAGGGCAAACATATTACTACTTTTTTTCTGTTTCCCCAGTAGATGGTAGCCCAGCACTTCTTTTAAGTACTCTGTAAATAGTTTTATAGATCAGTTTCCTTTCTTTTGAGGTACAGAAGATCCTACAAATGGACTTCTCCTGGGCTTAACAGTGGTCTGATTTAAAATTTTTTGACTTTATGGTGGTGCAAGTATAGTAGCTATCAAGGTGAAATTGTGTCATAAGATTTGAATTTAGATTTTTCCCCAGGCTAGATGTGTTCTCATCCTGAGGATGCTGGGCTGCAGGACCACATAATGACGTGGGAAACAAGCAGCATTCTCCTGGACAGCCCATTAGCTGGAATGTTCTGGGACATTAGATATGTCCTCAGGTTGCTATATTTTCAACCTTTGGTGGCTTTATTGGACTGTAACTCCATTGTGAGACAAGGAGCAATTCTCTAGAATGTAGGCTGCTTTAGGGTTCAATAAAAACTCAGACATGAAGATCCAAAATAGGCTGATTTTAGGTGGTGCATAGTAGGCCAAGAAGCCCTTTGTGGGAGCTGGATATTCATAAGGAGATGATGGTTGTCCCCACATCACAGGCTGTGGAGGACCTGGTGGGGAGGGCTTTTTTAGGCTTCTGTTTTCCCATCTGTAAATCAGGCTGCACAGGGACTTGTACGTGCGACCATTATACCTTGAAATAAAGTCACCTGTGCCTTCCTGAGGAGGGCCAGACATGCTCCCGAGCCAACCTCAGAACACTACCTGTAAGAAAAGTAGTTTTTCCACTTGTGGTGTTTGAGCCCCATTGAAGTAGATGCTGCCAAATAACTAGGTCCCCTTTGTTGTCATTCCTGGATCACAGATGACTAAAGAGAAGCAGGAGAAAGTTGCAAGTGCAAGGTGGTGTTGAGTGTTGCTCAGAGCTTTTGCTTCTGTGCATAGGCAGTCGCAGCATTTTCTTGAGATTAATTGGTGCTTGTTATGTACAGGTATTTGGATTTTTGAAAAACTTGAAAGAAGCCAAAACATTACATAGAGTGGCCACTCAGAGAATTATAGCATGCTTTTTGTGTTTTTAAAATAAGCTAAATTAACCCAAGAGGAGTTTGAATGGCTGTATATTTGTTGTGTTCTTTTTTTTTTTGTTGTTGTTATGCAGGACTATGTATAATATAGTAGATGAACCCATTTAAAAGGTTGTGAAAGATTTCTATGAAACAGTATCAATCTTATGTCAACTTATACACAAA